>CM035425.1:24372985-24655485 GCA_020310875.1 Ceratopteris richardii
TATCATTATGATCGCGTGGGCACTGGGCATGTTGCTCTCGGTCTATGATTAGCAGCATTGTCTATGTTCATGTGGGCATGTTGCGTTGAAACTCTCATTTAGCAAAGTGTGGTGTGTTTGCTCTCAGTTGTTTAGATTTTCTCGTCTTTGTTCAAGCTTGTCTTCATTTGTAGTTCAGTGTTGTCAACTAATCCTTTCGCATGTTCAAAAAGGGTATCCATTCAAGATAATTTAAAAAGGTAAGGTCTTTCCTGCTGCGTATCAAGTTCATCTTCTTTACATTTGTTCGTCTTCTTTCCATTTGTACAAATTGATTATTAATAAATTCAATAGATCTTAATAATTGATGGCAGATTTTGGTGGGTGGAAAAGCCATTATTGTGCTTTTTATTTAGCTGATTCGCTTTTCAACGCATGCTTTTTGGTCGATTAATCATAAGCCCTAGGATTAGATGCTTTTCTCACTTACAATCTCAGCCATTGATTAAGTTATGATGAAAAGAAAGTTGAAAAGAAGAAATTAGGGTTTGAATTTTCTTTTTCCCTTTTTATTAATAATCTCGCTCGTTTTATTTTTATTTTCATTATTATTCTTAAAATTACACATACATACATACATGGTTGTTTGGGTACGATTCGTACGATACTTTAAGATACAGTATTATGTACGCACGTAGGATATTCAGATCTGGAACTTGCCATATGGTATTCATACATTCATAAGATGTAAATTCTAAATTGTAATATCATTATTCATGTATCATAATTTATTATTTATATATGACATAGTGTACCTATAATTCTCAAATTTACAATTTACTCAGAAGTTAACATATAGAGTATATTGTACAGTGTGTACATATTACAATTTACAATGTACATAGATGATAGATCATAGTACTAGACTAGTAGTAAATACTTCATACTTACAAGTTAGTAGTTACCATTACAATACTACTGTACTACGTACTAAGTAATTACTAATTACTACCAAAGTCTATGTTCTAATTAGTAACTTAGTAAGTAATAAGTACTAAGTATATCGACATACTTATTAGTGCATAGTACATACTACATAATAGTAAATACATTCTACATACATACAATTTTACAGAATTCAAAATATAATTTACAATTGGCATGTACAATACTACGATGACTAGTCTACAATCTTGAAAGTTGAAAGTTGAAACTTGAATGTACAAAGTTATAAGTTTTAATTTCACTTTTCAACTTGGAAACTTGCAATTGCCAATAAGTAATGACACATGATCAACATTCACAATTTCAGATCACAGACTTGAGACCATAATGCACATTGAACATATTATTCCAAATCCATCATTCATGTGCATTTTGAATAGTCACATGAACATCAAAAATTGAAATTTGAGTCATTAAACATAAAATCCTATAAGAGATAGATCATAGAAGTTAGAAGTTAGAAGCAAGAACGTCCCATAAAATTTCAAACTTCATATGTGATCATTGATTACACATTACAAAGTTCAAATTACAATGTCAAGACTCAATTTTCAAAGTCTAGACTCTAAACTCTGATTCCTGAAGGTTTAAATATAATGTCCATTGTGATCAATGATACAATGAATCATGATCATTCTTGAAAGTTGAATCTTATCCTTATTCTTCAGTAACAATTTACAAGTTTACAAAGATAAGTGTCCCATGAGGGTTACAGGCGTATATACAAGCTTGGGGAAAAACCTCCTAAAGAGGGGAAAAAGTGCCCTGATGGTCCTAAGTGTGTTCACACACATCATACCAAAATATATCAACAAATCCTCCTTGGGTGTGATGCAATGAACAAGTAGCTAGCACTCATGTGTAAGGAAGTGCAAAGCTACGCGGAAAGATAGATGCATCAGCTGCTGCTGGTACTGAGTGAACTGATTTCTGAATTTTCAGTTTATATTTGATTGTGCAATGGTCAATCATGCATGTGGCATCTCGCATGTGCATGTGCATGTGCATTGTCACTTGTGCAATGTGCAATGTGCATTGTGCATTGTGCTCGTGCATGTGCATGTGCATGTGCATGTGCAATGTGCAATGTGCATTGGCATGTATGTATGTACATGCACAATGCACATGGCACATGCACATGTGTTATGCACATGCATTGTGCATGTGCATGCAGCATGACACATGTCAAGATAAATTATAATTTATCAATTGATTAATGATTCATTGTGTTATATGTAAACAGGTCGGTTCGTTTATGACCATATCCGTCAAGCTATCATGGACATTGGTGTAGAAAAGGTAGTCCAGGTGGTCACAGATAATGAAAGTAATTGTGTGGCTATGGGCAAGCTTCTAGAAGAAGAATTCCCCTCTATTGTGTGGACACCGTGTGCTTCCCATTGCATTGATTTGCTGATAGAAGATGTGGGGAAGATACCATGGATTTACACCATTTTTACCACTTGCATAAAAGTGGTCTCTTTGTTCACAAAGAGACCAAAATTGCTTGCTTTATTTCGGTCTTACAGTGATATTGATTTGGTGAAGCCCGCGAAGACCAGATTTGCATACATGTGCATAGTCATGGAAAGATTATTAAGAGTGAGGCAAGCACTGATGCAGATAGTTGTATCACCTGATTGGTTAGCTTGGGATGGACATACTAGTCCAAAGGCAGAGCTTGTACGACGTATATGTTTGGATGATAGTTTTTCGAGGGATGTGGAGGGATTAGTGCGGGCCTTACAGCCCTTATATTCACTCATACGCATAGCAGATAGAGAGGGCTGCACACTTGGACTTGTTTATGAGTTCATGGATCGTGTCGGAGAGTCTATACAGAGATGTCCTTATTTGACATTGGAGAGGTAAGTTGAAACTTGAGTCTTGGGTAACCATATTTTATTTTTTGTATGAGCATTGATGTTCAACTTTCAAGTCTTGACTCTTCAACATTCTTAAATCTTATTGTTTTCTAACTTGATTTGTTTTTTATCCATAGGATAGAGGAAATAAAAGGAATATGGAGGAAGAGGTGGGATTGGTTCCATCGCCCTATACATGGGATGGCCAATCTACTACATCCTTTATGGAGATCTGCATCACAGTCATTGGATATGGAGCTTGTGACTACTTGGAATGACTATGTAGATCGATTGTATGGACCTTCTGATGTGGAGCTACGTGGGAAGTTGGAGCTTCAGCTCACCCAGTTTCAGAATAATGAAGGACTTTTTGGTAGAGACACGGCATGCTTTAGAAGCATGCAGTTGATGCCTGTGACATGGTGGGAGAGATACGGTGTTGGTACACCTGAGCTAGTAAGTCATTCCAATTTCCTCTCGAGTCTTTAACTAATAAGTTATAACTTTGTCTCATGAGTCATTCCTCTGTTTAATGAACTCTTTCTTTTTTATCTTGCAGAGAAAGTTAGCCATCCGCATACTTTCACAAGACTGTAGTGCCAGTCCATGTGAAAGGAATTGGAGTACATGGGCCCTCTTCCATACAAAGAAGAGGAATAGACTATCTACATTGCAGTTGGAGCGGCTTGTGTGTTGCCACTGCAACTTGCGTTTATTGGAGCGTGGTGGCCACTCAGCAGAGGTGCGGCCGGTGAACGTCGATGAGCGTGATATAGAGAGGGTCCATGATATACCTAGCATTCCGGCAGAGGACCTTGATCTATATGACATGCTCTATCAGGAGTTGACAGTGCCACAGCATGATATGAGGGCATCTCGGACTCGTTCTAGTCATAGAGCACATAGTGTACTAGGTCCATCTACTAGTAGGATGGAGGCATCTACTAGTCGAGCACCACATGATGATGATGATGATGATGATGATGATGATGATGATGATGATGATGATGATGATGATGATGATGATGATGATAGTGATGATGGTGATTATTGATAGTTATTAGTGACTCAGAGGATTTTGAGGATTGATGACCGATCATGTGACATGTCATATGTATTATGATATTATGACTTATGATTTAGTTGATATTGATTGATCATTGTATTATTGACAGTTTATTGTTTGACTACTTAATGGTATCATGGATGATGGTTACTCATTTACTGGTATGATCATTGATGTATACGTATTATGTAATATGGACATTGGATTCTGATATCACATATGAGTTATGACAGGTCACAGCCACCAGTGTCATAATTTTGAGATGAGGTTGACTATTTGACGTGTTTTTGTCTGATGTCATAAATTATAATTCTTTGAAGTTTGTTTTTCAATGTTACTTGTAACTTGTAAGTTATATATATATATATATATATATATATATATATATATATATATATATATATATATATATTAAATTTTAATGTATTTGCCTGGACTCTGATGTCATATGAGATGCTTTGAAGTTTGATTCTTGAAAATAATGCAATTGCCTGGTGCCAAGTTCCAACTTCCAACATGAACATTGCTAAGTAGTAAGTAGTAAGTACTAAGTAGTATGTACTAAGTAGTTGAGTCATGATAATGATTATTTGTAAATTGAAAATTCAGACATCATAGTATCTTACATGTGCAATGTATTATGTGCATCTGGATTCTGCCATCACTGCATTGAACAGGGATTTGAGAATTTGGAATGTTCAATGAATCATAAATATTAAATATTCAATACAATGATACATTATACATATTACATAAATTAACTTAATACATACTACATAATACATATTATATATGTAAATACTATAATATACATCTAGGTTACTATATTTGCAAAAGAAAAAAGAAAAAAAAGGAAGAAATGGTTCGCAACGTTTTCACAACATCCAGGCCCAAACATTGCGATGTTGCTTACGCGTTAGCAACACGTTGCCTTGGACGTTGCGAAAACGTTGCTAACAACCTTGATGGAGGCCTTGGGGTCATTGTTTGCATCATTCATCATCTCAAGGAGTGCTCAAGGCTTACTCACGAGTTGGAGTGCTCTACACGTGGAAGAGGTGTGCTCTACATGTGGTGCGGCATTGGAGGAGATTTTGGCAGCCAACCATCAGCATCTTGCTGAGTATTGTGAGTAGCAAGTCTAATTTCAGTTTCTACCTTGCTAGCTCATCAGTTTCTGATTTAGGGTTTTTGAAACCCTAATTTCAGAATTAGGGTTTTCTGTGAAACAGTTCTTAACTGTCCATATTCGCTTTATTCTCACACACACACACACACACATTTTCTTCATACCTCTTAGGCACTTGTATCTAGTTTCAAAATTTTGCCTAGATTCAGATTTTCTATCTAGAGTCAGCCCATATTCAGTTTGTAACCATATTCACACATTGTAATTCGACGTTCAATATAAAATAGTGTGGGTAGGCAATTTGCTTACTGTTACACTTTGACAACTTGTTTATTCTTTGAACTTTCTCTATCTCTCACTCATCCAATTTTGCGTCCTAAGGTGTGTATGCTAAGGTTCATTTGTTGGAAGATCATGTAAACTTGTGATTAATTGTTATTAAAGCCCACTCCAATTCCAACACATACACAAATGTGCACACGCACGTGCACACACACACATATATTATTATTATTTATAAATAAGTATTCTTATTTATTTTTAGTTATTTTTTAATTTTCACTTATATGTTTATCTTTTGTTGATGTTGTTGTGTTAATGACAATTTATTAAATGATCGTTTTTCCTTTTTGGTTTTTTTATTGATTTATTTATTATTATAGTCTCTTCCATATTGTATTGGATTTCCTATTTGTTTGTACTTTTCATGACAATTATGTGTTTGTGACTGTTTTCTTTATCTTGACTTCGTAAGTTCGGATAACTCTGAACCTATGAAGGTTTATACATTGTCTATTCTCATTTTATCAGTATATACTGTCATAACGTTGTGAGGTTTTGTTTTTATGCTATGCATGTGGTTATCTCACGTGCAGACAGTAGTGTTGCTGTAACATGTGCTTTTGCTCGCTGAGAAAGTAATGTTGATTTTGACGTTCCTCATCAGTTTGCTGTGAAGAACATACGGAAGCCAGTTTTGAAAATTGATTGGTTGTTTCAATGCTGGCATGAGAAGCGCCTTGTTCCATATGAACCATTTCGATTACCCCCATTTGCAGGCTTAACAATCTGTGCAACCAATATTCCCTTGGGTAAGGCTCAGAAAAGCAAGCTTGATTGAATCTTTGACTTAATCTATGAATATGTGATTCAACTCTTATTTTTGTATGCAGATGAACGTAAGGAGATTGAAGATGCTTGCATACTAAATGGTGGTTCTTATTCTGCTGATTTGACAAAAAAGTGTACCCATTTGATTGCTAATATATCCTTTTTATGCAAGTTGAAATAGAGATCAATATTGGTTAGTTAGGTTGAAAGCTTAAAATTGGAGCGTATCTTCAGTTTGTTTATCCTTGATTTATTGCACATACCACAAGGTGATAAATTCAAGGTTGCAAGAAGATGGGGTACTGTAAAGATCATAAATAAACAATGGTTTTGGCAGAGCTTGGCAGCAAAAGGTTTAAATATTGTTTTATAATTTTGCATGTATGTATGTATGATTGCGTGTATACAAAATTTACTTTCTGTGTGTGCATGTTTGAGTTCATGCTTCTTTGCATGCTCATGTGTGCACGTACACATGCATGGGCATCGGCATGGGTATGCGTGTGGTGGGGAGTGCATACATGTATGTGCATGTGTTGTGTTTATCAATCACAATACCAGATTATGAATGAAGTTCATTTACGAATTCTATCAGCAAGTTATTTTCCAACATGCTTTTTTAGGAGGCATATCACTTGTTTCAAGGATTTCCAAGTCAACTGCATATTTGAGGATCATGATTGGTCCACTATGGTCCTTGTGAAAATTTAGCAAATTATGAAGAAAATCTATAGACCAATCCAACAGGAGGTCTGTTTACCATATTCTGTTAAAATCAGTATCTGAATTTACAAAAGCTGAATTAATTTGACAAAAATATGCCTGAATCTGAAAACAAAAATCCTCAGAAACGGAATATGAACCTGAGCCAAGATCCCCCCCCCCCCCCCCCCCCCCCCCCCCCCCCCGAAAATTAGAGGGTGCAAGCTGAAATATTTTCATGAAGAGTGGCTGAGGCTAAGTATTAAGAAAATCCACACAAGGCTGGAAAGCTGAGGATGAGACTGAGAATTCTTTTTCAAGTCATGTCTTTTGAATATACTGAACAAATCTTATTGGAGAGGCTAAGATCAAACTTCAAGTTTCCTCAATCTCTCGAAGTTTGTATGTATGTATGTGCATGTGCATACGTGTACACACAAGTATATAATGTATGTACATGTATACATACACAGGTATGTGTGTAAAAAAGAAGCAACCAGGGATTTTGGATTAGTGTGCTGGCTATGTGGATTCAGCTTATTTTGGATGACTTTGCATAATCAGTCAGGATTTGCAGCCTTGAGTGATCCTTTATTAGTCATGTTGATTTGATCTGTGAAATGGTCTGACCATGACCATTTCTTTATTGATTTATGTGGCCATAACTATTATGTTGTTAGGCAGATGGAACAGGATTTCTTGTGTTATGGTTACAAATCTGACCAGTGGTTACCAATTTAAGCATGCAAATATAAGTGGTCTTGTCCTTCATAATTTGTGGAGAATCATAGTTTGATAATGCACTAGAGTTGACTTGATCAAAGCCGTAATTTTGGGTATGCACAAAGTTGTTCCAGAATTGATTTTTCTTCAGTGCCCTTCTTCCTCCTTTTCTTTCCCCAATTTTTTGTTGAAACCTCCACCCTGCATCCATTTTTTTCTTTTCTTGTTTTCAGAAAAGTTGGAGGGTTTGTATACATCCATAGGTGCAGGTGCATGTGCATGTGCATGTGCATGTCCTTTTTTCCGTTTATTCTTCTATGTGTAATGGTGTATATGTATGCATATATGTATGTGCGTATGTGCATGTATGTATTACACATGCACGCATGTGTATGTGTGTGCATGCGTGCATGCATGCATGCATCATTCTGTGTGTGTTCTCATACATGTGTGCATATTTATGTATGTAGTTTATTGAAGCTTCTTGTGGAAAATCTTTTATTCTTCTTGGTTTCTAAGTTCATATATATGTATGTAGTTTGTTTGGATGAGGAGATCTTTCCTGTGAATCCTGTAAAAGAGAAAGCAGTACCAGTCTCCCAGGGACAGGGGCCCATTCCAAATGTTTCTCCTGGTGACAACATGAATTCTGAAATTGTAATCCCGTCTACAGTCTTTATGGTTTCAAATACAGCCACTTCTGATCAAGGATTGAAGAGTGATGGTGGCATTAGTAGGGCTGATAGCAGTACAAGAAATGAAGAGCAGTCTGTGCCCGTGAATGACAATGAAAACCCTGCATGTGATGATGGCATGTACCTATCAAATTGTAGAATATATTTTTCGGGGTTCTCTTCATTGGTCCTCAGGAAATATGTGAACATGGTTCGTGATGGTGGAGGAACAAGGTTCATGATCTTTAATGATCGAGTAACCCATGTTGTCTTTGGGGACTTAACAGAAAGGTATTTGCTAAGACTTATGCATGTTCTAAGGCCTGGGCTATGATAGACGATTTTAATAATTTCAAATATGTGCCCCATTATTTTCAGCAAACAGAAGGACATCAGGTCAAAAAGTTGCCTGGCTACCATTCAAATTGTCTGGCCTCTTTGGCTTGATGAGTGTCATGAACAGAAAAGGGAAGTTGTAGTAGCTCAAAGGCATCTGGTATCAGATAGAATCTTTGAGAAAGGTAGTGAGTTTACATAAACTGTTTTGAGCATGAATCACCACTGTTTATCCTTAATATAGTGATGTTTATACTTCTTTTCCTTTTGCTTTTTATCTTTTCAAATTGCAGGGTGCTATTCACAAGATAAAACATCTATTGACAACGTGCAACTGCAACTGCCAAAAACACAGCAGGGAATAATGGCTGATAATTCGAAGATCGAACCGGGGAAAGGGTGCACCTATCATGGAGGGGTAGCTGTGGATCAGGTATGTTCAGGCTGTGCACATGAAGAGCAGAAGTCAGAACAGCTTGGGGGGAATAAGGATCCAGGCAAGTTCAGCCCATCTTTCTTACTTGATATTCGGTCAAGCCTTTTACTAAAGATTAATGGAAAGGACTGACATCAGAACAACTTTTTTTTTAATGTAAATTTGTACACAAAAGAGAAGCTAAGAATGTTAGCATAGAGACGTCAAATTGCTATGATTTTTTTAATTCAGTTCTCTTGAGGGAAGGAGGGAAAAGGGGAGAGGAAGAGAGGGGGAAGGGGGGGGGGGGGGGGGGGGGGGAGGGAAGGGGAGGGGAGGGGGGGAGGGAGGGAGGAAGCTCTGTGTCGTCTTGAGTGCCTTTATACAATTTTTTAAGTAGTAATTTATGGCACATGTTTAGTGACTGGATTGCTAGGTTGGATCATCTGCCAGTTATAATGGTATACATCTGCAATTCTTTTGTATCTCCAGAGATGCAGTTGGAAGGAATTAATTTGGAGGCCACAAAAGAGAGGCTTGTGTCCAATGGGATCTTCAAAGGATACAAATTTGCAATTTGTGACACTTTCCCCGTAGAGAGAGTAAGTTACAGAGTGTACGACAGTGTGAACTCATCTAGTATCTAGCATTTTATTGTTCCATGGCATATCTATAATCTCATTATGCACTTCATTCTGAGAAGAGCTGCATTTGTTTAATCAGCCCCAAAGAGAGAGTACACACTTCCCTGTAGAGAGAGTTAGTACTTGATGCTGAGACGAGCCACAATTTTTCTATTAGTCCCTCAGTATGCAGGTTTCAACATTCCACTTGATACATCCTCCCACCTGTCAAGCACTCTTCATTTTTTGGATGGACTGCAGATTTTCATGTTACTCTCTATATGTATGTAGCCTTTATCTTATAATCATGTGCATGAATTCAGAGTACAACCCCCAATAGTTTTACAATGTTATAAAGAAACTAAATTTCATGGCATTTATATATTGATTAATCAAAATATAAGAGGCTTATTGCTGTTGCTGCTACTGCGTTGTCCATGTTGCATATAGTGCTTTAGCTGAGTTATACCAAGGTCTGTGCTGAATTGATTATTCTGGTTTCTCCAGAAGAATGAAAGGTACTGCGTGAGAATAGTGCTCTGAAAAGGGGTTAAAATGAGGAGTACACACTTAGCAATCCTGATATTATAATTACTTAACTATTATTATTATTAATCAAAAAGAGAAATTCGTGTGGATTTGAATGGAGGGTTTGTGCAAGTTGAAGCATGATCAAAGATTACGTAGGGGTACCATATGTGTTGGTGTAGTGGTTGACATTTGTGGCTTGCCACTATCTATATTTCCAATGAATTTTCTCGCCTTTTGCCCTCTTCCCACTCACGTGACTGGATGACTGGCAGGAGCAGATTCCAGATCCCTGATGTGAATCTTCTTCTGTTCCTGTATTTTTAGAAATTATGGGATCTTATGATGGTTCTCAAGGAAACTATGTTTATGGGCTAATTTTGGAAAGGGAAATCTGATTATTGGTGGGACCAAAAACCTGTTAGAAATAAGGAACCAGAAGCTAGCAATGGCAAGGGTAGTAGAGTGGAAGTGCTTAATGATCTGAGCAAACCGGTTTTTGGTATCAATGTGAAATCAGGGATCTCATTGCGCACTGTATGATAGTTGTACCACAAGAATCACATACTTCCTTCTCATTTACAATTTTTCACTTAGGGTGAATATTTACCATTAATTAATGCACGCTATTGCTTGGCTCAGGTTTTTGCTATTTGGGTGAAATATATGTATAGGCATTGGGGCCATGTAAATGTTTGTTGATGTAGTCCCTGCTTCTTTGTGGGATTAAACTTCTTGAGATTTCCTTTTTGTCAGTTTAATAAGCCTCTCATGAATCTTTTGATTTTGTCGATTTTGCAGAGGGCAGAGATATGTCAATGGGTCATAGGTGGTGGTGGTTTAATGGACCCTCAGTGGTGTTTGAAGAGAGCTAGAGAGGCAAAGATAGATTTTCTTGTTGTAAGTCATGGGTTCAAGCCAACATCATTTTATATTCCAAGAGATGTGAGAAGTGTTTCCACGCATTGGATACGATTTTGTTTAGAGGTAAATGAGGCTTTCTATCTGCTATCCTCATGTTTTGACATCCAACTATGTTCACATCTTTTGTGAGAAAGTTGCACATGTATTTCTGTGTCAATTCAGCTATCAGCATATAGAAGAATCAATCAATCAATTCTCAATCCATAGTTGCTTCTTCTTGGCATTGGTGCTTGAAGAGATGAATGCTTCCAGTGCATTCTAGGTCTCTTGTGAAGTCTTACAGCTCCTAATGTGTGGAAGTAAGAAATTACAAATAGAGTTTAGAATGTATGACTTTGTCAAAGCATCCTTTGCATACCATGTGGCATGTGTTCAACCTTTCTTGCTCTTCTTGTGTTGGTTGTCCTTTGGTCCTTAGCATAAGCATCAACTATCTCCAACGATATATCCATAAAGATTTCTACCTTGGAGATATGCTTCCATTCTTAGAGACCATGTTGACTAGTTATTTAGATCCAATTGGTCGATTGAAGAAGAAAAACCATCACCCATAATGTATATATTATGATGATGCTCTGATACCATTGCGAGTAGGTGATGGCAGAGTACACAAATGAAAGGGTCTTTGCAAAAACTTGCTCCAGAACAACCTAATTTTTTCTTGGATACTCTAATAGACTCTGTATGCTATCAAATGATGCATAAATATGATCATAATGCTTTGGAACATTATTTCAAATATTTGAGCCAAGATAGATTAACTTCAGATTTTACTCTATAGAAAAAACCTTCTATTTATTGAAGAAGGCTCTCAAGAAAATGCGGAGTGCTCATAACTTGCTATGAATCGAGTAAAATCCTTTTGCACAGCTTTTAATGGGAAGGTGAGTGAGCTAACATAAGTTATTTCATGAATTTAGAGTGACTATAGAGAGAGCAAAATGTTTAAGAAGTCACATGTGTGATCCAGGCTTTTCAGGGGCAGTCAATGCATATACACAGTCATAGAGATACATTCATATCTCTGCACACAAAGCTCCAATTACTAAAATATTTCATTTACACACCCAGAGGGGCGTTACCTTTGTCATCCAACCATTAGATAACATAATGAGACCATGTCTTCACTTCAATGACTCTGTGAATATGATAGACTTGAGCTATGCACAACATTAATGAACAATAGATGAAGATGATGATAAAAACTTCAAGTATTAGTATTAAAATGTAAAGTACACTACATGGAGGTGTCGAAGGTCTCCAAGGATTGCAAGACGAGTACAATGAACACTCAGAAAGTGAGTGAGATCATAGGTACTATCCACGATTATTCCGGTGAGGTATAAATGTACACTTTTTCCCTTGATTCTAGAAGATGACTGTTGTGTGGTTCCACGTAAGAATTCCTCTCACTTTTAGGTGTATATTTGAATTTGAATTCAAATATGAGTCGTGACTTTTGGATCTCTTTATACTTTAAGTCTCGAATACCTATCATCAAAAGTTCTTTTACAATAGGTAAAAAGTGGAGTGAAACTTTATCCTTAGAAGTGAACTAAGGATATATGTGTGTACATATTGCTTTTCTTAGCTCAATGTGATCCAAGGATATGGTCAAGCACTAGTGTGGTTAGCAACGAGATGGAAAAGTCATAGGCAACACGTTAGCGACGTTTGAGTAATCTGATGAAGTTGCAAACCAGAAGTTGTGCTAAAGTTGCATACTATTCTTTTCTTTTTAATCAATATTTCATTTTGATTTTTTAGATTTTAGGTATCCTAAGTGTATAAATACTCTTTTAGATGCCTAAATATATTAAAAAACCACATATAAGCATTACATATCAACATTTAAACATATGATATATAAGTCATCCGATGTCGACTTCTGACCTACATTTCATTTAAAAAAATTGATCACAATGCACATCAACTTTTAAGTTAAGCAATATTAAATAGATCACATTTCAAAATCAAAACGTATACTCACTAATTCATATGAATATTCAATAAATTCACCATTAAAACTTCAATACATCATATGGAAGTTGGCTCAAATTACAATTTACAGTGCAGATAGATGAATCACCTCAAGAATCAAGAGCCAAGACTCAAGACTCAGTCTCAAATTTCAATGATAATAGTACATACCATCGTAAACCATGAATCATGACTCATCAGTGATCATACCTATATACCATTGTATGACATAAACAACAAACTACATAGATCAATCATCGTCTAACAGCAAAATACAAATCATAATATAATGTAAATGTCTACATTTCGGATATCCATAATCACTGATCACTCAAGTGATAAGTCTAAGAGTGTAAGACCAATGACTCATGATTCGTGACATGTCCGAATAAATATATAAATATCAAAATAAACCTAGAGTCAATCATTAGAATCTGACTAGTATATGATGAAATCTCATTCTCATCCTCATCATCCATATCTTGATCCTCATCCTTTCTACCATGTGGAGCAGAACTAGTAGAGGCCCTGGAAGTCAATGCAAAGTCTATGGCTCGTGATTGAGCATGTCTCTGGGAGAGAATCTAATGCTGCGACTTAGTCAACTCCTGATAAAGCATGTTGAAAAGGTCCAAGTCCTCTAAATGTATAGTGGGCATCTCATGGATCTTTTCAATGTCGATATGGTCAGTGTTGACCCACCACACATCCGTTGTGTGACCTCGAGTCTCCAAAAGGTGCAAGTTGTAGTGGCGATATATTAGTCGCTCCAAATGTGGGGTAGATAATCGATTTTTCTTCTTTGTGTGGAAGAGGGCCCAAGTGCTCTAGTTTCTTTCACAGGGATTAGCATTGCAACCCTGTGAAAGAATGGGGATGGCAAGTGATCTCTGCATGTTCCATATAAAAAATGCATTCTTTTCTTGAATTATGAGTTCATGTATCGCTATTAACTAACAATTTAAATTTTCAATGACTCAAAATTTAAACGACTTACGAGTTAGTGCTTACCAACTTAGGTGCATATATACCATATTTCTTCCACCAAGATAGAGGTGACAACTGACTAGATCGTAGCATGGCAATGTCTTTCTCAAAACTAATCCCCATAGTTTCGGAATAGTAAGAGTTGATCCTCAAGTGCCAAGTGCATATCAACATCATCATCATATAATGTGCATATGTATTGTCATGGACACAAAAAAAACTATCACATCTTATGGTGGTCACATCTCATGGTGAGAACATCCCTTATGTTAGATGGGCATATAATGCCACATGGCTAGAGTGAGGGATACCACTTTTAGGTAGAAGAGTATAAGGAGTGTCATACGAGACACTCACATAAGAAATAAGAGGGCTCAGGCGTGGTCGGGCGGATCGAATGATACAAGATCTCTGTGTGTCTTGGAGAGAAAAAGATGACCTCGCATAGCTCACGCCAACAAGATTGAGACGCAAAAGAAGTGTAATACATAAGAAATAAGAGGGCTCAAGCGTGGTCGGGCGGATCGAATGATACAGGATCTCTGTGTGTCTTGGAGAGAAAAAGATGACCTCGCGTAGCTCATGCCAACAAGATTGAGACGCAAAAGAAGAGATTATTACACTTATGGATATGGGAGAGCAACACACAGAGATGATCATGTACATACAGTACATGGGGTTCAGGGGAGTCCGAGCACATTCTTCTATCATTACTGACATTTCATGTACATTTTCGAGGACGAAAATGCTTTCCAAGGGGAAGGAAATGTCACAGCTTATGGTGGTCACATCTCATGGTGAGAACATCCCTTATGTTAGATGGGTATATAATGCCACATGGCTAGAGTGAGGGATACCACTTTTAGGTAGAAGAGTATAAGGAGTGTCATACGAGGCACTCACATAAGAAATAAGAGGGCTCGGGCGTGGTCGGGCGGATCGAATGATACAGGATCTCTCTGTCTTGGAGAGAAAAAGATGACCTCGCGTAGCTCACGCCAGCAAGATTGAGACGCAAAAGAAGAGATTATTACACTGGTATCAGAGCAAGATTGAGACACAAAATAAGTGTAATACATAAGAAATAAGAGGGCTCGCGCGGATCGAATGATATCTTTGTGTGTCTTGGAGAGAAAAAGATGACCTCGCGTAGCTCACGCCAGCAAGATTGAGTGGCCAACCCCTCCTTATATAGGATTTTCAAGGGCGGTTACGAGTTGATGATGTCATCAACTATAAACAAGACCTTTGGGTGTCAGAATTCAGCAATTAGACAATCGATCTTGGGGAGTTGGCACGTTCCGGATGCAATGGTAGCATTAGTTTCTCCAAGATCTTAACCAAACATGAGATACAGGAAATTCACATGGAATCTAAGGTTTAAGATGGTTTTTGTAATAATCTCTTCTTTTGCGTCTCAGTCTTGCCAATACTAGTCTTGGGAGCTCAAGGAGTCATGACCGCCAAGTAAGTACTCTCCAAGTTCCAGTTCCAGTCCCAGTTCTTGTCTTGTTCCTTGTTCCAGTGTTGTCTAGTCTAGTTCTTGGACATCCTGTCTTATCCTCTTGTAATCTTGTAGTATGAGATTCTCTCGAGTTATTTCCTGTATCTAGTTCATCTCCCTGAAGGGAATTCTTGTAATCCTGATATCTTGTTTCATACTTACGATCCCATGTTGTGGGAACTCGTATATCATCTCTAGTCGATTATTCATACCTATCAGTCCCAGGTTGTGGGACATCTTGTATCAATCACATATTCTTGTATCATTTTCCCTGCGTGGGTGTTCTTGTAATCAAAAGTATATTTTTGAAATCTTGTCTAGTGTAGTCAGAGAGCACAATCTAGTGCTCTTTGACATTTTGGTAAGACTACCTTGATCAAGACCAGACACCATGATTCCCCATGCAAAGAGATTCAATCTACCATAAAGGACTTCATCGGACATGTCCAAGAGATGAAAAGATTGCTACGACAAGATGATTGATCAGTTTCAAGCTATGCTTGAATACCAAGATGTTGTTTCGTGGAACTACATATCAAGAAGACTACATGGTTAATCAATTTCGAAGTGGCCTCAATCTTGAGATCAAATATCTCTTGCTATCCATGCCTCAAGCCAAGTACGTTGGAGGATGTTATCAATAAGGCAATTCAATGTGAGAATCATTTGTTCAAAGAAAGCCAAGCCGAAGAGCTAGAAGTATTGAATAATCAAGACAATGTTCCTCGAGAATCCGAATCAAGAATCTTTGAAGCCCATGAAGTCATTACGAATGATATGGAGCATACAAATTATGAAGATAACAAGAAGATAAAGGACAAGGAGGAGTTCATGTTAATCAAGGAGGTGTGCTTACTCAAGGCACTCCATCAAAGATCTTGGAAACACTACAATGCACCACTAAAAGCTCAAAGGACCTAGCTTGTGACAAACCTAAGGAAGCTCAAGGGAGACCCGATCCTTCCCCACCTTTCAAGATTAAGGATCATGAAGAATTCGAGGTCGTGCATGTATTAAATTCAAGGATCTCTCGAGGAAGATTGGAATGCCTTATTCGTTGGAAAACGTATGACATCAGTGATCGTACTTGGGAGCTTATAGAAAATCTTCAGAAAGCAAAAATCAAGGTTTGTGAATTCCATAAGAAGAATCCAATGAAACCCAAGTTTGAGAACATGGCCGCTCCTCGTGAAACTCATTGCTTAAGGGGGAGGTGATGTCATGGACGCAAGAAAAAACCATCTTAAACCTTAGATTCCATGTGAACTTTCTGTATCTCATGTTTGGTTAAGATCTTGGAGAAACTAATGCTACCATTGCATCCGGAACATGCAAAAACCCCAAGATCAACTCTCTATTTGCTGAATTCTGACAACCGGAGGTCTTGTTTCTAGTTGATGACATCATCGAGGACATCATCAACTCGTAACCGCCCTTGAACCTCCCTTGGAAATCTTATATAAGGAGGGGTTGGCCACATTCATTCTCAGTCTTTCCATTACCAGTCTTGGGAGCTCAAGGAGTCATGACCGCCAAGTAAGTACTCTCCAAGTTCCAGTTCCAGTTCTTGTCTTGTTCCTTGTTCTAGTGTTGTCTAGTCTAGTTCTTGGACATCTTGTCTTGTCCTCTTGTAATCTCATAGTACGAGATCTTGTCGAGTTATTTCCTGTATCTAGTTCATCTTCCTGGAAGGAATTCTTATAATCCTGATATCTTGTTTCATACTTGCGATCCCGGGTTGTGGGATCTAGAATATCATCTTTAGTCGATTATTCATACCTATCAGTCCCGTGTTGTGGGACATCTTGTATCAATCACATATTCTTGTATCATTTTACCTACGTGGGTGTTCTTGTAATCAAAAGTATATTTCTGAAATTTTGTCTAGTGTAGTCAGAGAGCACAATCTAGTGCTCCCCTGACATGTATAAAGTCCATGTGCTGTCAAGCTCACGATCTAACATCTGGCTTGAAGATCTCCATAAGGGATGTAGAATTTGAACCATGCCATGAATCGGCCGATAGAACCAATCCAACGATCCCTCCATATAGATCTAATCTCTTCAAGCCTATTGATTGAAGAATCAAGAATCAAGAATCAAGATTTAAGCATGTCATTGGTCAATTTTAAATGATTTTGATGATATAATGATGATATGATCTATAGAGTCTAGACTCTAGACTATGATACATGAATGATGACACTAATAGAAATAAGAATAGTAAAATTTGAATGTAACATTATCAAAATGCTTTATGTATACCTGTCTGAAGAAATAGAGTGCTTACGATTGTATGGTAGGCTACTAGACTGATTAGGAAACTATTTTGACTTAGTCTCTCTTATCATAGCCATGTACATCTACAGGATGCCTTCTGTGGTGGTACTGATGGTAATTGATCAGTTCATAGACATACTGTGAGTACTTCAACTGTCAGACTTACTCCAGATAGCTTTGGAATGGAACGCGCTTAGCTATTAAATGTTGGATTTTAGTGGAACAGGACTGCAAAGAGCAACGTGTTTATTACTGATATTTGAGTTGATGCCATGTTTTCTGCTTGTGTAGACTTAATCAGAACTGATAAGCAATTAAGGAATGTCTCTTATTAATAGTATTTTTCTGATTCTGGCAGATTAAATATATAATGATACATATTGACTTAGCTTTTCATATATAGCTTTCATAGCCATCTATCCAAAAATACTGAGAGAATATGCAATGGCCCAGCAGGAAGATCTTAGAAGGTCATGCATGACTTACCCACTCTGTTGGTTGTGTTGTAAAGGAATTTTGTAGAAGGGTTTACCTACCCTATGAGTAGGTACAGCATGGGAAAGGAGTCGATGAATAAAAGCGTTGATGGCCTTGTGGATTTTTCATGGTTTTCTGAATTCGATCAACTCCATGCCCAGTCGGTAGATGAGAAAAGATAATTTTTTGTTCATCTTTTTCTTATCGCTCTCCACTGAAGAAAACAAAAAATATCCTTTCCTTCTCCATGAAGTCATATGCACAGAAATTCTCAAAGTACGTCCATTGCTTTGACATAATACATCTGACATCTGTTGTTTTTACCTTTATTAAAATTTGTAGTTATTTTTGTTTCATTTCCAAGACATTTTATAATGTGTGATAATGGATGTCATGTCTCACATACTGTCCATGCACCTAGGTTTTGGCTTAATAACCTCAGTCTTGCTTTTGCTATAGACTTCTCTAATACTGCTTTCTTGATGTATCCAGGAGAATCAGCTGTTAGATCTCAATAGCCACATAATCTATAAGCCTCTTCAATGCCAAGTTCCATTTACTGGCTTTGAAGCATTACGATTCTGTGTTTCTCAATATGAGGAGAAGGACAGGCTACTTTTGCGTAATTTGTGCTTCATTCTGAGAGTCAAATTCACAGAAAAGTTAAACAAGAAGGTCACCCACTTGCTCTGTAAAGTCAAAGATGGCCAAAAGTACCATGCAGCACTCAATTGGGGTATTAATGTAGCTACGGCAGACTGGCTTTTTGCCTGTGTATCTGAGGTAAGCAACATGTTAGATCTTCTCTTGAATCACTTCGATAAGGTATTAAATGGGTAACTCTGATTGTTTATGTGCTTATGTGTGGGTATTGTGGATTAACATTGCAGGACAAAATTCTGCCTCTAGCAGGCTTTCAGCCAAGGGAGCTTTCAGAATCTGAAAAAGGTGGTGTTCTTGGAATGACACAGGTTCCTTGTGTTAATCTAGGAGACAGAGGTTCTCAGTGGATTTCTGAATCAGATTCCCAAACTCAAGGTCTGACTACGGTTCTCTCCCTCCTCAACCCCTTCTTTCACTCACACACACACACACACACACACACACACACACACACACACACAAAAAAAAAAATCAGCAATAGTTGATAAAATGGTTTGATTTGTAAACTGGTTCTACAAACTTGAATCTGTGTGTAACAGAGGTGAAGAAGGGCACAATGGGTTCAACTCAAACAGACGAAGTATTGATTGATGCAGATGTAGCGCATCTTTCAGACAGGAACAAGTATGTTCTCAGCATGCAAAGTTTTCCCTCAGAGGGTGAAACATCATTTCATGATTTATGGGATGAACAGAAGGCCCAATGGTCAAATAGTGATATTATTAAGCGTAAAATGGTTGCTAACAAAAACACTCTCCTGCCGAGTTCAAAGGAAGGTGAAATTATTTCCGAGTTAACAAGTTCTGCTAAAAATGTTTAAAGGGATAATCATTACTTACTTATAACTCTTGAGATTTGCAAGGTATACAACATCCAGTTTCTGTTGTGAATGATGATGACGTTCACCACTCAGATGTTGCTGCAGCAATCGAGGGCCTTCTAGCTCAAACAATTAAAGTAGTTTAATTCTTAAAGTTTGCCTTATTCATAGCCATTTGTGTTTATGCATTATAATTGTTTTTTTTTTGTAGGTTAAAAACAATGTTAAATCAGATAGCTTTGGTCTGGACCAAGAGGTATCAGATTGCAACAAGAAAAATGAATTTATTGTAGTTGATGGATGTGTTATTCAATGTGTGGTCGCTGTATAATAGGTTTCTCCTGACCATGCAACATTAAAAAGAACGAGAGAGGAATCAGACTACAAGCGACTAAAGCTTCAAGAAATGTAACATTTTCTAACTTTGAATGTCTACACATTTCTTCTTGCATGTCATGTGTTGCCAGTTTTATCAGCACAAGTACTGTCTATTCTAGGTCCACTGAGAGGACATCACACTCAACATCTACAAGATCTTCAATGGACTTGCCTGTATTTGATGAGTCACAAATGGAATCGCAGGCAAGCATAGTGTGTTTCAGCATCCATTAAAATCTGGGGAAAAAAATTAATGTTTGTTTCTTTTCTTTTGGCAAAGATGATTGCCTATGATGAAGATCATAGTGGCAAACAGCTCATAATTGAAAGGGTACGAACACGAAGTATGTCAACATCAGAAACCAGAAGAACTGATGAAAATTTAGCAAAACCAGCGAGTTGGAGAAATGGACTTGGAAGACTCTTCAAAGTCGCAGAGGCCAACAAGTGAATATCTGTCACAGTAGTTGTATCACAAGTTTAGGCTGCTTGTCTAAGTGAATCTCTTCCATTTTAGATTAGGTTAACTGGTGAGAAGCCAAGCAAATTTGGGGGTTGCATATTTCTTATAGGAACAGTCGTAGTGTTTAGAGTACATAACTTGTTCTAATGTTTTGGACACCCCTGATGGTTGGTTTTCTTTATGCGGTCATCTTTTGCAAACTAGAGTACCAGAGGCATAACTTGTTCTTAACCTAGGGGTTGTAAGCTGTACATTCCCGCAAGGCTGTTTCTGCGCACACTGTTCTACAATACATATATGAAATCACAGCAACTGATAGAAGCAGAATGCACAACTATTCTGGCCACAACAATTGTACATAGAATATCTTCGCATCTATACAGATGAACAATTCTTGCAAGAGTGCTGACCATTGCCAAAAATGTGGACCAAGGAAGTGTTACATAACTGATTTCCAAAGAGTGCATTGGGCTCAAATATTAGCACCATGAACTGAAGACAGCACAACATGCACTGTAATGGTAGCTATATCATATCTTCGAGCACTTCTTTTTCAAAGATAATTGATTATAAGTCTTAACAACTCAAGATACATGACCACCATGACAATCAACAAAGTTAAGAACATCTTCTATTTTTCGAATTGCTCTATAGACCTCTCTAGTGGTTTCATTGCAAATGCATATTCACTACGGAGCTTCGAAAGCCTATTGAAGATCCTCATGAAGGCATGCAAAGTGCAAAAGTGAATACTGACCTATGGAAATGGAATAATTGGGTTCCAAAAGAGATATCTTCCATTCCCTACTATTGCGAGTTTATGCCATCGATCTCTTTAGGGTCATCAACTTTGATCAATGCTCTTGTAATTTTATATTATCTCTTAGATTCTTTGTAAACTTGTGTACAATATGGGCAAGGATAGAGAGCGAATGCACCTTGTTTATGACCTAGTATGCATCCTATACTCTTAAAGTCTACACCCAAATGCCCTTCTACATCAAAATCACCTATACCATTTATAGAAAGCCTTTGCTCATGTGTTTGAGAAGAAATTACTTATGTAATCCATGGATTCCTACAAAAAATCCATGAATTAACATTATTTATTTCTTTGGGAACTTCTATAGCACGTAACTATCAGATATCTTTATCCGACACTGTAAATCAAATGGGAAGTGGATTCTAAATTTCTATCACCCATCACATGGTCCATAACTTCATTTATTAGTATCACATTCAACCTTATACTCAACCTTTTTACTTATTGAGCCTTTATATTTTTGACACTCATCAAGCTTTAGTATGAATATTAATTTAACATTAAAGTCTACACTAAAGAGGAAAAACATTACCTTAATTTAACACTTGAGTGTTATAAAACCTCAACCTCATACGAAATATAGTAAGGACATCTTTGATTGTTGACTTATAAAAGTGAAACATTGCTTGCGGAAGCTTCTAAAGTTACATAAATATATTATTGAATTTAGTCTAAGTAATGTTGGAGTTTGAGGTCTGCAAAAGCATGCGAACAACACAAGGAAGGAGAAGCTTGGAGCAAAACACACAATACTCATTGTATTACCACTAGAATGTACAAAGATAAGTAATCCATTAGGGCTATAGGTGTATATACAAGCTCGGGGAAAAAACCTCCTAAAGAGGGAAAGAAGTATCTCGGTGATCCTAGTGTGTTCACACACATCACTACCTAAATATATCAATAAATCCCCCCAGGGAGTGATACGGTGAACAAAGAGCTTGCATAAGTGTCGAGATGTGGAATCAATCCACAAAAAGAAGTAAGCCCAAAGCTTTGTGGAAACCTTCGAACTTCTACCTAATTAGAGCCTTTGTGAAAAGGTTTGTAATGTTCTTATGTGTATGCATACATGCCAAACTAGTCTCTCCAGTAGTGAACGTCTCCTTGACATAATGATAGTGCACGCAATGTGCTTAGTGTGAGCATGGAACACAAGATTCCTCGCAAAAGATTGACCAACACCCAAATGAGCCATAAGGCGTTCGAGCCATACACACTCAATAGTCGTTGTGAAAGCTTTCCTATACTCAACCTCACAACTAGAGGTGGTCACAATAGGTTGCTTCTTGCTCAACCAAAATATGCATAAGTTATCAAGCATGAAGCAAAAACCATTAGTGTACACACGAGTGTCATAGCAACCAACACAGTTATAGTAAAAAAAAGCATGTAAATTTGGCGATAGTGATTCCCCCTTGGGATAAAACAATCCAAGTAGTCGGGTACCACTTAAGTAGCGAAAGATGTGCATAACTACCTACCAATGCTTGACATCTAGGCAATGCATAAACTTGCTCATTTGTGACACAACAAACTCAATATCTGGCCGAGTAATGTATAAGTAAATCAAGCATCTAGCAGGCTATTGACGGAGAATAGCATTAAATGCATCTTCAACATCATGAAGTCTCAATCGTAAACTTGTCTCCAGAAGAGTGGTAATAAGTTTACAATCTTCAAAGCCAAAACGTTGCAATAATGTTCCAATATATGTTGTTTGACACAGAGTTATTCTGCCATCAACTTGCAAATGCCCTAAATCAGACATCTCAAAGGAGGCATGCAAATCAGCCTTAAAAATAGCAATATGCTCTTGAGGATCAGTGAGCAACATGTCATAAAGATAGACAACAATGATCAGAAACACATCATTTGCACGCTTCATATATAAGGAGCTCTCAATTGGACTGTTCTCAAAACCATATGTAATGAGATAGGCATCATACCAAGCACATGGTGCTTGCTTCAGACCATATATTACCTTTTTCAACCTGCATACTTGGTTTTCATGTCCTTTCTGCACAAAGCCACGGGGTTGAAAAACATATAGTTCTTCATGCAAGTCACCATTCAAAAATGCAGTTTTAATGTCCAACTGATGTACATTCCAACCATGATGAGCTGTAATTGCACAGATGCTACGAACAATAGTCATTCGGCAAGTAGGAGCAAGGTCTCATCAAAATCAATGCCTCTTTCGTAAGCAGAACTTTTTGCAGCAAGCCTATTTATACCTGTCAATTGTTCCGTCAGGCTGACGCTTTAGCTTGTATACCTACTTAGTACCAATGGCCTTCATGCCAAGAGGCAAGTCACATAAAGACGAGGTACCATTCTTCATTATGGCATCATATTTTGATTGCATAGCAGCCATCCATTTTTTGAGTTTTGTGCTTCATCAAATGAAACAGGCTCATTCTCATCATAGAGGCTAGACGTAGCTATAGCATAACAATATGATACAAAAAATACTGTGAGAGCTTAAACGAGTACGATATGACATAGGTGCATCTGATTTGCTATCACACAAAGTCTGCACAAGCCATTTTGGCATAGTTTTTGCCTCCTCAGTATCAGTTCTAGACCAATACTAAATTGTCCACCTACAAAGAGAGGCAACAAAGTATCATACATGTCTTTGGAGCTAACAGATGTCTCATTAGTATATGAAATTAATGGCTGAATAGCATCTTCCACAAAAACATGGCTAACCAAAATGCGTTCGGTTTGTGGATGATACACATGATAGCCTTTGCTTTTAGGACTAACCCAGAAAAAATATATTTTACTGGTTTATCATCCAATTTCTTGTGTTGTTTAGGTATTAATGCATATGCCAAACAACAAAAAACACGCAGGTGAGCAACAGATGGTTTACGACCATGCCAAGCCTCATATGGAGTGATAGATTGTAATGCTGTAGTGGGACATCTCTTAAGTACATATGCTCCATACATAACCTCAAGCCAAAAACTATGGTAAAGGCCTACTCTTGATCATACACGTCATCTTCATGAGTGACATGTTCTTTCTTTTAGCAACTCCATTATGTCGAGGTGTATACGGTATTGTATATTGATGTTTTATCCCACATTCAACCATAAATGCATTAAAGTCAAAAGACATATATTCCTTTCTTGATCAGAATGGAGGGTGCCCATTTTACATGTTGACAGATTTTTAGCCAAAACCAGAAACTGTTTGAAGCACATAAACACTTTGAACTTTGCTTTTAATGGATATATCTATACATGCCTAGAAAAATCATCAATGAAAGTCCAAGTAAAGATAGTTTCCAAAAGAGGATGTCTGCATAGGACCATAGACATCACTGTGAACAAGCTACAATTTTTGAGTAGCTCGAACTGAACCGTCCTTTGGGAATGAGCAACTCTGCATTTTATCCAAAATATATCCTTCATATACATGTTTACCAAGTGTCTCAAGTTTGGGCAAAGAGGATACCATTTCAGATTTTTGTAAGCATAGCAAACTAGCAAAATTCAGATGACCAAAGCGTGCATGCCAAAGCTTTGCATATGATATAGCTCGAGAATCTTTAACTGCACATGTTGAATCATTCACACATTTTGCATAATGTATGAGCTTATATAACCCACGACATAAAATGCTAGAAGCAATAATGATGTTGCCATTTCATAGATCATGAACTGTACATCTATCATCAACAAATTTCACATCCAAGCTAATCTTGGCTAATGTTGAAATTGATGACATATTTTTCTTGATCTTTGGCATAAATAAAGCAATTGACAATGTAAAAGAAGCACCATCAACAGTAGTCAGAATGATCTTACCAACAAGCTCAACTGAAGTGAAGAAACTATATTGCGATGTGATATGTTTGGTTGCCCCACTATCAAAGTACGAAACATCTGAGTCTAATGCGGACATATATTGTTCATGAGGATAGGTCATAGCTGCAAACAATGGTAAATGCCTATTCTTCATTCTACACAAGATTAGCAAACTTTGTTCTAGCTCTTTATGACATTATTAATTCCTTTACAGTATTTGCAAAATAATTTCTATTTTTCTATTTTCCTCTTGTCTCTGTCATCTTTCTTTGATTGTGCAGAATCAACAAATTTCTGCTTATTAGTAGATGAGCCCCATTTACCTTTGCCCTTCTGGCTAACTAGGAAAGCTTGATCTGTAACACGCATAGTGGACTTCTTTTACTCACCTCCGAAAATAGTTGGAGAGTGAGCACATGAATGAAGGAGACTCCTTGGATAGTTTCTTGACAAAGATCAAAGATTTGAAGGAGCAGTCGATTTTTGCTAATGAAATCTTGCCTGACAGTTCACTTATGCAGCCTATTTTGAATGGTCTGCAAGATCCATATCATAGTTTTGCTTCGACTCTTCAATTGATGATGAACGACAATCCAAATGCCTTAATATTTGAGGAGTTAGTTCTCTTACAGGAAGACCAAAACAAGTCCATTATGTGTATTACAGATCAAGCTTTCCTGATTAGCCAGAAGGGCAAAGGTAAATGGAGCTCATCTATTAGTAAGCAAAAATCTGTTGGTTCTGCACAACCAAAGAAAGATGACAGAGACGAGACGAAAATATAAAAATAGAAATTGTTTTGCAAATACTGTAAAGGAATTGATCATGTCATAAAGAGCTATCCAAAATTGGCTGCAAAAGAGGAGTTAGTCTCTGTTCTGTTGGAGGAAGAACATATCCTTTTCAAACATATCCTTTTCAAACTTTACAAGTTGTTCTTGTAAAGATATGATTGTGCTTTCTGAAGTGAAGATCCTTATATGATGGAGCTCATATTGTTGAATCCAATACTTAATGGTAGCATGTGAATGTGTAGATAATCACTTGCAATAACCTATAGTCCAACTTCATACAAACTGAAGTAAAGTTGAGAGCTTATAGATGATAAGAAGATATTGGATCAGGAGAATATAGTGAACCATGAGTCTAAAGATCAATAATCTTTTCTTCAACTGCATATTATTTATTTTGAGATGCCATATCATTGTTGCACTGTGTATTTGAAGCAAACGCTCTAGCACATGAGCATGGATACTTGTTGATGCAAGATCATGAGAATATTCTAGTGTGAGGTTTGTAATAGCTTTCAATACCATCTTTGCCAATGACTACAAGAATAATAAAAAAAAAGTGGAAAATTGGTTGGAAAGGACTCTAAAGTGCGTGTTTTGTAGAAAAAATGTGTTTTCTTCTATGTGAATGGGTCAAAGTATGCTTTTCTATTGTGTATGGCTAAAAATGATTAAATTTGAAAAATGTATTTTTTTGAGGAAGCATAGTCATGGATTTGATGATGTGGCACTTTACTTCTTGAGAAATTTTGAAAATTCAACTTTTTCTATAAGAACTTTAAAAAATGAGTTAAAAAATATCACTTTTGACATATATATTAAAAAATGAGCCTTTCTAAGTAAATATACATTAAAAATGAGACTTAAGAAAAAATCATTTTTATATTCATATACATGCACAAGTTTGATGATGTGGAAAGTAGATTCTCTTGCTCTCTCTCTAGAAAAAGAGAGAAGAACCTAGTAAAGCATAGAGAAAGCCTACTCTATCCTACTAAAAAAATCCTTATTAAATGAACTTTCTTCCTTTAACAAGAATAGAATTAGGCTTAATCTCTAAAAATCACGGATCCTTAGATGACCCATGTAGGGGTTCTTTTTTTTTTCCTATTAGTGTTGAAGCTTTTGTGTCCCACGAACTTGATTCCGTGAAGCCTTTGCCTCCCACAAACTCTCGAGTTGAATCCTTTAGCTTTCGAGATCTCTAGCATTGAAACCTTTGCCTCCCACAAGCTATAGTATTGGAGTCTTTGCCTCCCAAGAACTTTGATGTTGAAACCTTTACTTGTATCAAACTCTAGAGTTGTAGCATTTAGCTCTCAAAAGCTTGAATGTTAAAGCATTCCTTCCACAAATGATGAAGTTAATTCTTTGGCCTCCACGATCTTTGCAATCTTCTATACCTTCCTGAACTTTGATACCATGTAAGAAAACAAAAAATTATTAATGATAAATAAGTGGTAGATTAGTGGTGCGACTCCAATAACATGTAGAGGATACCACAACACACATATATATAAGACCAAGGTTAGAGAGAAAGAGAGATATTTCTAATCATGGGAATAACACAAAAGATATGGTTGTAATGGAAAGAGGACTCAAGATGAGTAGAAGATGAACAAACTTAATTCAACTCAAATTTAAAACTCTTATAAAATGGAACTCATCCACCCATGCACTCCCTATATGGAGATTAGATGATGAACTAGATAGATGTGAGGTGAAGGGCTATAGGCCAATACAATGGAGACTAAGATGGACACCATAATGGTTCCAAACACCACAAACTATGATCCTAGATGGGAAGGGGATCATCCTCATAAGGGCATCCAAGCCTAATTTGGCCTACCCATGTTCTACCATCTTGGTAGTTTGATCCATGCCAAAAATATCCTCCACCATTGATTTATGGTGTAAATTCAATGGTAGAAAAGTAGGATCAATAACCATTTGTTCGTAGCCCTTGATCTTGCTTAATCCACACTTTTGATCAATTCTAGATCCAATGGCCCATATCAGATAATACCTTCCCCAAGTTAATGAAGCTAATGTTTCTAGTGTTTTTTTAGGTTGATCGTCAAATAGGATCACTCCCAAATCCAATGGTTTAGAAGTAATATTCTTAACTATCAATCCATTGTCAGCTCTAGACCTCATTTGACCTCAAAGTCAAGAGTCTACCAATATCCAACACTCTCACATGGCTTTTCCTCATAATGGGTGCCTTAAAAAATAGAGTTTTATGGAGCAATGGTGTTGCTACATAAGGGTGATTTATTGACCATATCTAACAACAAAGACTAGTGAAGTGGATAATGAATGCCAAACCACACATAAGAGCCTATTTTGATGCTTCACTTGTATTGAGATCATGCGTTTCAATATTTTTCCAAGAGCTTCACCATGAATACTCCATGTATGCCATGATGTAACACTTCCATAATCACAAGATATTCCCAATAGTAAGCTTCTAATCACTCAGGAATAATAGGGAGAGAACAAAAAACTTGTAGAAGATGAGGGGAAATCAGACTCAAGAGACTAGACAAGATATGATGCAGAGAAAGAGAAGATGTATAGATTTGAAGAAATTGGATACAATAGCTTTTACAAAATAGCTTCCTAGCAAAGCCTCATCCTCCTAACCATCCCTAAGATATCAAATCTCATTCACACACTCTCAATCTCATTCTCACTCATAATCTCAACATCAATCACAATCACAAGGTAATTCTTTGATTTTTGGCCTATTGCATGACATAGTGATCTCTTCAAAATAGAGTTGATCATCCCTTCTAAAGGAAGTGTATGATTTGCCAAATTTAACAAAAGTTGTACCTCCATGTTGTATGCAAAAATTTTGCAAAAAATCATGTGTTTTAGTGGTCAGTTGCTCTCTTTTGCGGCACATGTCAAAAGTAGAAGGAAAAGCAATGAAAAGATATATCCTTCAACATTCACAATATGCATGAGAATAGGTATGCATCAAAATCATGGCTTTAAATAATAATAAAGGAGAAAAAATAATGTAGAATTCCAAAATGCTTGTGAGAGTAAAAATCTTCAACTCTTCAATCTTCATTATAATATTAGAGATGCCCTAGGTCCAAATCTGCATCCAAATATCAATTTTGAGCCCTGTAAGTTTAGAGATTCTAGGGAGGGAAAAAAATCAAGGGATTATCTTACATTGAACTAATTCTAGAGCCCAAAACGAGGTACTTAAAACATGATTCAAAAAATTTTCAGAGAGACTTTTATTCTCATGATTCTTTCGTATTCATGTTCAATTTTCGACTAGAAAACATGATGCAAATAGGTTTTAGAGAGAGAACATAAAAATTTTTATCCCTAGATTTTATTTATATGCATAAAATGACTCAAGCATTCATTCTAAATATTATTTGCATAATGTATAACATCAAGTTCAAAATGAATTATTTCACTATCTAAAGGCCTATTACACGTGGCAAATGGTTTGTGCCATGCCAAAAGCCCTAGGATGGATGGTGTATTTCTCCTATTCTTGCTTTAACAATGAAAGTTTGGAAGATAAAACGAATTTAGGGAGTTGATTATGTAGTGTTCTCACTATCTTTGATATACGCCTATCTTCTTGACTATTTTCCTTATATTATAAGCGTCCTTCAAAATCTCTTATGTTCATGCAAATTAATCTATATTTTCTTCTCATAGCTCTTTGGATCACTATTTAGAATATAAATAGAAGTTGGATTCTCAATCTTCTTTCCCATAATTAGTGTATAGGGGTGGGATGGTTGATCATTAAATCAACTTCTTAAGAACTATTGAAAGTTTCATAATTCTTTGGAAAAGTTGCAAACAAAGTTTTGTCTATGTGAGATGGTTCCAAGTCGTCTCATGAACCCTATTATTTGACCTATCCTTTCTCTACTCAAGGTTTCTCTTAAAATCTTGAGTAACTATAATGTTTAAATTATCATCAATAGTAATATATTGAGCTCTCCAGTTTTTAATAAAAAGCAAATGTCATGTGTGTATTCTTTTATAGATTTGGAGAGAGTTTCCAAAACATCCAATGTGGGGTAACTTCCTGCTGGTGGCACAAAATGAGGACACACTCATATACATAAGAAACTAGGGATGCATATATTAAAATTTCAATACCCTCTTTGTACCTTCATTTTGGAGTGTATTGGAGCTATAGGGGTTCTTAGAGAAATGGATTGGAACGTACACCAAATCTATGAGAATATGTTCTTGATATAGGGTCATTGTGAGATAAAAATAAACTCCATAAAAATGTCCATGCACTCAAAAGGATATACATTATGTGTTGTTTAGGCACTTTAAAGTATGTGCAACAAATGAGTTAGTGAGGTTCTCTATAGATACTCCACCAAAGAAGTATATAAAGGATCTTAATGGCTTTCGATAGGTTCCCTTGAAGTATAGAGTGAAAGGTTTGGAGGAAAATATGACTTGATGGCAGATGGAAGAATGACATGTATACTGATCTTGGAATGATATCATAGATATTGAAGAAATATCAATTGATTGTAGATCCAATATGTTATTATAATTGTTTGCAATATGGTCTCGTAAGGTGGTTGTAGCTTACTAAAGAAAGCACACTTTTTTGCATATATCCATGTAGATGTGTCATTGAAGAAATGCCTTTTATTCTACTGAGAATTTTTAAAACTTGATGTTGAGGTGAGCAAATGTCTTGAAATGCAGTAATTGAAGGTGTATACATATGAGGTACTAAATCTATTTACAATTATGTATCTTCAAACTTTGGTGGTGCTTTGAAAAGCTCTAGATCATGTGAAAAGATGGAATATTTACAAAATGTCACTCCTTTGAAGTTTTCTTGTCTTCGATTCATAATGATCTCCAAGATATTGAAGATGCGAAAAATTCACTATCTAGTATTGTGATGAAATTGCCCCTCACTAAAATGGATAAGAGAGGATGATGAATATGTAAAGCGAAAGTAATAGTAATTCCCTAGAACAAGGTTGGGTATCCAAATTTACAACTTTGAGATGATAATGAAGAGACTATTAAGATCATGTAAACAATAAGCCTTCGAAAGATCATTGTAACCAATAAAAACCTTTCCTCTTCTTCATGATCTCTTTAGAATCTTCAAGAATATAGTTGTTCATGTATACCATGTACCTTGCTCATCAAATGTCACATCCTTTGAAATAATAAATTTCTTTGTGGATGGACTCCACAACCTGTAGCCCATTTTCTTATCATCATACCCTATGAAGACATACTTCTATGCCTTGGGTTCTCACTTATGTCTTAATTGAGATGGAACATAAGGATATACCAAACATCCAAATATTTTGCAATGATCAAGAGTAGGTTTCTTACCCCACCATGCCTCATATGGAGTCATTCCCTCCAAAGCTTTGCAAGGTAATCTATTGACAAGATAGATAGTTGTATTAACAGCCCCTACCCATAAATAATTAGGGCTATTCTTTTCCTTCATCATAGATCTAGGAAATTCCACAAGTGTTCTATTTCTCCTTTCTACAAATCCATTTTTTTTAGGAGAATATCTGCAAGTTATCTCTCCTTTTATACCTACATTCCACAAATAATCATTGAATTCTTTGGAGAAATACTTTCTCTCTCTATCTGACCTCAATATTTTGAGCTTTTGTCCTGTGATTCTTTCTGCATATGCATGATAATGTTTAAATGTATTAAACACCTCTGATTTGTCCTTGATCACGTAGAGTGTGATCCATCTTGTTGCATCATCTACAAATAAAACATAATATCTGGATCCATTGATACTATAATCTTTGGAAGGACCCCACACATCTGTACAAATCAATTCAAGCTTATTTGTGTGCATAAATCCCTGCTTGTTATATGATTGTTTATGTGCTTTACCTAACTGGCAAGCTTCATACTTGTATGTCATGTGTTGACCTTGAATATTGGGTAGACCTAGCACTGAACCATTCTTTGTCATATCCTTTATACCTCTCTCATTGAAATGTCCTAGTCTTTTATGCCATAGGTCCAATTCAATTATCTTTTGACTTCCATAAGTAAACAAAGCATGTCCTACATTACCTTGTACCTTGAGAGTATAGAGTCCACCTTCTTTTTGTCCTGTAATAATACTTTTATATCCTCGATTTGGATCTTCAACATAAACTCCATCATTAGTGAGCCTGACTTCATAACCTTTCTCAACAATTTGTCCTACACTGATTAGATTCTTTGGAATTGTAGGAACATAAAGTACCTTACTCAGAAGTGTACCTCCATTCTTTGTCTTCATTGATCCAATGCTTTGTACTTTGTGTTTAATTTTTGTCGTTTGTTTGTATTGTATGTCCATTGACCCTTTCTTCCATGTCAATCATCAAGGCAATGTTACCACTCAGATAATTGCTACATCTTGAGTCAATATAGAACACTCTTTGATCTTCATTCGATACTTCATGTGTAGCAGTCATAATTAGAATTGAATCCTCCTTTTGATCTGATGCATAATTGTAGTAGGTGTTGTTGTAGGATTGATTTTGGAAATTTCTTCTACCTCCTTTACCAACATTCATTGGCCAAATGATTTGTTTTGCCACAAATCCAACAAGCTCTATCATTATCTTTGTTCTTTCCACTTCTTCCTCTACTTCTGCTATTTACTTTACTTGAAATTGGCTTGATTCAAAGTACCTTCTTCATTTGATTGTTGTTTTCCTTTTGCATTCTTCTTCTTGTCCTTTGAGTACATGGCTTGTCCTGCACTTTTCTCATTCTCACCTTTAATATCCTGTTCAAATGTTAGCATATGTCCTAACAATTGATTTAGATCTAGAGTGAAATGATATAATGACAATTCAGTTGATAATATGAAAGGTTTCTACCTTTCATCTCCTCTTAGCATTGTAAGGATTTGTCTTACCAAGTTAAACTCTTCAATATCTTCATCAACTGTACCCAAGCTATCTGCAATGTCTTTCATCTTTGTTACATAATCAGAAATTGATTGTGAAGCTTTCTTTTTGAAGGTTGTGAACTCTGACCATAGTGAGGCCTTCCTTGACTTGGTTGTATTCTAAAAATGTTCCTCCAAAGCATTCCAAATAACATTTTCACTTTCTAGCCCTCTGATGTGTGGCAAAGGTAGTCATTTATTGCCATTGTAGATGATTCTCCTTGCTTGAGCATCCTTCTTCATCCAAACTTTTAAATCTATAAGTTCTTCCCTAGTTGGAAGACTCAAATCTTTAAATTCTAGCTTTTCTTCTTCTCTTGATTATCCCATCAAATATTTTCCCATAAGACGAGCTTCTACTCTCATAGACCATGTCGGATAGTTTTCTCTATCAAGCTTCTCAATTTGGATGCTTTCTCCCATCCTTCTGTTGTCTGTGTTAGAGAATAAGTCTTTTAGCGATCAGAACTATACTTTTGAGTCGAATCTTTACTTCTTTTGATCCTTTTGGATTCCTCTATGTGACTCTGAAATTCTTTAGCAAAACTTTAACCTTCCACTCCTTTCTTCAACTTCAATTTGAAAGTCTGTAGTAGTTGGGACTTTCTTCTTCAGTCTTTTGGCTTGATCTTCTCTAGCTCTGATACCACTGATGGAGACTTCCAAGTCTCCAATTTCAATTCTACCTTGACTTCAAAACACTTATATGACAATTATAGACAAGAATTTAATCAAATACTTCAAAACTTCTCAAGTCCAAGATTGAAACATACTTACTTCTTCAGATTTTGAACTTTTGTTCTTCTTCAATAGTTTGCCTGAAGTTTCAACTTCATTACCTACAAATGTCATGGATTATGATTCTCCAAATTATACAAGAACCTTCATGTGATCTTTGTGCAACCTTTAGAAACAATAAGCCTTTGATTCAGCTGATTAATTCACTAATTAATCATTAAGACCAAAAGTATGTCTAAAACTGATGTTCAAAAATGGCGACTTTGACATAGGTGACTTTGAACACTGATTTCTCACAAACTAGAACCCGCTTTGCAAAATGATTTTATTCGTAGCTTCCCTACCTCTTAACTTATATTTTGAATGCTTAAACACAAAAAACTTTACACCAATCACTGATATCTAAGGAAAACATTGATCGACGAGATGCACCATTTTTTAGTGTGCACTTTAGAGACTTGAAATATGAATGTTCCTGTGAATCATTCAAACACTCGGAGAGGAATTAGATCATGAGAAGTTAACCATAGCTGTATTAACTCTTGAGTTAGATCTATGTACAAGGATTTTTTATCCACATGATCATGAGCTCTCAATATTTCTAATGTCACATTTAACTTATATATCCACAAATTCGTAAGTGGATCATGACCATTACATTGATATTCACTTGATTTATTAGTAATCTAACTATAATATACTAATTAGGATCCTCATGCAATGAATACATGCTCAATCATATCTCACATTCTCTATCCATTACTTTCTTCATTCTAATTGATCTTTGTCTGCATCAACCTTTCCTAACTCCTTATCCATGCTCTCATAAGCATCAATTTGTGATTGATCTGCACCAACAATCATTAAGTGCTTATGTTTTATCTTTAGTACTGATAATTTTAAACTTTTTTTTTGCCTCAAATGTTGATACTTTTGTTGTTGCAAAGATATCCTTAGCCTTTATAGTTCTCTAGATATTGAAAAGTATTGTACACTTTGCACACATGGGATGCAAAGTTAGTCAAAGATCCATATGTTTGAAGTTTAAAAGTTGCAAATGCAGCATCTTAACTATAGACATAGCTTTTCTTTGAAATGATAGATTTTATGTGAAGATTTCTTACGATGGTTGTTGGAACCATTTGAATCATTCTTTTTCTTATAAGATAACTCCTCTGCCTTGATTTTTTATAAGAATCTCATGTGAAAGATTTTGAAATGCAATTGTCTTTTATTGAAACTGCTTTATCCTCTACAATGGTTCTTTGTCCTTCGTAGTTGACCTTTGGGCTTTGTTTATCTTCATTTTAGACTTGTATTGGAGAAGTAATTGATGTACCTCCTTTTATTTGAGAAAATATGTGGTGTATGGTATCGTGATGAATGTCTCAGACATGCTAAGTAGTTTGTTGATGAGAGGAATCACGATAATTTCATTTGATATAATTTTCTTGAAAAGTCTCAATGTTCTTTTGAACGTTTTAAATTGAGTGATTCTGCTTCTGATTGGATCTTGGCATTTGACTATCAAGTTATTAGAATTCGCTTCATGAGCATAAATCTTGATGGAGTCTTTTCCAAGCATCATGAGAGATTTTACAAGGGCTGATATGAACTTTAGTCAAATTGCTAGAAGATAGGAATAGTTAAACTTGGGTGCATTTATCCTTATCATTTTGAGTATTTCATGCATTAGAATGTTGACATCTATTAAGCTTAGAGTAACTACCATTTGTAACTTCATTCATAGATAGTAACTTGAAATTAACTTTTAATGGCCACTATTCCATGCTCAATCAAACCATGATTTCCAAAAGGGAAGTAAAAATACTATATCTAATTTCATAATCAAGAATCCCCTTTAAATATCCAATCATTTCCACCTTGACTTTCCACTAATTTTCAAATTGTTTTATTAAACTACATAGAATAATCATGATATTGACATTTTCCTTGGTGTTACATAAATATATGACCTTTCCAACTAGCCTTTTGTACGTCCTAATGGCTATTGGTGCTAATGTATCCTCAATAAGTTCTCATTGAATTTAGTAGGTGTTTCTATCTCCTTGGATACTTCCATGCATACTTCTTTTGAATGTTGAAGTCTTTTTTGAATGAACATTTTCTATCAAAAATGGATGACCAATCTAGAGGGCATGGTTTATCGAATGTGCCTTGTACTCCTAGGCAAATGGCCAGGGTTCAAGTCTCGCCCGGGGCTGGATGCCTCAGAGTTCCCCAAGATGGGTGCCTCTACCTTACGAGGTCGAGTGTGTGTGTCTTTACAAATTCATTGTACTCTCAAAAAAAAAATGGATGACCAATTAGAACAGGCCATTATAGATGTTCAAGTGGATCAAATGGTATCATTTAATCTTAGGTTCCCAATTAAACCACAATTTGTTAAAGTTTGTGCAGATTTACCTACTTCCTAATAGAGCGACTTGCTTATAATCTTGCAAGATTTCAAAGATGTATTTGCCTATAGAAATCTTCCAATATGAAAGTTCTTGATCCTCGATTATTTTAGCACAAGATCCATCTAAAATAAGAGGCATCATCGAAAATCCAACAATATTAGTGCATGAAGCCAAATTTTTCTAAACAAGTGAAAGAAAAACTAGATCGCTTGCTATGGGTTGTTTTATCATTCTGTTTGAGTTCTCAGATTGGGTTTATCCAATCGTCATTGTATCAAAAAAGAATAAGAAGCTCCAAATTTTTGTTGACTACTAGAAGTTAAATGTTGCCACAATACCAATCCATTCATGGTACCTTTCATGGATATGATGTTGGACAAAGTAGCAAAAAATGAAGCTTTTTCATTTTTAGGTAGATTTAGTGATTATAATCAGGTTTGGATGGTTGAATCCAATGTCCCAAAGATAGCTTTTATCATGAGTTGGTAAGTGTTTGCATGCACAATCGTGTGGTTTGCCCTTTGGAACACTCTCAACACAATTTAGAGGTGTAAGTGTAAGATCTTTCTCATCATACTTGACTAGTTTCATGAGGGTCTTCTTGGATGACTTTTATTTTTCTGACAAATAGGTCGACTATCTATATCCTCTATGGATGTATTTTTCCTAATGCAAATAAGTCCATCTATGCCTTAACCTTGCAAAAATCAATATTTGGGGTGAAATGTGGTAAGCTACTTAGGCATGTTATCGAATGGTTGTGGATCCAAACAAAGTGAAAGTTGTTTTGCATGCTCCACCTCCCCGAATAACAAAAGAGGTTTTATGGTTTCATGGACAAACAAGATGGCATGGTCGACATCTACATTTCTTAGTTCACATGGCTATTCCTCTTAATCAATTTGGCTCATGCTAAATTTATCTATTTTCAATGGATTGAAGAATCTGATTTGACATTTTGACATCTTAAAAGTGTTGTTGACCAAAGCTCTAATTGTGCAAGCTCTGGATTGGGCTCATCCATTCCATGTATTTGTTGATGTGTTGGATGTGGCCATTGGCAGTGTTTTGATGTAGAAATGAGACCACATGTGGTACCATCCAATCTACTATGCGAGTTGTAGATTGACAAATGCCAAAAAATATATATTCTATGAATGAAAGAGAATATTTAAATGTTAGCTACTCTATTAAGAAGTTTCATCATTATTATCTTGAGAGACAGTTTACTTTTCATGTAGATCACTCAACCTTGCTATATTTAGTCAAGTAGTAGAACCTGGTTGGAAGACACATGTGATGGATCTTGCTTTTGTAGGAATTTGATTATGATGTTTTTCATTGAATGGGTAATTCATATGTGGTGGCTAGCTCTTTTTCATGCTTTGATTCGAGTGAACTACCTGATGGTATAGATGATTCATTTTTGGATGCAGAGTTGTTTTATATTGTTAATGACACACAATCGAAACTTGGTAAGCCAATGTGCTATGATGAAATGGTTGCTTTTCTCGCAGCTAGTATTCCTCTAGTGCACTTATGATCAACGATCTACAAGAACCTTACTCTGTGGAGCAAGCATTTATTGGTCATTTTAGAATGACTATATTACAAAGATGTTACTAGAGTTTTTGTGCCTCATCACACTTTGTTGCCATTGTTTTGGAAGTGCACCCATGGTCACTATGGATTTGATTTAATGGCCAAAAAAATCATTCAAAATGGTCTCTAATGACCAACACTACATAAACATGTTCAAGACTTTGTCCAAAAATGTGATCCCTCTCAATGGATAGGTGAATCCCACAAAATTCATAGGTAGAATAGTAACACTTTGGGAGTGTTATTGAGGATGAAGCTCTGCACCATAGCCATGGGCTTCATCATTGGAATGGAGCTTTGGGAGGTCGCATCCATGTTCCCACAAAACTGGCAGATGTTTTGTTCAGGCATTCTACATGTGGATGTCCCTGTGGATGGCATACCATGCACCAAAGGGTAGATTTTGCTTCTCTTCCCCTGAGCTCTTCAAGCTCTTGCCGGAGCCTAACGATTGTATCCTCCTCTACACTCGTGAACTTTTGCTACATCCAAAAGTCAATCGAATCTCTTTTTACTTGTATCGGAGACTTTTCCCATCATCCTATCGGGGAGAGAACCTCATTGAAGTGAACTTGGGCCTACTTGATGTAGGCCACCATGGCCATGAATTCTTCCAGAAAAGCATTCGATGCTAAAAGTTCCCAGATTTTTATGTCTGGTGTGGATGGGAGTGCTTTCCCTAGCCATTTCTTAATGAGAAAAGTCATCAGGTGCTTCTGGAAACTTGTTCATCAAGCCATTTCTTAATGAGAAAAGTCATCAGGTGCTTCTGGAAACTTGTTCATCAAACTTGTTCATCTGGGTCATTAGCTCAAGGAAGGATCCTTCCTTCTTCAAGCTGAGGTTTTCCAACTCATCAAGAACTTATTTGGTGGAGTTCTAGGTCAAAAAGCTGCTGAAAATTCTTCTTTCATGGCCTCCCACATTACAAAATGGTATTCTTAAAACTGACTAAACCATTTATTGACCAACCCATCTATAGTCTCTAGGAAAGAGCCATGAATGTGTTGCTTTAGACCTCCAGGCCATGGCTTTTACACAATGCTAAGAAATATCATACATGGTCATCTGGGACTTTGGTGGATACTCCCCCCAAGATTGGGAAGTTGATGTTGATGCCGAACAAGAAGGAAGCAAGATCTCCTTGGACCATTTCTGAATCTAAAAGGAAGTGCTTGGGTGGAGAAGGTTGTGCTACTTTTCTCTACTATATTGGGCTAGAGGTTTACTAGGACTAGCAAAACTACGATTAGTGGTTTGGTTAAGAGTGCAAACAGGACTAAGGGAAGTATGAAAAGATCAAAATCTAGTCATAGAAAGTAAAAGTGTGCATGGTGAAGAAAATCACTGAGCCCCATTAGGTCCCATTAGGCATGGCAAAATTAATGCACTGTTTTACTGGATTCTTCCGTACTCATTAATAGGGGTTGTGAGGGCTATTCTTAAAGGTCCATGGTTACAAAGATTTAATATAAAAAATAGTCGATGGACATGTAAGTTAATAGGCAACAGAGGAAGACTACTATATGATTCAGTGTCATCCGAAGCCTAATGGATAATTTAATGAAGGTTCAACCTGGAACATAAGGAAACAAACAACTAGAACAATTGTGATATTGGAACTTCGCAAAAAAAAAAGACAAAAGAAAAGGAAAAATAGGAAGAACTCTGATGTATTATAAGGGACTTAGAATACAAAGTATAAGACACGAAACAATGCTAGCACCAGCGCTTAGTGCAATAGCTTCTTTGATTTTCCTAGGAACTTTTGCATGAACCTTGCAGACGAAAGATTACAATAATCAACTAACAATTAGGATATTCTTTTGGTAGGAAGAGCTTGAAGTAAGGGCACTCGAAAAGAAAGGAGACCAACACAACACATAGTTGATTGGTTGTTGGTCCCACAACTCTTAATGGCACCTCAACAATAACCTCTTATATGGATCCTTCTATACCTTCAGCCCTCCTCGACGATCACCACACCCTTCGTGGCTCCTCGATGCACTCTGGTGTTGCTGCTTGTGGATCAACATAAGAAGCTCTTTGTTGACTCCACATTGGACCTTCTCCCATGATTACACTTCTTAATTTGTGTGATCAGGTCTAGTTCCAATCGATAGCTTTGCTTTCTCTCCTCATTCACTATGCCTTAATATTTACATGCATGTATGTTGTGACCACACCTCTGTCACTCTATGCATATCTCTGCTCCTACACACGCATGTATATGCCAACCTATTTGCTTCTACGAGCTCACTTAACTTCTTATACCTCTATCTATGATGGATACAATCTTTCTTTGATGGTTCATGCAGCTATCCTGCTATCTTATCCCCTTAATCTTCCTCATCTTTTTCTATATCGCTCTATCTCTGTCCCTCTTCTTTATGATATGAGATATGTGATTCATCTGTGCATTTTCTTGTATGAATTCTTATAAAGAGGAAAAGATTTTTGTTTTGTTGAGCACCTTCAAGACTCTTTCTCCTTTGCACTTCCATGTTGTACCATCATTATTCAATGTTCCATTGCAAGAACTGAGCTTTCATATGGGTGAGGTACGAGAATATCTATTGAGATTGGTGCATCCAAGTAAGAAGGTATTGCAAGTGGGAAAAGGATCCTTAATGGCATGAAGGAAGAACTACAATTAAGATGATGGACATCACCAATTGTAATAGGATTGTGTGGGGATCGCCAAAGATTCAAAAAAGAAACTGCATAATGGAAAACCAAATTGCACGGAAACACTGGTATTCTCAATCACCGAAGTGCTAGAGCATCGAACATCGGGAACACCTTAAGACTCTAGAATCATCTGGCCACTGGGATCGTCAGAGGATAACAAAATCTCAAGATTCCAAACCTACCGAACATCGGATCATTGAAAATCACTATGAACCCTTTGCTCCAAATTCTAGCTGCCTTAAGCTTGTGGTTCTGTAGGAAGCGACACTTTGAGGGTTGTACAATATGAAAGACCAAGTTACCTAGGACCACAGATGGATCAAGAGGAAGGCCATACTAGGACAAACCAAGATGATAAAGAACAACCCCTTATGAAAGAAAAAGATGAAAGAATTGACAAGCAATAAGACAAACAAGATGAACAGGTCAAACAAGAGAAAATAGAGGATGAGCAAGCAATAAATTGACCTTCTTACACCACAACATTACAAAGACTATATGCTCACATGTCAGCAGTTGAGGTTCGGCAACAACTTAACAAAGAATAAAGCCACACACTTCTATAATAAGAACTAGAGAAAAGTTGATTTGACACCCCCTTCATTGAAACCATCCACACTCTCACACAAGCTATAGGGGTACTTCAAGAACTCAATTTTCTTATTACACCAACTAGATATGATCCAAGGAGATTCAAAGCTCAACCTCGATAAGGAAAAACCATACAAGTTCATATACTATTGAATAGTTATTGCAGATCTACCCTAAGGGGACATGCACCTCCTCCCATCCCTCCCATCGATAAAACCTCATTAGGCCAACCCCCATCCTACCCATTTCCTTAGCAAGCCCCATATCCCAAGAATTCCAATCAATATTTGAAACCTCTCCATAGACACCACCCTACTTTTATGTACCTATTGTTTCCCCACCCCATTCATCCCCCAAGAGTTACCAATGAAACCACCCAAGACATTGTTTTGGAATCTCAAACATACCCATTAGTCATTACACCTCCCACCACCATAGCTCCCACCCAACCCACAGTGATAGATATCCTTCCACCTATCCAACCCACAATAGTACCTTTGTCATATCCCATTTGTGCTCATTGATATTAATTTTCACCCCAAGCCATTAGATACCCAACCTATGCAAACCACCATCCCTATTTTTTCTAGTCACATGAGCACTTTACTTTACACAACACCTCCTATTCCACTATTCACTATCACTACCACACACACTTCCACATTTGAGCTTATGGACATATCACCTCCCACCATGGCACCTCCCCCACCCATGATACCACCATCCCTGATCCCCCCACCACCCACCTCACCACCACTCATGAGTCTTTTCACATTTGCATCCACACTTCCAATCCCCTCTTCCCTCCCCTCTACATCAATATTTGATCACACTACATCCATGAGAATACATGTTGTGTATACATCATCTGTTTTAGACACTACATTAAATCAAATGCTCCAATGTATGAATCAGATAAGACTAGAATACACTAATTTAGGACACAAGTGCACACAATTACAAGAAATTTTGAATAGCTTTCAATCACAATTCAACTCATTAATGGTTGAAAATGCATTTGTGAACTCCCAATACACTCAATTGGAAGATACTCATAATGCTTTAGAACTGCAATTAGAAGCACAAAATAACAAAGCCATAGAAGATATCTAAGAACAACTTTGCATGCAGATGGATAGGAATGCCAGCCTCAACATGAATATGGGTTTACTACGTAGACATATCATTGCAACCAAAGAGGAGAATCAATGATTACAAGTGCAAAACACAAAAAAAATTGAAGCTACTTTAGACACACTAGGTGCCCACAATTGACCCATCTCTCTTTTAGGTAGTGGAACCTGAAAACATCAAAATTGTTTTGGAAGAGTATACTAATCTACTCGATGCACATGATAAGTTATCTGAGGAATTTGTAGCACTATAGATGACATGTGCATCCACCCCTACTACCACCTCTAAGGCACCAACTACACTCAACTCTCTTTGAGGGCCCTTGTAGAGTTAGAAGGCCTCCACTGCTAAGTGGAAGGAATGAAGTATGAATTGGCTTCTAGACTTTCACTTGAAAGACCCACATCACTCTTGAATATTCTCCAATCAGAGGAATTATTGCAGATCTGAGTAGAATCATCATTTGAAGAAGAGTATGAGCATCAACCAATTGTTGGTAGACACGCTATTGATGAAGGTGAAGAAACCTTTGAGTTACCAAGACTTGGATGAAACTTGTCAAAGAACTAAGAAAGATGCACTTTGCCCTTGTAGAGACTCAATTGCAAGCAATGATAATTATTGAAGAGTTTATTCTCAAGTTGGCCTATTTTCAAGAACTTGCACCTTGAAGATACATTTCTACGAATGATATATAGTATATGCCATACTTTATGATCATGGACAAGTATAACATTGAAGTCAAAAGAATAACAAAAAATATTCCTACTTTCGCAATGCAATTCGATCATGAAGACTTACCTTTAGAGGTGTGCCATGTTAGTATTTTCCAACCTAAATAGCAAGCACAACTACTTCAAGAGTACCCAGAAATGATGTAGACTTGGACAAAGGCACCATTGCACATATCTTTCAAAAAGACTTTATTTTGACATGTATTAACTATGAAATTAGATGGCCAAAGGTCTAGAAATTGAAGTATGCTATGGCTTGCATGTCACAATGATTCTCTTAATAAACTTACTTTTGCACTATGGACTTATAAATACATTTGGATTTTTATTGAGGCACTCATTTCCTTAATGAGTTAGTGAAACGTATCATCGGTTATTACTATATTAAGCATAAGTATGTTCTCCATACTATCCTTGAGCTAATGTCTTGGCAAAGAGTATCAATAACGTTTTATTTATAATGGTACAAAATATGTTGCTCAAGCACCAACAAAGCAATAACAGTATCTATCTCAAACTTAAGGGCATATCAAGTAACCTATAAGATTGTAGTGGGATTTACACCTTTCAGGTTGACTATGGTTTGGAAGATATTGCACCCATGGAATTTGTGGTTCCTAGCTTGCAAGTAGCAATCTATAAATAGCTGATACTTGAGGAATCGTTGGATTATAGGATGGAGACATCATGCTAGCTAGAAGAGACTAGGCTGTATAGCTTTTTACTATTGCAAGAGATCCAGCTCCAACAATGTCGATGGCATGACTACAATTTCAAGACCCAAATGTTCTACAGAGGTGATATTGTTCTCTTTTTTAATTCCAAAATGAAAAGGCGTGGGAAATTTAAGCTACATTGGATTGGAAATTTTTGGATTTAGTTCAAAGTGGGCAAGTGGGGAAGTGTTGGAGACTAGAATCAATGGGTCCAAGCTTCAAACATGCCAAAGCTAGTTACGAGAGGAGAGGTATTAAAAAAAACCTTATATAGATGTCCATGCTTATGGAAGATAATCAAAAGATAATGAAAAAGGCATTGAAAATTAGAAATATTTTGAGTCAAATGAGCGTAGAATCTTGCATTAAAAACAGACATGAAAGTTGTGATTTTGTATAAAAAACTAAGACAAAAATGGAGTGTGTCACTCGATCTAGCTTTAATGGAAAAGTAATGATGGAAAAATCTTTAGTTCAAAGCATGGCATACAAATTGGGCATGCAATTTTGAAGCACGTGTGCTAAACAAAAGATGGTACTTAATCAATTTTTGAAGTATTTCGAGTGTGTGAGTTGCTGTGTTTTGTAAGCTACTACAGTGAGTGTTGTGAATTGCTATGAGTAATCCACTACAAAGAGTGCAAAGAGCATTGTTGTTATTACTTTAATTAGGTGCTCTTGTTGCTACTATTGTTGTGGGACGATAGTCAAGGGAATGGTAAATACTTTCAAGCTTTATGGCATGCATCAAGTGCACTTGTCTAATTGCTTGTTGCAAATGCACATACAATGGCTAGTTGATCTTGGAGTACTAGACTATGAATGCTCAGTTGATAAGCTATCCAGTGTTACCCAATGACTAACTCGTTTTTCGAGCAAATCCATGGACAAATGGAGGAGGAGGATAATGTTATAGTATTTAGGTTATGCATTGATTTACATAATTGTGCAACAGCTTCAACATAATTGTGCAACATCTGCAATTGAATCAAGAGGGATGATTCAGCTATCATTCATCATTCCTTAAACGAAATGGAGAAATTTTTTGAAAATCCCTGCTCTCAAAAGTCTAAATCTATCGATATCATCTCCTTTATGACTTAGATTATGCTTTAGACACTAGAAATTAACATCCAAACCAAACACTATGGTGTATTGCAATCCATTTATTCACTATTTTGTGAAGCATTCGAGGTATATGGCCAAATTAATTTGTGTGAGGTGATGTTTTGCTAGAATAAGAAGGAAGCCAAATGGCTATTCTGGCTTACTGAATAAATTGCAAACCCTCTAAGTAAAAATTGGGATAATTTTTTCTCTATTATTCCCTATAGGATCCTTGTTTCTTAGGAGGCAAGTGGTGGAGGTGTCAAAAGTCATATTTTTAGTAGAACTAACAAGGCAACAAGATCCTCCTATTGACTTGGATACGGATATTGAAGAAAAAGGAGAATCAATCCAAGGAAGAGATCCCTTTCATGACGAATATCGATGGGGTTGAGTGCAAGAAATATGAAGAAAATAGTATGATTATTGTCAATCACTTTACCCAGCTTTCGGGGGTTTGCATACCTCTTTCGCCTCATAGGTGAGACTGCATGGCGTCCATCTCTAGAGTCATAGCCAAAAGAATTCTACAAAGTATGAAGCCTCTTCTTGAAGCTCCCATTTTGAATGAAGAGATTCTTGAAGTTATTGATTCACCTCCTAATGGTAAAGCCTAGGTCTGGATGGCCTCACCAATGAGTTTTCCAAGTCCAAGCACATGATAACTACTCCATTATGTCTGCTGTGGCAAGAGGCCGTTTCTTTTGGTGCATTGCCCGAATATCTCAATGAAGGTGTTATCAATTTTATTCACAAAAAAAGGAAGCAAAAAGAGGATTGTAAATTGGCATCCAATTAGAATGTTAACAAGCTACAAGTTCATTGTTAAAGTTATTGCTAATCATATCGTTTTTCACTTACAAAATTGGATCATTGAGGATAAAAAAGGGTTCATCAAGGGGAGGTCCATCCTTGAGGCTATCATTGATGTTTGGGAAGGTCTTTCTTTTGTTAAAGAGTCCACTCAAGATGTCCTCTTCCTTAAGATTGACTTCAACAAATTTTATGAAAGGATTGAGTGGGACTTCATTCTCCAATCTCTAAAAGACTTGGGCTATGGAAAAAAATCATTAAGATGGTATCAACATTGTTGGGAAATGTGTCAATGCAGATAAACATCAATGGCTAGCTTTCTCAAGCTATTCAATTAAAATGGTCTATCAAGCAAGGTTGCCCCTTGGCCCCTCTTCTCTTTGTGATCATTATCGATGGTCTCAATTGCCTTGTTAAACACCATGCATGTTTAGGTCATATTGAAGGCCTCTTTCTTCCCCTCAATCAAGAACAGAGGATCATGCATCTCTTTACCAATGACATGAATGCTTTTATGCATAACGATCCGGACAACATTGATACCTTTTGGTGTTGCCTAAATACATTTTGTGAGGCATATAGTTTCAAAATTAACCACTCTAAAGTCGCTTTCAGGGCTATTGTTGGGAATCCACCTAAAATTTTGGTTGATCATGGTTGTTGGATGATCCCTAGGGGCAAATCTTTCATATGTTAGGTATGCCAATGGGATTTGTCATTTTGATGAGCCAATGATGAAATTCGGATCTTTCTAAACTCGATAGCAAGTTGGCATACTGGAAAGGTATGCAGATCAACCTGGCAAGCCAAGTTATGGTGGTTAACACGTGCCTTCTTTCTTCAATTACTTAATTGTCTCTTGCTAGAGACCAAAGGACCAAGAGACTGTCGAATTGGAAAGAATCTGCAAAAAAATTCTTGGGACAGGAGATCCTAATAGAAGAGGTGTCCCCAAAATTAAATGGGATAGCTACATAAGCCAAAAAGTTCAAGGTGGTTTGGACATTGTTGACATGGAAGAAATGGCCATTAAGCTGGCGGCCACAAGCATGGAGCAACAGAGATGCCTCTTGGGCCAAACTGATTTTTAGAAACAAGAGCACTCTTAGGCTTGTGGGCCTTCTAGGGTGGAAGGGTCTTGATCTTCTCACTATTTCATTCTTCCCCCATTAGGTGACTCCTAGAGGCTCGACCTTCGTTTGCTCCTTATGGAAGAGTTCGAACAAAGTGAAACAGTTTGTCAAGATCAATGAAGATTGGAAATGGACTATCGGTATTAGACAAAATGATTCCATCCGGTTCCCTATCAAGGGCATCAAAGGTGTTGAGTCTTGGAACCTGCAAAAATCTAGGAAGCTTTGGAACAAAGGTTTCTGCCTGTGGAAACACCTCTGAAATCAGAAAACATTCTAATGGATCAGATTTGAGGACATTGACTCAGTTACAAGAGTGGACTATGAAGAATGGTGCCTGATGAGGAGCAGATTCAATGCTTGAGAGTGCTCCAAGACTCGTCTTAGGCATGATTCCCCTCACCTTGAGGGTCTTAGATGGAGCAACGGCAAAAATCTTGATGAAATCCCAAGATTCAAGAAGAATGTGGATGTCCATGTCACGCTAAATAAGAGATGGTGTTTGGATTGGTCAGGTTTTAAATGGGATCTTAAGTTTGAATACCTTTGGCATCCCCTCATCGAGGTTAAAAAATCACTTCTTGTGTGGCAAATTCTCCACCAGGGAATTTAGACCAATGTAAAAGCTAACAAAATTTGAGGAACCCCTTCATGGTGTAAATGATGCCTTCATGGCAATGAGGAATTTGGACACCTCTTTTTTTTCATGCCCCAAGTCAATGGAAATCTAGTGGGCCCTCATGAAAATCATGTTGTTATAGGGACAAATCAACTGGAAGCAAGCGCTATTGGGTGAAGCGATTGAATGTTCCTCAGCACTATGGAATGCTATAAGAGGAGACACCCTCTGGAAGATCTGGAAAGAGAGGTGTGCCACCAATTTTGGTAGCCCTCCTAAAGAATGGTCGATTGAAAAAACCCTTTTCCTTTTAGGCAAAAGAATCTTCAATTGTAATAAGCCCCTACCTTTGAGACATCATAGAGTGTTTTTCCTTGAGAGAAACAAGATTAAAAGCAAGTGGGCCCCCATGAGGGACAAAAGGGTTATCAACCTTCTTTGTAATGTTTTCTAGCAAACCCTCCTTTGTGGGATTCAGGGAGTGGGTGCTCGGCCCATCCACTTGTACAGTTGTTCTTTCTATTAAATAAAGTTTGAGAGAGTAGGATATTGCCAAACTTCCTTTTGGAAAAAAAAAAGTAGTTAAAACCCATAAAAAGGAATATCAAACTCAAGAAAAGGAAAAGAAACTCTGGGAAATGCAAACACAACTCCAACAAAAGGAAGAACGATTTCAAAAGGTTATGTATGAATATCAAGAGATTATCAAAGCACAACAATGACTACATGAGCCAATCGTTGAACCATAGGTGACTATAGTAAAACCATAACCCATCCAATCTAATGTTCCACTTCTTCACAAGGATATTGTTGCTCCAAATATAGAAGGCTCATGGCAAGGTGAAGTATGGATCAATTATTAGAACCAAAATGGAATAAGGAGGTCTTACACAGCACAAACCTCCATTTTCAAAGTTTCAAACTTCTTATGGTACAATGCATAGTGAATTACCTCTTAATGAATTTTTAAATCGACATTCTTGGGTTGACATAGCCACGCACTCTCTATCGTACACTAGAGATGATGAAGTACCTATAGAGTGCAAGAAATCTAAGTCTATAAAGCTATATGTGAAGCCCAAAGGACAAAACAAAGATGTGGAGTGTTGGTAGCAGCCAAAGAGGTCCAAAAGGCTTGTCAAGACAAGGAATCATGAGGATCTCAAGTTAAAGAATTCAAGAAAGAGAGAAGGGAAATTAGGACCAAGTCGGTAGGCAAATCAACAAATATTTGGAAAATAAGGACAAGTAATTCTTTTTCCTAAAAAAGTCAAACCATCATCAATAGTGATTTTCATTAATCCAACTCATTGTACATCCCATATTTTATAATTCCTAATCCATTTTGTTGAATCCAAGTAGTCTTCAAGCTTGAGGAGTGCTAGTTCTAGGTACATACCAATTTGCATAATTTTTAAAGCTCGTTTGAGCCTCCAAAATAGCTTAGGAACCTAATTTTTAACTAGGTCGGACACTACGTCTAAGCCACCGCTAATCAATTCAAAAACTATAAAAGGAACTAGAGAGATTTTTGGAAGTAGGTCCTTGGGAATTGAAGTGAATTAAGCACATTATAAACTTGTTTTTTGCTGATTGAAGATTCCATTGCTCCATCTATTTGTCTTATCATGTGTACGTGTGTGTATGTGTGCGCATGTTACTATGATTCTCACTCACACACTTTTATTCTCACTTGCTTATGTTCGTCATACCTCCCTCATGTCTCCTCGGATTGGTAATTATGAGGTGAATCGCATCACATTGATACTCATCATTGTGCTAGAGTGACACCAAATTTGGCACTGTTGCCAAGGATCGAGCTTGAGGACGAGCGTGTGATGGTAAGACGTAGAGAGCCGAAGTCGGAATGGTAAGTAATTAGGAAATTTCTTTAATTTTCATAATTTTTACATCATCACCTTGCTCACTATCACCCACTTCCATCGCCTTCTTCGCTAAATTTTTAATTTTGGACCATATCTCCACCTCTACCTCATTTCCCCTCATTGTGTTTGTGAGAGCACGAGAGAGAGAGAGAGAGCGATTCTGTGTATTGTGTTTTTGCATGTTTTTTGAGCTTCTTGGTAGGTACCGTCCTCCACAACAATAGTAGCAGATCCAACATGCATGGATTCTCTGTGCATAGACCTCAAGATGAAGCTCTCTATCAATCATGTCAGATAGCAAAATTGGTCATTTGGAAAAAAAGAGTGCACCACCAAAGAGTAGAGCACTTGCACATCATAGATATATATAATTTTTGTAAAAATTCCCTTTCTTCTCTAAAGTGCAAGTGTAGTGAGAATGTTGTTGTGGAAAACCATAAGGAAAAAGAACTTTAATTGATCGACCACACATCAAGTTGTGATAAACAAACAAGTATTCCTAGTGACTATTCAACAAATAAGATAGCACAAGAGAAATTTATAAAGAACAAGTAACTATTACAAAAGAACATTGCAACATGGTTGTACTGGTGAAAAACTGGACTAATAAGCAAGGCTTATTAACCTGAGATTAGGTAGACACCTATTTTGGGATAGACAAAGCATCAGATCCTCAAAAGCTAGTGGGCTCAGCAGCTCTGTGATTATCCCTATGTGCTAAGTCCGGAGACTAGTGATTTAGAAATGTCATCTAGTATGGAACGACCAGCAGACAGTTTAGGCACGGCCTTGGCCTATTTACAAACACCAAAAGGTGTTTGTAAATAGGCCGAGGCCATGCTAAGTGATTATCCCTACGTGTTAAGTTCGGAGACTAGTGATTTAGAAATGTCGTTTATTATGGAATGACCAGTAGACAGTTCAGGCACGGCCTCGGCCTATTTACAAACACCAAAAGGTCCATATAAGGCACAATTGGAATAGGTCCTAGAAAGTAAATATCCCACTTGGAAAATGTATGTCGTCCCATCATGTGTCTTTGTGGAATCTCATCATCCAATATAGGATATTGAGCTCTCTAACATGTGTTACAACATTTCACATATGTATGTGCATCCATGTGAAGTGTGGGCCACCAAAGACCCAAAAATAGAATAGTTTTGACCATGTAGTCAAGTCCAAAGTCCAAAGTCGAAAGTCTCCACCTACAACATCATTATGTGTGGTTTGCAGTATTCTTAAATAATCGCTTTCTTGTATGCATAATCTCAGATACCCATCTTTCTTGTGTTTGTACAAACTCTCTCCAATTAATTCATAATCTTGTGCTTCATGTTCTAGACTTCTCCCTCAGGCTAGTGTCATCTCTTGTGGGAGATTTTTCGTTTTCAAGAAGCCAACTAAAGGACCACTCCAATTTGGTATTAGCAACACTCGATATAATATGACATGTTCAAATGGGGGTCTGCTAATACAAGTTGGGCATTCTTTAATTAGCTTATGCATATCAAGTTCCATTTTTTGCCAATATACACCTAATCTCTTGAGTGTCCGGAGGGTTCTTTGTTTAGAGTAGTATTGGCCTAATGCACCTACATGTGTTGATTGCAACCACTTATCATGCTCTTCTTTGTCCACACAACAATTTAAGATTCCCTATTCATCTTGTTTGTAAATACTTCCTACGAGTACATGATATTTTTGTGATCTGATCACTTCCTTCTCTTGTGTTCTTACTATGGGGTTCTTGGGTGTGCAAACCAAGATGGGTACTAATTGTTTTTCCCATTTTGGAACTTTCTTCTAATTTGAACAAACATGCATTAGGAAGATCATCTAACACACCTTTTCGGGTTTCTCTTGCAGTAATTCGTGAAAGGTAATTTGCCTTAAGTTGGGCCTTACCTATCCTAACCACTACTTTGAAATTGAATTCCATGAGTAAGAGAAACCATCTTACTAATCTGCCAATATTGCAAGGTTTGTTCATGAGGTAAAGTAAGGCTTGATAATCTGTAAAGAATTTGAAGTTGTTACCAAGCAAGTAATGATGAAATTTCTTCATTGCTTAGAACATACATAATCCTTCATGTTTAGTTATTGTATAGTTCCTTTTTGTTGTGTTCATTTGTCTACTCGTGTATGCTATGGGTAGATCTATGTTTCCTTAACTAGTAGGTTTTGCAAGCACACATCCCAAATAGCAAAATCGGAGGAATCATCATGGACATGGAAAGGCTTGTTCTAGTTATGAGTTGCTAGAATTGGGGCTGAGCACAAACATTGTTTTAGTTCCACAAATGACCTTTCACACTCATCATTCCATTCAAAATTCATTAGAAGGTTGTACAAGGGTTTAGCTGTGATTGTAGACATGTGGAGGAATCATCGATAATATCCACAATGGCCCATGAATGCTTCTACTTCCTTTACCATTCTAGGCATGGGTATTTCTTTCCAACCATGAGGTTCAAATTCCTCATCTGGATATATCATAGGTGCATAGGCTAGATCTTTTATTGACCTATTGTTTTCAAATGCTCCTATGTTTTCGGCCTCTAGATGCCTATCCTATTCTTTCGCAATCTTAGACATCCATAAGTGGGTGGCCTCATGCATCCATGAAGGATCTAAAGAACTTATAGTGTATTGACTCTATGTCCTTTTGAGTCTTAAAGATGGGATTCCATTGTAAGGTTGGAACATCTCTATGGGTTTAATCCTTAAGATTGACCTTAGTAGCTACCCCTAGGTGTTGTAAGTACAAAGAATTGATTCTCGAATCTTGCACTATTTTCCCCAAACTCACATATCGCAAATGTGTGCTCCAACTCTACACCATATGTGGTGAGAGGATTCCTTCTAACAATCCTAGTGGTTTTTCTACATGTCCATCTTCCATCTGCAGTTTCATTCTAGTAGGTCTTAAAGCTGGTTTACCCCAGCATTTCCTTAAGGATATGGAAAAAATGGAAACTCATGCTCTTGAGTGTAGGATCACCTTGTTTGTGTACCCTCGTTGCTCATATCTCATATCTTGTCTATGGGGATATCAAGGAATTTCCTAATGGGTTATAGCTTTGAGTGAGAACTAGCAAGTTCTCGCACTTGGTTTGCTAATTTTGATTTCACTCGTTAAAGCTCTTCTAAAGTGAGATGGCACTAACTTTAGTGTTTTTTACAGCCTCTATGTTCCTAGGTATAATTGAATCTTCGTTTCTTAACATTATCATGGTGGCTTTCAATTGACTGGAATTTGCTTCCCATGGACTTATGAACTTGGCGATTCTTGTAAAGAATTGGATTCAAAGTCCAGCCTTTTGCTTGATTGAATGTCTTCTTATTCTCCATATATAGAGAGGATGTCATAATGGGATCGATCTTGAGGATCATCTATTTCTTGTATGGGTAGGGCAACCATCTGTTCTATGCCCCACTTCTCTTCTTGAACATAGCCTGAGCTAGTTCAACCATCTTGATGCACAATTCCATTCTTTCTACTTGTAGGTCTGCTCTAGGGTATATTTTGTTTAATTTTGCTATCTTTGGACCTTCTCTTATTTGTGCCTGATATGCTTTAAATATCATGTCTAAGTTTTCTAGGATAGGATCAGTACTGAACGTTACTTAGGTAGGGGTGGAATCTATATTGGGACTTGGGATGTTAATTCTACAATCTTTGCTTTGGTTTCCCTTTTTCTAGATTCTCTTTGCTCTTTCTCTTGATTATTTCCATGATTTGGTTTTCCTTTTACTAGTCTCTCCACTCTCACTAGAATCTGATTCATTTTTTGGATTTCCTTGCTTGGTTTGTTGTAAATCTTATGCTCTAGTGATTGTCTGAATGGGAGCTAATGTGGATGGAGTTCCACTTAAGCTTTGCATTATGCCTATCACATTAATTGAAGTAATCTTTGAGACATTATCAAGGTTCTTAGGGCACTCCTATATAATATTCTCTTTTCCACACTCATGAAAAATCCCTTAGATCATAAGATAGTGTGGTTGACATGTAAATAAGGGATGTGGACATTCACATATGAAACAATCTCCTTGGAATCTATAGTAAGGTGCTCTAGGAGCCTGTGGTCTCACTTGTCTCATCTGGGGTCTAGGGTTGGGAGTAACGTGCATTACATTTGCATAATCAAATTCCCAGCTATACTCTTGTGATGGGGTTACATATTAGTAAGCCTCACAATGTTTTGGCGACTCTGTGTAGTAGGTAGGAAAATTCTCCCCATGTTAGGAGTCTAAAATATTCACGTCTTATATCATTCTTTGTGATCAAAGGGGAGATTGGTACCAAAGCCCTATTTAGGTTTTCTTTTGTTGCTACATACTTGATTGATATTACATTGGATGGGGGTGCCAATTGCTCCAGCACTGGTTGTGGCCTAGGTTGTGATTAATATTATTGATGGTAGTTCTATTGTGGCCTATATTAGGATTGTTGTTGATATTGATTTTGATACATATATGGTTGTTGGTATGGATGTTGATAGTTTTGTCTAACTACTTACTTATTATAAGGAAAATCTTGTGCCATATGGTTTGTCTTCTTGCTATCTATGGTGCAGTAGTATGAGCCTGGAACTAAGGCATTCTCGGTTTGCATGGGGAAAGCATTTTCCATATGATCACCATTGCATGTATAGAAACACTTGATAGTTGTTACCTTTTGAGTTTTCCTATTCTATAGGTTTCCTCTAGCTTCTGTGTAACTAACTCAGTTAATTCCTCAATTGAGCTCAAGAGACCATCTAGAAACAAAGAAACTTGTTTGGCATATGTAGATAGATCTGAAACTAGACATCTCTTTATGTATTTCTTGAATCTATGTCTTGTTAGCCTTATCATCTCTTGGGGGGTTTTCTTAAAGGTGTGGATCAAAGATGAAGTATTGTGCTTGATTCTACTCTTGGAGAACTACTCAGTGATGAAAGCTTCCAACAATCATGAGATATCTCAGTAGTAGCCTCAATGCAATGGTTGAAACCATGCTCAACATGTGCCATTCAAGGTTGGCCCGAATGCCTCGCATTGAGTAAACAAGTCCTCTACTTGGTCGACTCTCAACACGTGCTTGAATTCGGCTACATGACCATAAGGATCTCTTGTGCCATCAAAGTAGTTCTTCATGGATTTAACTACCTGCGAGGGTCTCAATGTTCTTGGGTGTTCTCTCTATTTGGTTAGAGGGAAATCATCATCCTCTTTGTGTGATCTATGCCCTATTGTTCTCTCTCTCTCTCTCTCTCTCTCTCTCTCTCTCTCTCTCTCTCTCTCTCTCTCTCTCTCTCTCTCTCTCTCTCTCTCTCTCTCTCTCTCTCTCTCTCTCTCTCTCTCTCTCTCTCTCTCTCTCTCTCTCTCTCTCTCTCTCTCTCTCTCTCTCTCTCTCTCTCTCTCTCTCTCTCTCTCTCTCTCTCTCTCTCTCTCTTTGTCCTGTGTTTTTCTCTAACCTACCTCTCCCTAGGTTGTGTATGAAGCTTCCTTCAGGAGCTTCACTTTTCTTCTCTCTAAACTCTTGAGGAGCTAGCATATCTTGCATTGGCTTATTTTTGGTGAAGTTGATTGTTTGTACAGAGGGAAAACCTTTTAACCTTGCCAAAGGTGACTTTTTTTACTATCGTCAAAGACTAAGTACATTCGATCCAAATCATGAAACATCTAGTTGATTTTTTTGAATTATTTGGGTCGAACTCGTACACAAGATACTCCTTCTTAGTATGGGGCTTATCGGACCTAAATTTCCAAAAAGGCTCCCTTGTAGATTCATTAGCATAAATCTATATGATTGCATTTTCTTGAGGTATTTTAGTCGTGGCTACTATTCTTGTCAACATGGATTTCATCCTAGGATTGGTTGATACCTCCTCCTGATCATCCTCATCAAAATCCCTAACTTCTGACTCTAGGAGAACATTCCCAAAATTGTCCATTCTATCAAGGTGACTAGTAACAATGTACATGGTTCCCTACTTGTCTATATATGATCCATTCTCAAATTTCACTACAGAATTATCTAAGTCATAGGGTTGCTTTGGATTTCTTAACTAGACCACAGATTTTCTCAAACCATCTTCATAGATGTGAGCACCTAATTAATTGATTCGGATGTAGTCTAACTATGTTTTATAGGGTCCTTCTGGCACCTCTGGGTAGGTTGCCCTGGTACTAAAAGTAGGTCTCTCCATGCTATATGAACTATCTATTTCACTTGTCTCTTGACTCTCATTGGATGCCTGATTACCTAATTTCTTGGACTAGGACCTAGTTGTGTGGTTAATCCAATTTCCTTTTTTCTCTCCTTCAATAATATCACTTTAATGGTTGTTCAAGTATCAATCACTTATTGGGTTATATACTCTGTTAGAATCTTGTTTTAATGTGCCATCATAAACAATACTTCCATTAATCAACTTGAATGTTAAGCCATCTCATTACGTTCTTTTACCTTTTGTGTTTTATGATGATTATCAATGATTTATTTATCTTGAACTTGTTTGCCTTAGGGTGTCTTGGACTTGGAGGATTCCTATCATAATCCTAGGTCCCAATTCTAGAACTATGTATCTTAGCCTGGACTAGAATCCACAAAGGATGTTTAAATCTTTCCAACCTCAAGTCACTTGCTTATTGCTCTCTCTTGCCTAGGACGATCTCCCAAGCCTTGTTACTTTTGACACTTGGACCCTTTTTGAGAGTCATGAACACACTCACTCTTGTTTGGTTGTTCCCAAAAAATCACCAAAAGACCATTAAAAGGGACGAAAAATTTTCCAAAAATTAAACCTTAATTTTTGCCGAACAAGTGCTATGTCACGACAAACAAGGTCTGTCGTGATAGGACAGCCTATCATGGCAGACGGGGTCTATCATGATAGGGTGCTCTATCGTGATAAAGGATGTCTATCATGTTTTGGTCTATCACATTTTGGTCTATCGCATTTTGGTCTATCACAATAGATGGTGTGTATCCCAATAGATGGGGGTCTATCATAGAGGCATTTTATCGCAATAGAGCCGAAAACCTCTATTGTATGTGTGTAGGTTGTTGGAGATGATGATCGGCCTAGATCTACAAGAAAACAACAAAAAGACACCAAAAATTTACCTCTCTCTCTCTCTCTCTCTCTCTCTCTCTCTCTCTCTCTCTCTCTCTAGCAAGCATGCAAATGAGGAAATGTGAAGGGGGTTGTGTAGCTATGCCTAAAGTTGAGTTTTTTGTTGGAGATAGAGGTGAGCTATGGTGGATGAACGTGATAGAGATGATGGAGATGAAAATGATGCAAAAATTAACAAAAAAATATATATAAATTTACCTTCCAACATCAATACTCTTTGCTCTTACCATCACATGCTCGTCTTCAAGCTATGCTCCCCACCACTGGTACCAAATTTGGTGTCACTCTAGACAAGGATGAGTACCACATCAAGGAGCCTCACCTCCTAATTGTCAATATGTGGAGACGTGAGGATGATATGATGATTGTGAGCAAATGATGTGAGTGAAGGTGAAGGTGAGAAGCGCTCAAGATGCACACACATACACATACACAAGGTAGAGTCAAAGAATATGAGAAATCAAAGGACATTACTTCTATTCATAAGCTCACAATAGAGGCTTCCTTTAACACAAAACCAAACTCCAAGAATCCAACTTCAAAAATGAGATTTCTAGCTCTATTTATAGTTTTTTACCAAGTTTGGCCAGTTTTAGACACAATCTCTATCATAGTTTAAAAACAGGTTCTATAGCTAATTTTAGGATATAATGAGCTCCAAAAAATTTATAAAAATCTAGTTCTCGGAGCTTCTTCTAGGTTAAGTGGTATGCAGAAGATTTAAATATGTACAAGTATCATGACCAAGTGAGTGCTAGGATGGAAGATACAATAGAGCAGTCGAATAGTAAATGGGAGAAATGCTTCTAATTATGTAATATTGTGGACGAGAAACAAAAAATACAACATGCCACTTATAACTTAATGGATGTAGCACATCCATGGTGGAGCAAGATGCATATATACATACTTGTCACTAACTTTATCAGTGTATTGGCATATCAATAACTTTATCATTGGTTGGAAGGAAATATCTCTATTCAAAGCTTGACCTAAGGAGGAAACTTGGAGCTGAAAATGACGGGTTTGAGTTCTATATATAGCAAATTTAGTTGTGGATGTTTTTCCACAAAAATCCATTGCCAAAAACTTGTTGATATATTTTGCTAGTGATGCGTTGGAACACACTTAGGACCATCGGATGCCTTTTTGCCTCTTTAGGAGTTCTTTTCGCTCAACTTTCATATACCCCTATAGCCCTAACAAGTCACTTATCTTTGTACATTCACTTGGTAATACATTCAATATTGTGATTTTCCCTAAGATTCTTCTTCCTTGTGCTATTAGTGTGCTTCTATAGACCTCAAACTCCAACAACTGGTATCAAATCAAGCCATCGCTTTCTCTAGGGCGTGATCAACACCCCTCCAATCATAGGCTCAGAATCACACAAAAATTGGTGAGCATACTTGGGTAATAAGAAGTTCAAAGTCGTTATATTGTGTGGCATAAAAATTTTGGTTTGAGCTCATTTCGGGCTTAGAATACACTATTGCAGTGATTGTGTAGGCAATTTTCTCCTTTTATGCCAAATATATATATACAAATTTTGGCTCTCCAGTACAAGCACCTTGAATTTTTCTAAAGATCCAACAAAGTTCAATTGGATATTTTTGTTCAACTTCTTAAGATACAATCAATTTTCCACATTAGGGTACTTAGTCACTTGCCATGGATGAAAACAATGATGTATTTTGTATCTTGGCTATTGAGGATAAATTGGATGGTATTGTTACCCATTATGGGCATACATGATGTTTCATGCATTTTTAGCAAAAGGATTGTGGAATTTTGTGCGGGTTATTGAAAAATGTCCTACTACATCTGCAAGTACAGTGATTGAAGGTGATGGTGTTGAAGACGATGATTTCAATTTCGTGGTTGTGCTGAAGTTCTTATTGCACCTGTTGCAAAGCAACCTTTTGGGATGGGCAAGATGCACATGTACGTGTTTGATATTTGTCTATCAAACATGCCATTATCCTTCACATTCGCTCCTACAAGTCAAGAAAAGATGCTTATGATATTCTTACAACATTATACCAAGTAAGAAATGAGGCTCATATTTCTTACCTCCAAAAATATGAATGAAGGAGATTCAATGAAATTTTTTTTGACAAAGGACTAGTTTTGAAAGAGCAGTTGATTTACAAAAAATTGCAAGATAGTTCACTTGTGCAGATTGTCCTTAATGGTCTTTCATATTCTTATAAGAGTTTCACTTCTACTCTTTGGTTGATAATGAAAGGAAAAACAAAATCCTTAGCCTTTGAGTAGTTGGTCTGTGTTTTGCTTTAGGAAGATCAGTCTGGGTAGAACATGTCAATTATGCATGTTGTAGATCAGGCTTTCTTAGCTAGTAAGAAGGGCAAAGATAAATGCTATCTCATCTACTAAATCTACTAATGTTGCAGAGTCAAAGAAGAAAGAAAAAGATGACAAGAGAACAAAAAAGAGGAAACACTTTTCAAGTACAATAAGGCAAATGATCATGTCATAAAGAGTTTCCTAAACCTTTGCAAAGGGGACAAAGAAGAAAGAGGTTAAAATAGTTGTTGTAGAAGCCTATACACCTAAAAAGGAGTCTACTAATCTTGTTTAGAATGAAGAATGGTCATTTACTACTCATTGCAACTACGATTCCTCTTCTCATGAGCAATGTATATCTGTAATAGACTTGGATGTTTGGTAATTGGATAGTGGTGCGACCAAACATATTACCTTGGAGTGCATTTTCTTCACTTCACTTGAGAATGCTCCTACATGCAATACAGTCACATGTGCTAAGATATCCTCTTGTCCTACAATGGGAGTTCAAAAAATCATTATGACTATTGTTGAAGATAGTTCTTTCACATTATTAGATGCCTTATATGTGCCAGGGATCAAGGAAAACCTATTATCAGTTTTTTGCACTAGCCAATATGAATTCTCCTATTTCAGATGCAAAGATTTGGCATGTATGCTTTGTTCATCTAAATTTTGCTAGTTTGCTTTGACTGCAAAAAATAAAAAATAATATCCTCTTTACTCGAACTTGAGGAACCCTCTAAACATGCCTATGACGGATGTATTTTGAGTAAAATGCCTCATTCTTCCTTCCCAAATGATGGTTCGATTAGAGTTGCATATAAATTGTAGCTTGTTCATGGCGATGTCCATGGTCCGATGTAGACACCTTCATTTGAGAATTACCTTTATTTCATGACTTCCATTGCAGAATTTTCCAAGCATGCATGGTTTTATCCATTTAAACCAAATTATGAAGTGTTTATGTGATTTAAACAACTCCTAGTTATGGTTGAAAATTTGTGAGTATGTAAAATGGGCATCCTTTATCCTAATTGAGGGGGGCAGTATATGTCTTTGAGTTTAATGCATCTCTGACTGTGAGGAAATGGTGGGATGTATGGTCAAAGGTCAAGCTTTACAACATAGCTTCTGGCTTAGGGCTGTCATGTGTGCAACATATGTACTTAAGAAGTGTCCCACCAAAGCATTGCTCTATCAATCCATATGAGGCTTAACATGGTTGCAATCCATCTATTGCTAATCTAGGTGATTTTGGTTTTCTGGAATATGCATGAATGCCTTAACAACAACGTAGAAAATTGGATGAAGAGGTAGTGAATGTAATTTTGTTGGGTACAAACTAAACACATTCTGGTTAGCAATGATGTTGTTTCTGTGGAATATGGAATTCAATGCTTTTTTTTTTTTTAATATAAAGGAAGTTCGGCAATAGCCTACTCTCCCGGACTTGAATTAAATAAAGAAAAGTACAAGAGAAGGGGACTAGTGCCCACGGGACCCCCCAAATCCCACAAAGCAGGGGAAGCTTTTACAGAGCTTAGATGAAATTACAAAGAAGGTTAATTACCCTCTCATCACCCTCATGTGGGACCCACTTGGGTTTAAGCTTGTTATCGATCAAAAGGAGTACTTGATGATGCCTAAAGGGGGGGGATTTTTTACAGTTGACAATCCTTTTGCCAAGGAGGAACAGAGATTTCTCAATTGACCACTCCTTGGGGGAGTCACCGAAGTTGAAAGCACATCTTTCCCGCCAGATTTTCCATAGGACCTCCCCTCTGATGGCGTTCCAGAGAGTCGCGGAGCAGCCGATCGCTTCTCCTAGCAGGGCTTGCTGCCAGCTGAGACGTTTTTGAAGTCTAATTCTCTTTCCAACCACCTGCCAGAGTTTGTTGGAGTTGGGGCAGGTAAAGAAGATGTGTGAAACATCTTCGATAGACCGGTGGCAGCGTTTACACCAGGGAGGGATCCCACAAATTTTGCTAGCCTTAAGATTGGTCCAGATTCCATGATGAAGGATTTGCCATAAGAGGACAGACTTTTTGATTTCTATGAGGGGGTGCCAGATAGCCATGAACTTCATGTCCCACCGAAGCCGCGTCCATGACAGGCACCACTTTTTGTTGAGGTTAGCCTGATAGTCAATCGTTTCTTTGATGTTCGGGACTTTTGATAGGCTATTCCCATTGTGCCATTTGAGACCAAGCGAGCTCGACATGTCGTGTCCCATGAGAAGGCGAACTTTGTGTCGGTCCCAGGCGAGACATCTGCTTTGCAGCGTGTTCCATTCTTCATGCGAAATGTTGGTGCTAGGATCAATATCCTCAAAGTTGATCCAGCGGTTGGTGTCTTGTTTCCAGAGATGTTTCCATTTTTTGAAGCCTTTGTTCCATAGCTTCTTGGCATTTTGAATGTTCCAAGATTCCACACTCCGGATGCCATGGATCGAAAACCAAATAGAGTCGTTTTGTCTGATACCGGCAGCCCACTTCCAGTCTTCACTTATTCTTGTGAAGCTTTTGACTTTATTCCAACTCTTCCATAGGGAGCACACCAGATTAGAGCCTTTCGGGAAGACGGGGATCGGGGAAAACAACAAGGTCAAGATGTCAAGATTCTTCCAATTTGGGAAGCCCATGAGTGCCAACTCATTTTTGTTTCTGAAGATCAGCTTGGCCCATGAGGCCTCCCCGTTGCACCAAGCCTTAATCATCCATTTGGCCGACAGTTTGTTAGCCATGCACCCAATGTCCAAGATACCAAGTCCCCCACTATCTCTATGGCTGGTGCAGATGGACCATTTGATTTTAGGCACCCCCCTCCTATTGTGGTCGCCCGTCCAAAGGAAGTTTCTACAAATACTATCCAGTTTGGACAGATCATGCTCTTTCGGTCTCCAACAAGAAAGGAAATAAATGGTAGATGATAAGAGGAACGTGTTGATAACCATAGCACGACCAGTAAGATTGATTTGCATACCTCTCCAATAGTTAAGCTTGTTTTCGAGTTTGGCAAGCACCCAGTTCCACCGCTGTTCCATAGATACGCCAAACCCCAAGGGAATCCCCAGAAGCCGAAAAATTTGGCCCTGCGGAATGATTTGGCAGCCATGATCAATGAGAAGGTCGGGCTGTGGCCCACCAATAGCTCTAAAGGCGGTCTTAGAATGGTTGATTATGGATCCAGAGGCTTCACAAAAAGTAGCAAGACACTTCCAGAACGTCTCAAGGCTGGTACTATCATTGTGCACAAAAGCATTCATATCGTCGGCAAAAAGTCTCATGGTGATCTGACTGTGGTCATGCGGCAAACGAAGGCCTTTAATGTTACCCGCTTCCACCTGATGCTCCACCAGCCTGCTAAGCCCTTCTGTGGCAATGGCAAAGAGAAGGGGAGCCAATGGGCACCCTTGTCTGATAGATCTTCTAAGTTTGATCACCTTTGAAAGATTTCCATTAATGTTAATTTGGGTCAATGCGTTTCCGAAAAGGGTCGCGATCATCTTGGTGAATTTCTGACTACACCCAAGATCTTGTAGCGACTGTAGAATATAGTCCCATTCAAGCCTGTCGTAGGCTTTATCAAAGTCGATCTTGAGGAAAACAACTTCTTGTTTAGACTCATTTGCAAATTCAAGACCTTCCCAGATATCTATAATGGTTTCCAAAATTGACCTGCCTTTGATGAAACCTTTTTGGTCCTCGCTTAACCACGCTCTCAAGTGGCAAGAGATTCTGTTGGCAATGACTTTGGCGATGATCTTGTATCCTGTTTGGAGCATTGTAATGGGACGCCAGTTCTCTATTCTGTTCTTTTCCCCTTTTTTGTGTACTAACTTGATAATGCCATTGTTGAGACAAGAAGGAAGCGCGCCAAACTTGAGAGCCTCTTGCCAAACCAAACGAAGAGGGGTGGCAACCACCAACTTGAAGGATTTATAGAACTCATTAGTGAGCCCGTCGGGTCCCGGGCTTTTACCTGAGGGGAGGGCATCAATGACCTCAATGATTTCGGCTTCAGAGATAGAGGCATGAAGCAGAGAGTGAAGGTTGGGTGGTATCCTGTGGGGGGAAACCCTAGATATGGCAGCCATACAGTCCCTTCTATGGTGGGAGAGGGGGTTTGAGGTCCCCAGGAGTCTCGTGAAGTGCCCTTCAATGATCCCAAAATTATCTTCTTCCGTATTGCATACATTGCCATTTGCATCTAGCAATAAGGGGATCGATTCTCTATTGTGTTTCCTTTTGAGGATACGGCACATCTCTTTGGTGGGTTTGTCGGCTTTGCCAGCCCACCACTCCTTGAAGAAAATTTGCAAATTTTTCCTTTGTATCTCTTCCTCGTATCTCAGCATCGCTCTGATCTTTCGAAGTCCTTTCTGGGCTTGAGATTTTCCTTTGTTCACTTCCTCCTCGAGCCGCCAGAGTCTATGATATAGAGCTTCTCTCCGAGCCCGCCGCACAGTCTCAAGCATCTTCCTGGATCTAATCATGATCTGTCGTGACTTATCGACCGCACTTCTCCAACACTTGGCTGGGGACAGGCCAGAGGCGAATGCCTCCTTCCACACATCAGAAATTTCTTGATGGACGGAGGGGAGAGAGAAGGAGGGCACACAAGCATGGAACCACGGAGCCTTCCGGATCTTGGTGGGGGGTTGAAAAGTGATGACGATCGGGTAGTGATCAGAGATGGTGAGGTCGGTGCGTTGCGAGAGGGAGGGGTGGCCCCACTGATGATTAAAACTCTGAGAAATGTAGCATCTATCAAGTCTAGCTTTCCTCAGGTCCTCGCCTGCTTGGAGATTTGACCAAGAAAAGCCCTTCGAGTCTTTGAATTCGACCAAGTCCAAGTGTAGTTTAGTTTTGTCCCATGTTTCTTTCTCCCGACTATCGATGACCCTGCCCTTGCCCATCCATCTGTCCATAGGGTCCTCAACCATGTTGAAGTCACCACAAATAATCACGTTGTGGGGGAGCGAGTCCAAGGAGGCCCAAGTGTTAAGTCTCTCTAGCTCCTCGTTAGGAGCATACAAAGAAACTAAGGTGAAACATAAGGGAGCACCGAAAGAAACAGCAATCCATCGATGGCAATCATCTTCAGTGGAGTTCTCAAGCTTCTCAAACCAGCGTTGATTAACACCGATTACCGTTCCACCGGACCCCCACTGATGCACCGTTGAAATCCAAACATGGGTCGAGGAGACATGTCTAAGCCGTTTCTGGAGGTCTTCTCCGTCAATTTTGATCTCTTGGATACATATAAAATCTGGGTTTAGGCTAATGTCGCGAAGCCATTGACCAATGATGGTCGCTCTTGAGGGGTCGGTTAGCCCTCTAGCATTTAACGAGATGATGATCATTGTCGTTGTAATCCCTCTTTGCGGGAGGGAGCTTTGTCCTTTCTTTTCTTGGGTTCATCCTTCTTTTTCGCTCGGATCGGATCCCGAGTTAGCAATAGGTTCTTGTGGGGGCTTTTCCACGGTAACTCCATAGGTTGTTTTCCTCTGCGGGATGTCTCCTGCTGGGAAGAACAGGGCACCGATTCCAACTCCGTTTCCGGAATAGTCGATCTGATGATGGAGCTTTCACTATCCATGTTATCTTCGTTGCTAGTGGTAAAGCCGTCTTCTTTGCTTGTAGTGTAACCCTCCTGCAAGGTTTCTTTACTGTCAGGGATCTCTAGGCCTTTGACGTCGGTGTCCACCTCGAGTTGGTTCCCACCAGGGTAGTCAAACTCATTGATTTCCTTTTCCAGATTGCAATACAAGTTGCTGGAGGGGGTGACTGACTTGTTGTTTCGCTCAGAGGTTGCCCTAGGGCTTCTTTTCCTTCTTCTTCTGACTTCGATGAACCCGTCTGCATCAGCTTCTGGATTAAGGGGACCCTTGAGTTCCTCTACTCCATCTTGAGCATTTTTGGGGGCTTCTTGATTTCGCTTGCTTTTACGTCTCAAAGGGCAATCTTTGATCCTGTGTCCTTGTTGGCCACAACGAAAGCACGCGTTGGGAAGGTTTTTGTAACTGATGTCTTGCTCCCATACATCCCCTTCGCCCAAGTCCAGCTTGATCTTCGATGGAAGTGGCATACTGAGGTCAGCCTCGACACAGATTTGAGGGTGCCACCGAGCGTTGAACGAGTGTCTTGCACCTTCATAAATGAAACCACCAATGTCCTCGCGTGAAGCCAGCGGCTTGCCGATGGGAGAGACGATGTCCCACACGAAGTTGTACAAGAAGTATGGCAGGTTAGGGAGCTCAACCCAAAGAGGGTACCGAAGCGGTTTCGACTTGTCGGGAGTAAAATCAGGGGACCATCTGAAAAGGCACAGGGTCGCCCGGCCGAGCTGCCAAGTTCCGACACTAAGGGCTCGAAACGCCATATCTTCATTTTCAAAGACTAGCAGCAAGTGGCTTTCCGGTAAGAACTGACACTTACAAACAACTAGCCCGCGGGGGAACCACTCGTTGCGGAGCCACTGTCGCACAGTTTCGAGCGGGGGCCTAGGGCCGAACAATTGGCCGACGAGGCAAACTTTCTTGAGCTCCTCCTGAGTTGACAGAATTGCGGATCTACTGAGGGAGACCAAGGGGGGTTCAACACTCTCGAAGGCCCCTAGGGCGGCACAAGAACCCCCCTCCAACAAAGAGGCCAGGTTATCGGTCTCCCCGGGAGGAGGGGCCAGGTTACTTCTCACAAGGGAGGGGGTCGCCAAATCCATGACAATAGAGGGGCACACCGAGCACCGAAAGCTTGAAACGAAAAGTCAAACGAGTTCAATTAAATTCTATAGTTTGATCCCAAAAATCTTTTGCCTTTTTTATTTCTAAAGCTGCTCCACACGCGAGAGGAGACAGGCCCCAGTGGCTCCTAGAATTTACTTTAGCAAATAAAGACTTCAACTCCACCAAAGGTTCTCCGAAAAGCTTAATAAAGGAAAACTTGTTTTAATGACGCTCAGCCCACGATTGAAGGGAGCATTTTTTTTCATAAAGGAGGAGAAGATTGCTACGAACAAGAGGTAGATTGAGGGCATCGCGTCGCATCAAAATCACTATACCCCACCATCCCAAAAAGATTCTGACACGCGGCGGCAGGCGATAGAGCACTGGCGCAAAACAGTGACTCCGGGAAAGACACCAACAGGGGCGTGCTCCCCAAGAGAGAAAGCAAGAAACTGACGGCGCGCCAAGTAACGACCTCGTGATTGGTGGTTTGCCCCCCGCGACGGATGGTTTTCTCCCCACGATCGACGGTTTTCTCCCCACGATTGACGGTTTCCTCCACGAAGGATGGTTTTTTTTTTTCACTGCGATTGACGGATTCCCCCGCGATGGATGGTTTTCTCCCCGGCGATGGACTGGATTCTCCCCACGACAGAGGTTTTTCTCTCCGCGATGGACGGTATCCCGGGTTGGCTACCCCACGATGGACGGAATCCCGGATAGTCGCCAGCAAGAAGCACGACGGTTGGGAAGGCAAAAGGAAGATGAAGTCTGACGTTGTCGTTGCTGGAGTCGTCTAATGCTCCTGAGCTGATGAAGCACGACGATTGGGAAGGCAAAATGAAGATGAAGTCTGACGTCGTCGTTGCTGAAGTCTACTAATGTTGTTGAGCATCTGCGCCAAATTCACGCCTGCATCAATTTGAGGTCGTGTAGAGTTGCCCGCTTCACTGTCTGCTTCATCGCCTGGTTCGTCGTCATCATCCCGGACCAACAATCTTCATCGCCTGCGCTCACCTCCTTGCCCGCCTGTCCTACTTAGAACGCTCAATTACTTTCATGTACCAAAAGAGACATCAATTAGCTCAAAGGATGTCTATGACATTTTGTTGCCTCTTTTTATAGGTGGATAATCAAATGCTAGACCTAGTGAGGTGATTTCTCAACCTTTACATGTTTCTGATGATGATGTTGATCATTCCATTTTTTATGCAAGTTTACATGGTGCACTTATTGACGAGATGGCTTACATAGAAAGACAAAAATATGCCTAAATGGCTGGAGAAGACTTCAAGAGATAAGAAATTAGATGCATCTTTGTCATATCATACTTCTTTGGGTTCTCATAGTTCTTCCTTTGCATCAAATTGTTATGCAATAGTTGTGAATAGTATTCATGATGAGGAGCTTTTTTCTTTTGACGAAGCACAAAATTTACAAAATTGGATGGTTGCTATGCAATCAGAATATGATGCTATCATGAAGAATGATACTTGGTCTTTATGTGGTTTGCCTCTAGGAAAAAATTCCATTGACAGGTTGAAATGTAAGCTTGATGGAACAATTGATAGGTATAACGCTAGACTTGTTGCCAAAGGTTATGCTCAAGAAAAAGGGATTTTGATGAGACTTTTGCTCCCATGTGCTCAATGACCACTATTCCTAGCACTTTGTGCACTTGCAGCTCATCATGGTTGGACTATACATCAATTGGACATTAAAACTATATTTCTAAATGGTGATTTATATAAAGGAGTGTATGTATTTCAACCTCCCGGTTTTGTGTTGAAAGGGCATGAAAACAAAGTATGTAGGTTGAAAAAGGCATTGTATGGATTGAAGCAAGCACTGAATGCTTTGTATGAAAAGCTACATGCTTCTAATGATAAACTTGATAGCCCAAGTCAATTTAAGCTTGTCTCATTTATTTTGGTTCCGAATAAAACCAAACTTGTCTTATGTCTTCTCATCGGGATTTGTAGTTACTAATGGTTGCACATTTTCGAGCTCCATAATAGCTCGCTATTCATGCATACTGGCATTAGTAGTTAGTGCATGTATCTCACATTCTACCTCTTATGGACACCTACTCCTAATAAACGAGATGTGCCATCTTTGTGATAACATTGATCAAGTAATATGCTTTGGTCATTATCTTGCTTTGATTTCTCTGAGCAATAATATACTAGTGATGGTAATATGAGGCCTATTCATTGAACTGTAAAAATATAATGTGATACATTGTTTAAATAGAACACATCCCAGTTATGTTTCATTGTATTGCTAATAAATGGCCTCTCGTGCTATCGATATACATGGTATCAACCCGTCCTCTCAAGTGAATACTTTTTTATGTATTGGATCTTTCTTTAGTTCATGCCCTTCAATGACAAAGTGACGTTCGGCATATTCCAAGAAAAAGGAAGTTTATTTTCTTAGAGTTACTTCATTATAGGAAGACCTATAATGATCAAATAACCAATCAAACTTTGGATAAAGATTAACATGTAGGATATTATATTCAAAGTGGTATGAAATCTATATTTAGTTATATAGTGATAATGATGATAACATACTATTGCATATTAAAAACGTGAAATAAGACCAAAGCAAACCAAAGGATGCGAGAAGAAGAAATGATATATAGAAGCCTCAATAATTTTGCTTGGAATCTTCATACATATTTATAATATTCCCACTTAGGTTAAAGCCTCTTATTCTTATAAATGTATTAGAATTTTCAATTCCCAAGAGCATGGAAAAGCTCATCATTGTATTTACTTCACTCAACATAGGTGTGATATCTCAATAAACTGATTAGAATAGATCTATAACTAGTTATTGGCATATGAGGCCAAGACCAAGCTAGAGAACGGAGGCATAGAAGGTGTGGAAGTATGTAAAATATTGCAAGAATGACGTGTGTGGAGATAAGTGGTAATGTAATGATTCAAATTTTTTTCACAACTCCAAACAATGATTTTTATCACTACACTTGTACATACGATACCCAATTGTGTAATTGAATGCTCCATTTTATGCAAGATGAGAAGCCCTGAAGCATAAGGAGCTTAGATAGAACAACTGAATATTATATAGCTCAATGGATAGAACTTCCATCTTTGTTGAGCTACAAACCAAAGGTACTTCCGATTTGTGAATGACATCAAAGATCATGTTTAAGATATCCTCCATGCCATGAACCTTAGCATGTAGGGTTCAAATCTTGTGTGTATAAGGCCATTGAAGCTCAACCTCCATAATCGGAATTCCAAACTCCTCCAAAGTTATGAATAAAAATTCTCTCTGAAACAAGAGAAGATAGATAAGTTTTAGGAAGTAATATAGACCATCTATCTAGACATTCAATGACTAACAACTAATAATTGAAACTACTATACAAAACTAATAAAGATGAAAATAAACTCTAAGAACCTTGCTCCAACCCAAGTTTTCCTCTCTCAAACGCAATCGTATACATGAGATATTCTTTTGTTAAACAAGTTATGTCGAAGTCTATATTTACGTTGGGCAATAAGCACCATGAAGATAACACTATCTATCCTAATACAATCGTTGAAGCACGTCTAATGTGCTTGTACAGTCTTTTACAAACTTTTCACTATAGGGTACTCTAAACCATCCTAAATACCCAAATATAATCGTCAGAAGGAAGAAATAACCTCTAGGATGCACTTGCATCTTCTTTTGAAACCTTCATCAAGACCAATAAATAAAGACGCTTTTAATGATCGATATATAATGTTTTTTCGTGGATATATTATAATGAGATAGTATGATTCTCTTTTGAATCAAATCATTTGGGATTCAGATATGCAAATGATAAGAAAAAACAAGAATGATCTACACCTACTGCGCAAACAAGCCTGGAAGTGTTACAGAGCTACATAGACCAAAGTAATAGACTAAGCAGATAAACTCAAAACTCAATGATTTTTGTCTCATAGGTAATCTATTATAATTTAGTTGTATACCAGCCCACCATACACACAAAAAAAGCATTATCATATATCCATCAATTGATCCATCCATCCATTTAACAATGTATATGTCTATCTAACTGTCTATCTATCTACCTACTTATCTACTCTACCTACCTGCCTACCTATCCACCTGGCTACAAACTTAACTATCTATCTATCCATCCATCCATTCATCACATCATCCATCCCCTGTTATCGATCTTGTGACAATATTTATATAGAGCTTAAAACTTTCACCTTCAATACATTTAAGAATTTCAGAGCAAAAATCTGAAAATGTCTGGGCACGGCAGCACATGCTTCAGTATAGATTTATCTGTACAAAGAGACGAGGAGACTACAGATGATATTGCAAGGATTGTCCTTGAACATAATTTTGGATCCATCTGTATATAGACGCTACAATCTGTAGGAACAATACTGAAGAGATTTCCCTCAGGCTTGGCCATATTATTCTGTAGGGCTTCTCAAATATCATTCGAACAGCAAATCTTCAGATATCCTCTTGTGTGAGGGTTTGTTAGGAACGAAATCTGTTTTCATGGTCTTAAGACATGTCTAAGTTTCCATATCATTGCACCACCTGATTAAAAAAATGAATGGGGAGGGGGGACGAAAACCAACTTGTGCATTTTATGGAATGCACCCAAGATGATGAAAGCAAAGCCTAGAGGATCTAAATCCTTATCTCCAAGATCTCCCCTTCCACCTTCCACCCATCCATACCCTTGCTTACAGTCTTCACCCTTATCTACATACATACCTTCAGAAGTGCAGATTTATCATACCTTACAAACTAAAGATAATAAACACAAACACTCATCAAAAATGGAAAGACTTTTTAAAAAATCTCTGAACAGATAAAACATGAACATATTCCAAAAATGAGCAAAAAACAAGAAGATTGATCAAAAAATTACTTGGGTAATAAAAACATAATAATAAATAAAAATTACAAACAAAAGTGAAAAATAAATGGTCTAAAGAGTAAAAAGAAAAACTTTGATATATTTATATAATTCAAACAAAAACAAATCACAAAAGATTGGTGCATCCAAGAGGAATTGAACTCGTGACCTGCTGGCTATAAGTATGATGGGTTAACCACTTGCTCCAAAAGCCATGGCTGAAGTTCTAATCCTCTCCCTTGGGGTGTGGTTCAAACATCTCCTCCCTATCATGTCTTAAGCCTACCACTCTCTCCCCCTTCTAGAGATCATTGTCCTCAATGATCAGCCCTTAATCTCCCCTTAACTTGACGTCTTGATCCTTGCACACACTCTTGAACCTTCTTGTTCTCAACCTTGGTTTCTTGAACCCTTGCACAGTCTCATGAGACTTCTTGTTCTCAACCTTGATTTCTTGAACCCTTGCTCACAACCTTGGTGTCTTGAACCTTCTTGTTCGCAAGCTTGGTATCTTGAACACTCGTTCTCAACCTTAGTATCTTGAACATGGTTCTCATCCATGCTAGATATCTTGGACCCTCAATCTAGTGCTTCCATTGGAAAGTCCGTTCCAAGAGATTTCTAAGGGTACGTTACATGTCTAAATCTGACCTACTGATTGGAAGATACACTCTAATCTTATAGGACTAACTTCTCAAAGTGACACACTACTTTTTTGTACCATTTTCAAATATAAAACGCCCAAGCACCTTTTTTTAAAGGCCATTGGGTGCCCATTTTCAGTAGGTCTAAATCTGACCTACTGATTGGAAGATACACTCTAATCTTATAGGACTAACTTCTCAAAGTGACACACTACTTTTTTGTACCATTTTCAAATATAAAACGCCCAAGCACCTTTTTTTAAAGGCCATTGGGTGCCCATGAGCCTTGTGGAATCTACCCACCTTTGCCTAAAGCACTTCCTATGCTTTGATACCAATTGTTGTATCCAAAGAGAATTGACCTCATAGCCTACCGGCTAGGAGTATGATGGGTTAACCACTTGCCCCAAACGCAATGGTTGAAGATTACTTTTTAATCTCATGACCTACAAGTTAGGAGTATAATAGGTTAACCACTTTTCCCAAGAGTAGTGGATGAGGATTACTTTCTAATCCTCCCTCTATAGGTGTGGTTCAACTACCTCCTCCAGTCATTTCTTGAACCTAACAAAAACTATCAGGAATCAATGATGTATAGCAGTAACAACTTAGACCCTCAACTATGAAGTCCAGGGTTCAAGAATTGGTGTGCAGCCTAACATTAAGCCCTTGAAAGGGTCCCAAGGGCATGTGTGTTGTTCCATTCAATTTCTAGGGGCATTACTTGAAGAGCAAGTCTTCATTCAGTGGGTGTGGTTTACCGGGTGTGTCTTGTACCCCTAGGCAGATAGATGGCCAGGGTTCGAGTCCTGCCTAGGGCTGGATGCAAGATGGATGCCTCTACCTTATGAGGTCTGCTGTGTGTGTCTTTCCGATTCATTGTACTCTCAAAAAAAAAAAAGAGCAAGTCAAACGTCAAAAAAAAAAGGGGGAGGGGGGGAACAAGCCAAAAACAAAAAGTGATTATCCAATTTCTATGTTTGTCAAACAGCTTCAACAACGAGTTATGAAGTCCCTGCTCAAGTCATCAGTGCGTAAAGTAGTCTGCTGGCTCTATTACACAGCAGACATACCAGAAGACTTCTAAAAATAACAACGATCTGCATGGGAATTTCACCCTCATCTGCATATTTGAATGACAAAACGAATAATTCCCATCTAGATTTCCAAAGAGATTGATGAATTCCTACTTTGGGAACTTGTAATAAAAATACTGTCCAAGTTTTTTTTTAAGAAGGAACTCACCAAAAACTCTAGAACACGTGAAATTTTTCAGCCAAAACCATTTCTCTGAAATAATGCAAAGTATTACAAACATCTGATTTTCAATGCATATGCCAAAGAAGAAAAATCTCCTCGACCACATCTTTAAGGACACTCCTCCAAAACTCCCAACAAAACAAGAAACTGCAAGACAACGACCTTTTCAGCTCTTTCCAAAATACGCCAAAAGACACAAGAATTCAGCTTAATTTATTTCAACGAAATCAACAAAACAGATGGCAGAAACAATTTCTACACATCATCAACACCATGCACATAGAAATAAGAATAAAGCAAGACCCTTCACAATTGAAAACAATCTTGATTTCCTATTATTAGGGTGTGAAACAGTCCATTGTTTTAAGAAACTCTGCCCATAGCCATATCAAAACATTTCCAATTCAGAAATAATATTTTCATAATAGGAAATATCCCAATCACGGATTCCCCACTGTAAAAAAAGGTACTCCAATCATTAAAGAGAATAATTTAACCAACATAACCGCACAAATAGCCTCAATATCTCCAAAGTGTTAAAGAAAAAGAAGTCAGGAAGGATTCTGTGTACACTGAGCAATGCTTGAAGAACAAGAACAAGCCTTCCAACCACACTTCTAAATGCACACAGTCTCAAGGATAAGGAGCATAATTTTCAGAGTTAAGGTTGGACAATTCACATAAACAGTACAATACACAAAGCTTTACCTTCTGACAGATTAACTCAGTAAGTGTTTACTTTTCTGAATCGGGGATAGGGGACAGTTTTAGCTCATAAATTATCAACAAGGACTGGCCTAAAGGAATGTATACATTAAGCAAAATTCATACTGAAATCAAGTCCTCAGAGGAGCTCTTCCAACCAACTTTTCAGGATACAGTTAAAACAAGAAACCTGATTTCCAATGTGAAGGCCGTAAAGGCTGTGGACTTTGAAAGCCAACATATAAAAAATGATGGTATTCTCAGCTGTTCCAATCCAGTCAACAGGACAAATGATATTGCCAACGAAAGCAAAGAACACAGATCAGCACTACTCAGAGGCTACATCTACTCCTGCTTGTGAAGCTGACTCCATACTATACACCATTGCTCTCTAATTTCCTGACTGTGTCAACACAGAGGATCTCTTCAATTCATATGGATAACTATTCGATATTAAATTACACATAACATGCTTTTTAACCGACACATTTCCAAATCCAAACACAGATTCCTAATACTAAAGATGCCTGTAAAACTGATAGTTATAGAATTATATCCTGATTATTTTACATCGAAGAACAAAGCCAAAATCATGTTTTATCATTGCAGATAAAATTCAGTCTGCACCTGGTCAAAAACATGACACTGTAAGCCTGCAAGCTTTCAAGCACCAAGCTTCATCATCAAGAAAGAAGCGTGCATTCATTGTGATAAAAATATTGCAACCACATTCAGTGTCTACTACGGAGCCAAAAATTTGGATTGGATAGAGGTTGAGTGAGAGATGTTGTGAAAGGATAATAGCGACTGCTAATCTTCTTAACAACTGCTTAATGAAGTCACTTTGAAAGCATCATCCTCACAAACTCCTCGTAATTGACTTGCCCATCACCATCAACATCTGCCTCCCGGATCATCTCATCCACCTCCTCATCAGTAAGCTTCTCACCAAGATTTGTCATCACATGACGCAGCTGCACATATTGCCAAGGATTACTGGTAAAAATCAATTACTTTCTTTTATCACAACTCTGATTCCACGGAAAACTAGAACCTATTTTACCTCTGCTGCAGAGATAAATCCATTCTGGTCTTTATCAAAGACTTTGAAAGCCTCTTTGAGCTCCTCTTCAGAATCTGTATCCTATTTTCATGAAAACAAAAGATCAATGAAAACTAATATCTGCGAAGTGCTGACACACATACCCCCAAGAAGAAATTAAGCCTACAACTTAGATAAAGCTAAGTTTAAATTTCTATCTTTGAAAAACCACATTGAAGCCCATTTCAACCCTCACAAACGATGTCTAATCCATAAATATGGGTGGCAAAAACTTCAAACAATCCAGTACATATTTTTAAACATAATAGTATCTATCCACTCTAGCAATCAATGACCCGAAGTAAGAATCCTGGGATAGCGTGGCAGCTCCAGAATAATCACTCTGAGTGGGCTCCTTTAGAAGTCTCCTTGAGAAGTACTATAGGTGATAAGGACCAATATTACTACGGTACATCTCCTGCTGGTTCTGGTACAATGAACAGAAGTAGTCACATGGCAGTTTCAAATATAAGACTCTTGAAGGTAAGCTTGCCTATGTTCTTATTCTGTGGTGTGAATGTAAAATGTTGAAGAGAGATCCATAAAGATGAGAAGTTAAATAATTCAAAAAATATTATTCTGATGAAAGTAAAAACTGTATAGAAAAGCAAAATCGTTTAATTATAAAAATAGCTTAAATATCATTTCTTGAAAATCCTTTCACAAATTGTTTTACACGCAAAAAGAAAAATAAATCCACTCTGATCCAGGCGGGCTGCTGTAACAGACGTTACAAGTAGACAAAACCAACATAGACATATCACATGCCAGAAACCCTTAACGAAAGCCAAGACCATAATCCCCTTGACTTCTACTATTTTTAAACAAACAAAAATTAAAAAAAAAAACTGCAGAGTGCACAATGTACCCACTTACATAATCCTGCTGTAGGCGTGCATATTAGACCTGCTAAGGACATCCCATCAGCGAAAATTTATTTTCTACATTACAGTGAATAAATCTGCCGACAATTCTCCCCTTACGAAAATTTTGACAGACAGCGTACAATTAAGAGTACTCTTCACTTACAATATCAGCTTTAAAAACATAAAAGATAAAGAGAAATACGGTAGTATACGCAACACACGGGTCTACAGACATATGAACGCAAATATAAACTACATCCCTCATCCAGTACATAGCATTTGTACCCATTCAGATCCGTCAATCTACGCATGGTTAGTTCCCTCTAGAAGCCTGATCATGTCATAGCTGCACAATTCCACAGCATAAGAACATCACAAGCAAAGTACAAAAGAGAAATTATTTGCTGGTCAAAACCACATCAGAATCTCACAGACGCATTTCCCGAAAACGTACTCAAAGCAAGAGTGACGCATCCTTTGTATTCCCGTCAATACTACTTTACACTGTACAGCGATCTATCACAAGGGTCTGGCGTCATACTTGTAGAAGAACAGATCATCCAATCATCCACCAGTACACGCATCTCAAAAAAATGTACAAATTTGTGTTTGTCTCGCATCAACGAAATGGTGCAGAATGTAAAAGTAAACCAACGAAATGAATTACCTTCATTTCCTGGCCATTAGGTTAAGAAACTCCGGAATGTAACAGTAAAAGTACAAATTACCTTCATTTTCCTGGCCATTAGGTTAAGAAACTCCGGAAAATCAATTGTCCCGTTCCCATCTGCATCAACTTCATTGATCATTTCCTGCAACTCAGCCTCGGTTGGATTCTGGCCAAGAGACCGCATCACAGTCCCCAGTTCCTTTGTAGTAATACAACCTGAAGAAAACACACGCATGAAAAGGAAATTCTTTTTCAGCCATCCCCGAAACCACGTGAGGCATAACATTTAAACTACAGTTTACAAGATGATTGCATAATCGCCTTCGTAAAAAGACTGTCAAATCTCACGAAAATAGATGAGACACATGTTAACCAACGATGATTTTGTGACTCTTCCGGATATGTGATAGCAAGCAAAGACCTCCAGAACATCCAAGAAGACAAACACAGCAGAGTTCAGACTCCTAATTCGAAAAGATAATGGAGGTCGCAGATTTCTCTACTAAACACGGGATGAAATCAGAGACGTATCCAACATTCAACAGATCTAAAACGTCATAAGGAGTCACAATTCGTAGCTGATCTTATCATACATGAAAGAAATATGTGAGACCATTTCAAAGAGGAAAACGCCACTCTCACTAACAGATAATACAGACAATAGACAAGAATCAGGCTGTTGACTCTATATCAATCCCCAGATCTTACAGATGCCAGATTTGACGGCTGAAGTGGTTTTACTCACCATCGCCGTCTTTGTCAAACAAGCCGAAAGCCTCCTTGAACTCCGCAATCTGATCAGTGGTGAGTTGCTCAGCCATTAGAACCTTTCAGAGGACACTACTCAGCTAGACAAGTTCCCAACAGAGAAACTGTGATGATCCAAAGACGACGATGAAGGTCTGCTGCAGTGAGAGAAGAGGGCACTCAAAGCTAAAAATTCGACGTTGGATTTGTGGACAACTCACTCAGATGAACGGTGGAGATCTGATAGAAGTATCTTGGCAAACGCCAGTTCATACCTTCTTATTTGGCCCAACAACGCCCGTGTTCACACTTTCCTATTCCGCCCAAAACTCATTTGGCCATATGGGATGACTCCGCCCGGATGAGTAAAGGATGAAACGCCACATGATTGTACTCTCATGTGAACATTTTCGGTTGTGGGTTCCCATGTTCTTTCCGCTACATTTTGGAGTGATTAGTATGAAGAATATATTCCCGTGGAGTTTGATGAGCCACTATCCATGCACCATCTTCCTTGTTAATTTCATATATATGTACATCATACAAGTGCCCTCCCACATGTAGAAGTTTGTATACGTGGGTACTATTGGTTGTTTAAGCATGATTTTGGAAATTATTCATATAATTGCATTAATAAATAAATATAAGTTTATGTGTAAATGTATGTGTGTACGTGTGTAAGTGCATAGGGTACGTGTGTATCTACATGTGTGCAAATATGGATATGCAGATTTGTTTTTATGTGTGGGCTTATGCATACATATGTGTTGAGTAGTCGTCAAACAAGTCTTACAATGTGTTGAGAATTGCCAAACAAGTCTTAGAATGTCACAATCACAATGATAAATGCAGTAAATGTTGACTTTATTGAGAGAAAATTTCGTCCTATCATGTCCGTGAGACATGGCATATAATTTTTTCACTTCTCAAGCATGTGTATGTTCCTTATTCAGTTTTGCGGGGATATTTCTTTCATAGACAAATATTTATTCCAACATTTTACGAAAAGAAGTCTTTTTTATTTCATAAAAACTCTTTTATCAAAATATGATTTCAGACTTTTTCATAGCATTATTTCACTTGTAATTGGGAACGCAGGGGTGGTAGAACAGTCTACTCTTTTTTGGTCTCAAGTGAAACCTCTAAATTTTGTATCCATGCGTTTGTTGCTCCAATGTGAAGCAAGTTTTTGGGTAATCAAACACTTTACAAATAAACTAACTATGAAGAGAACATAACCAATTAGTCTATACCACCAAGAGCAAGAGAGCATCTATCCACTCATATATATACACACACACTAAGGGTGTGCATGCTTTTGAGCTTGTTCAAGTGTAGAATCAAGTGTCTCTCATGTGGACACTTTCCCAAGGCTCATCACATGCCTTTTAATTTCCCAAAGGCTATCACATACCTTCTAATTCAAAGATTTTTCTCTCTCGTACATTTCAAGGTGGCACTTAGAAAAATATTCTCCAAAGTTAAGCTTTCCACACCTTAGGATAAATAAAACCTAAGGGTTACAACCATTCAATTGGGAACTCATATAAGTAAATATCCCAAGGGTTAAAAGCAAGAGTTCAACCCAAAGGTTCAAGCATGTGCTAAGGGTAAATCAAGGGCTATACTGAGGCTAATATATATCATATTCTAACCTTTAGAATTACATTTTGTATCGTCTTGGAACTGTAAAATTCTAAGGGTATCAAATAGAGGTCCTACCTCTATCTTGAAAGGGTTGGAAAATGGATTTGACTTCCACTTTCAACATAAAGGATAAGAATTTTTAGATCTTTTTACCTCATTATACTTTTCTATAGTCCTCAAACACAAATGTACTTTATTTGAATTTGTAGGACTTAGCAAAATATATGAACTTAGCATAGTGCTTATACTTAGTCCCTGCCTAAACATGCTCTATACCATGAGTAGATATATCATCTTCTCAATCTTTCACAAGTTAGGTGGACTTGTATCTAACAATCAACTTTTCTTGAATCATAATGTTCAAGTATTCAGACTAATGGATAATAAATCTAATTTTGCAAGTTCATTTTTGACTAAAATAGATCCTTATCTTAATCATCCTTGATTTTCCCTAGATTAACCCTTGGAATATTTCCTTGTTCTTATGGGTCAATCCTTTTGGAAAATCTTTGATTTTCAAGACTTCCTATATCCAAAGCCTAAAATTATGTCTTTAGGAATTGGAAATACTTGGTTGACCATTCTTCTACTCAATATCTTAAATCTTCTGGTTCTTCCAAAGATCATTAGTACTAATTATCTTGAACCAACTTTGGTTTGTACCATATATAGTTAAATATACTAACCTCAGAGGTCACCAGTGCTTTGCAAAGAGGAACAAATCTTTTCTTACTTAACCAATTCCTTCAAACTCTTATAACCCTTTCCTTAGCGTGATTTATCAAAATCATAAAAGCTTTGATTCTTTTGATGTGTCTAGGTCATTTGACTTTCCCAAACTCCTCTAGTCAAGTTTAATTTGAGATAAGACCAAGTCTTTCTCCTTTAGATTCGTTCTTCTTCATTGATATTTACTCATGGGATTTACTTGGTATCTTTAACTCATACCTTCATGAATTATATCCTGCTTAATTCTTCAACATCCTATTGATGTTTTGAGAGCTTTTAATTGTTATTCTTCTAGGGACCATCAATAGTATGTCATACTTTCCTTATTAATCTTATCCATTTTCAAGTACCTTACTATGATTATGCTTCAAGTCCTTCACTAGTTTATACCAAATGGGAATTCCTTGATGAACTCCATCCTTGCATACCCGGTTCGTACTTTGTTTGAGTTTAAATCTCAAACTCAATGTGAAACATTATGACAACTTACATAGAGAGATGAGTCTCTTTTCCTTCCCAACCATATGCCTCTATATAGCTGTCTCCAAGGGACTTCCTATTATGGCGGGTGCATATTAACCATCCAAGTGCCGACCATATAATTACATGTGTGCCAAGTGCCGTCTCTCATACGCCTTGAACCCAAGACCTCTTCCTTCTCAACCATATGACTTAACCACTATGCCAAGCACCTTTTCTTGTCTGGAGACTATAAGCACCTTTGCTTAAGTCTACTCTTGAGACTTCTACCCAACATTTGAATGACCAAACAATGTCTGCTCTCAGATCCATCTGAACCTGTCGGACCCTCATGTCATACTACAAGGAATATGGCACATAGCGATGCTTAATACGACACATTTTTGTCGCTATATAATTGCATAAAGCATCACAACAAGCATCGAGTGCGCATTGTCGGTTAAACGATGAAAACTTCGATGTTCCTATCGACATGTAGAGCGACATGGATTGCGACGATAACACTAAGCATCGTTAAATCGATGATATAAAATAATGTCGCATAAGCAACGATAAATTGCATCACATAAACTATGATAAGAACCATCTCTTATGCAACACAATTTGGAGACAGATATATGATGGTTTAGCATTGGTTACACAATGGCTTTCTGACCAGAAAAGTAAAAAACATTGGAGGCTCTTCGATCGGCATCTACACGCATTTGATCGAAGAGCTCTCCAACGTTCACAATTACGTTGCGCTTACGAGCTGAAACAATCGCTTGCTGAATTGTTCTTTTTTCTAATCTCTATATTATTGTCTCTCTCTCTCGTTGTTTCTCTCCTTTCTACCTCTTTCTCTTTAAATTCTCTCTCTCTCTCTCTCTCTCTCTCTCTCTCTCTCTCTCTCTCTCTCTCTCTCTCTCTCTCTCTCTCTCTCTATTGCAGGTTATTCAAGAAGTTAACCAAGCAAAAAATTTGGCTAAACTATTGTAAGTACAATTTCGATTCTTTGTATATCGTTTGAATTGTGTTATTTTCATTAATTAGCATACTCACACTTATTGATATGCACATATACACTTATACATGAAGATGCACATTCACACATATACACATATACACATGCACATACACACACATATACACACACATACATATGCACATACACTTACACATACACACACATACACATGCATATGCACAAACATTTCTAGAAACACATAAAAGGACTTGCATGCATGCATTATTGCATATCCACATACACATACACACATTAACACATACTTAAATACATGTATCTGCACACAAACATGCATGCACATAAACATGGATGCAAATGGAAATGCATCCACATGCACATGCATGTTTCATACATATACACATGCATATACATACCCTTGTATATGTTTATAGACATACACATACGTATGCACATACGTACATATACACACACATACACATATCTATGCACATATGTACACACACATATGCACATACACACACACATACACATGCAGGTATATACATATACACATATACATGCACATACACACATAGACACATACACTTACACATATACATGCACATATATACATATACACACACATACACATGCACATGCACATACACATACATACGCATATACACTTACACATGCACATGCACATACATGCATATACACATATACATATGTAGATACATACATATACACACACATATACATGCACATAGATACACACACATACACACACATACACATGCACATACATATATATACACACATATACATGCACATACATGTTGAAATGACAAAGCAACTACTCCTAATCTACTAGTAATTACACAATAAACTACTTATGGACGAAGAAATAACAAATGTGAAAACATGATTAAATGAATTAAAAAGGAAATGGAAATGACTTACATAAGATGCTCTATGAGCACGGAGACTCCATGAGGAGTGGAAGCACACTCTTGGCAATGGGCTAGAGTGGAATGGCTTGTGTGGAGTGAAGGGAGGCCTTGCTTATATGGAGTTTGGGAGAATTCCCTTGCATGTGGGATATATGTGCTTGCATGAGAATGATTCTAGCTTTGGACAAAATGGTGGAGCATGGAACTCTAAACACCCCCCCTCCATGTGATGACCCTTTTGTTTTTAATGTGGGGGACTAGTGACACATGGGATCACTTAGTCCATTGGTTTTGTAGGATCTAAGGTCATATGGGATCCTTAGACATAACTTGGACATATGGGATCCAAGTGGTTTTTAATGGGATCTAGGGACATATGGGATCCCTAGACATGTAAAGGGTTTACATCATGGGGTAGGTAGTGCTTATGGAACCATTTTCCAGCTTTTGAGCATTTTTCTTTTCTTGGGTCTTTTGTTGTTGATGTAGCCTTTGTCTTGTGAGCTTCATGGCCTTGTAGTGGGCTTTGAGTGTCATTTGTTCAAGCCATAGGGAAGGTCTTACTCTTTTAAAGAGCAGTGCCTAGTCCCTTTACATGGGGCTTGATATGATTCGGAAAAGTGTTGATACATCTTCACTTTAGTGAAATCTCTATAATATGTATGCAGTAATCATAGCTTCATAGTTTATGGCATTGGGAAGGTCCTACCATGTGTTCACATGGTGGTGTCTAATCCCATTACAATGGACACACAAAAATGTATGTCATAGGGTATGTTTACAAGTTAAAATCAAGGTGTGCATAGAAAATGCGTGTGCCATTATTGAACTGTTCACATGCCACCATGCATCCATGGAATATTTTATAGACCTATGAGCTGGCCAATCAGCTTTAAAAATTCAACATGTACATTCTACACTTTTGGCCTCTTGCATTACTAAACTAACTAATCCCACCTAACCATTTGGTCTTGAGTATTTATACCATCAAAGAGCTGAGAGAACGTATTTGGTGCGCATCTAGCCAATCTGGCACAAAGAAGACACATCGAGTTACTAAATCAAGTAGTACTAAGAAAATAACCAAATGGAGGTCCCCGAGGCATATGCATTCATCCACTGGTGTGCCTGACGTCCATTGCGCATGACATAAGTGCTTCTCTCTCTCTCTCTCTCTCTCTCTCTCTCTCTCTCTCTCTCAAAACACACACACACACACTGCACACAGAGAAGAGAATTAGAATTTAGAGTTCCTTTGTGGCGTAGAAGCATAGTTGGAGATAGACTCCATCTTCAGTGTGAAGCAGTAGTGAACTGATGAGCCCCTTCTCTTGCTTTTGAGTGTCTCACCTCTTTCAGGCGGGCTATCATGGTGTTGTTGTCGATTGCGAGGAAGAAGATGAGCCTCTTGAAGTTGCTACTCTGATCTACAACTTTGTCAATATGTAGCTTTGTATGGTTCTGCTTGTGCATGTTGTCACAGCATACGGACCGTGCTCTCTGGTTTTAGCATCTTCGAGTGTGTCTCCTTCTACACAGCTTTTGAGAAATGGCGCATCCTCACCTTCAATCCTCATCTTTTCTCTATGCAAGTAAGTTGGAGAAGGTCAGCTCCAGATGGATCTCTGAAAACTTGCAAGGTCCCAAGAGCAATGCAGCATACATAATGGAAAAGGCAAGCTCGCCAGCTACGCAAGGATTGCAAAGCCCTTTTGTAGTTGACATTTCAATGTATCACCCCTCCGTGAAATTCTTTGTGTCAGTTTTTAGTTATGCTCATTAGCTTTGCATTATGCCTGCTTCTTCCCCTTTCATCGGTCGCGGTCAGCTTCTCTGAGCAAACACTCAAACTCTGCTCTCAATGTTAAAGTTGTAGTAGCTTTGGTTCAAATTCCAGCATTGTTGATGTCTCATTCAGAAAAGTGAATCATTCTGATGAAGACCGTGATCTAAAGCCCTTACATTCTTCTCTTTTGTGTAAAAACTTGGAGGTCGAGCAAAACGAATATGCATGTTTCGTTGTCGCATCTTGTGTACTTTTGCCCATAGATAAATCATGCTCTATTGTGCAGAAGAAGAAGTCCTAAGAGGCATTGTGACGCTTTGGAATGTGATTGCGTGGATGAAGAGCAACATGAACATAGAAAATTGATTGGCAGTGCCTTGCAAGTGCTAAGAAGCACTTTTATTTGTGAATAAAGCTCTCAAGTGATGAACGAGAGGGGAGAAAATGAGAGAACACCAAAAGAAGCAAAATATCTTATTCATGGTGAATAAAATAGTGAGACTAGGGAGGGAGGGATGGGAAAAATTGATCTATGCTAATGATGAAAAACATGATAACATAAATTCAAAAGGGAATGTCAAAAAGGAAACCTATGCTCTGATACCATGTTGAAATGACAAAGCAACTACTCCTAATCTACTAGTAATTACACAATAAACAACTTATGGAGGAAGAAATAACAAATATGAAAACATGATGAAATGAATTAAAAAGGAAATGGAAATGACTTACATAAGATGCTCTATGAGCACGGAGACTCCATGAGTAGTGGAAGCACACTCTTGGCAATGGGCTAGAGTGGAATGGCTTGTGTGGAGTGAAGGGAGGCCTTGCTTATATGGAGTTTGGGAGAATTCCCTTGCATGTGGGATATATGTGCTTGCATGAGAATGATTCTAGCTTTGGACAAAAGGGTGGAGCATGGAACTCTCAACAATACACACATATACACATACACTTACATATATACATGCACATACATACATATACACACTTACGCATGCACATGCACATACACATACACACGCACATACATGTACACATGCACATGCACGTGCACATACATGCATATACACACATACATATGCACATACATACATGCATATATATATATATATATATATATATATATATATATATATATATATATATATATATATATATATATATATATATATATATATATATATATATATATATATATATATATATATATATACACATAGATACATACATATACATGCATATAGACACACTTACACAAATATAGATATATACCTATATGTGCATACATACATTTTATACACACACATGCACACATAAATATGAATGAATTATTTCATTAAAGTAATAAAACACATGCTAAATAAAAACAATAATAAAAATCATTAGAACAACACTTTTCGTTAGTTAATACCATAGACACAATTCAAAACATAACTAGAATTAACAATATATAGAAAATAAATAAATATATATATATATATATATATATATATATATATATATATATATATATCAATGTAAATATATATCCAATGACATAATCAAGAACCCTAATCATGATCATCCTCATCATCAAGAACCTCATCCTCATCATCACGATCATCCGCATGATCTGACGTATCTGTAGTGGCATCATGGGTAGCGGCACGAGCACTCTGTGATGATCGAGATCGTCCCTCTTGTGTTTGTCTCTCCACCTCATCCATATCTACCTATTCATAATACTCTTGTAATACATATAACAAACATAAATAAGTAAAACATACAAAAGATCCATGAAAATAAAATAATTATATGTAATTTAATAATACTCACAAAAACATCAAGATGATCTCGCATATACTTGCTCAAATGCCGATATCCAAAATGTGTAGTGTAATCGATCTCATGTTTCGTAGGATATCGACCATAATCATTTCGCTTCATTGAAATAAATAAAAAAGATTAGTCTCTTGTGTTTTAACTAAAATAAAAAATATACTTTCAATAACACATATACTTACAAATGTGGCTACAAAACCATGATGGTCCATTTGGCCTAAGTGAGATGTGTGACCCGACTCAATTCTCTTCTTTGGAGCAACCTGTTTATTTAATTGAAAAAAAATACATAAATTCAATGTAAAAAATTAATAAAACATATGAGAATTATAAATATAAACTGTTAATTTGTATACCTTCTATTGAGGAAATGACTCCTGAAGACGAAGCTTTCCACGAAAAAACTGGCACATCTCAGGTGGTATGTTACGTCTCCTCTATTTTTTAACACCATACAATATCTCCTCTTATTTTTTTCCACCATACAATATCTCCTCTAATTTTAATCTCAAATAAAAAAAGAGAATCAGAATACATACACACATATAGCATGCGCATACACATATACATACACTTGCACATACATACATACACTTACACATACATACATACACATATACATACATACATAGTAAATACATGCACACATACACATACTCACACACACACAAGGAAGAAGAACCTTGGAGCACAACACGCAATATTGAATGTATTACCACTAGAATGTACAAAGATAAGTAGCCCGTTAGGGCAATAGCGTATATACAAGCCGAGGGAAAAAACCTCCTAAAGAGGGAAAAAAGCGCCTCGGTGGTCCTAGTGTGTTCACACACATCACTACCTAAATATATCAACAAATCCCCCCTGGGAGTGATGTGGTGAACAAGGAGCTGTTCAAGTTAGACGTCTTCTGAAGCTTGCGAACACCACAATGAAGAAGAAGCTTGGAGCACAACACACAATACTGAATGTATTACTAGAGAATGTACAAAGATAAGTATCCCATTAGGGCAATAGGTGTATATACAAGCCATTGGAAAAAAACCTCCTAAAGAGGCAAAAAAGTGCCCTAGCGGTCCAAGAGTGTTCACACACACATCACTACCTAAATATATCAACGAATCCACCCTAAGAGTGATGTGGTAAATAAGTAGCTGGCACTCATGTATAAGGAAGTGCCAAGCTATGTGGAAATCACTCCACAAAAGGAAGTAAGCCCAAAGCTTTGCGGAAAGCTTCAAACTTCTCCCTAAGCAGAGCCTTCGTGAAAAGGTGTGCAATGTTCTCCTGCATGGGCACATATGCCAAGGTGATCTCCTAGCAGAGAACCTCTCCTTGACATAGCGATAATGCACCTCAATGTGCTTAGTGCGAGCATGGAACATAGGGTTCCTCGCAACTACCAATGCGCTTTGATTGTCAGTGAAGGTGGTGGTGGTAGAAGACTGGCCAACATCCAAATTAGCCATAAGGCGTCTGAGCCACACACACTCAACAGTCGCTATGAAAGCTACCCTATATTCAGCCTCACAACTGGAAGTGGCCACAGTAGGCTGCTTCTTGCTCAACCAAGATATACATGAGCTACCAAGCATGAAGGAAAAGCCACTAGTGGACAGACGAGTGTCATAGCAACTAGCCCAGTCTCAGTCAGAAAAAGCATGCAAATCTAGCGATAGTGATCCCCCCTTGGGATAAAACAACCCAAGTAGCCGAGTACCACTCAAGTAGCGAAAGATTCGCTTAACCGCCTACCAATGCTTAACACCTAGGCAATGCATAAACCTACTCATCTATGAGACAACAAACTGAATATCTAGTTGAGTAATGCATAAGTAAATCAGACATCCAACAGCCTACTGATAGAGGACAGCATCAAATGCATCTTCAACATCATGAAGACTCAATCGTAAACCTGTCTCCATAGGAGTGACAATAGGCTTACAGTCTTCAAGGCCAAAACGCTTCAATAATGTATCAATATATTTCATTTGACACAAAGCCATTCCACCATCAACTTGCATAAACTCAATGCCCAAATAGTGATGCAAATCCCCCAAATCAAACATCTCAAATGAGGCATGCAAATCAGCCTTAAAATCAGCAATATGCTTCTCAATAGGAGCAGTGAGCAGCATGTCATCAATATAGACAACAATGATCAGAAGCACATCATGAGCACGCTTAACATATAAGGTGCTTTCAGTTGGACTCTTCTCAAAACCATGTGCAATCATATAGGCATGTATCTTCTCATACCAAGCACGTGGTGCTTGCTTTAAACCATATAGTGCCTTCTTTAACCTACACACTTGGTTTTGATGCCCTTTTTGCACAAAGCCACGGGGCTAAAAAACATACACTTCTTCATGCAAGTCACCATTCAGAAATGGAGATTTAATGTCCAACTAATGTACATTCTAACCATGATGGGCGGCAAGTGCACAAATGCTTCGAACAGTAGTCATACAGCATGTAGGTGCAAAGGTCTCATCAAAATCAATGCCTCTTTCCTGTGCATAACCCTTTGCAACAAGCCTAGCCTTATACCTGTCAACTGTTCCATCATGCTTATGCTTCAGCTTGTAAACCCACTTAGTGCCAATTGCCTTCTTGCCAAGAGGCAAGTCACATAAAGACCAAGTACTGTTCTTCATTATAGCATCATATTCAGATTGCATAGCAGCCATCCAATTTTCTAAATTTTGTGCTTCGTCAAATGAAGCAGGCTCATTCTCATCACAAAGACTAGATGCAGCCATAGCATAGCAATTTGATGCAAAAAAGGCACTATGAGATCCTGATCGAGTACGATATGACAGAGGTGCATCTAATTTGCTATCACTCAAAGTCTGTACCAGCCATTTTGGCATAGTTTTTGCCTCCTCGGTGTCAGCTCTCTCATCAACAAGTGCATCATGTAAATCTGCATCAGAAATGGGATGATCTAATCATCACATGAAACCTCAAAGGCTGAGAAGTTGCCTCATTAGGATCAACACTAGATTGTTCACCTGTAAAAAGAGGCAGCAAGTAGCATACATGTCTTTGGAGCTAACAAATGTCTCCTTAGTACATGAAAGCAATGACTGCATAGCATCTTCCACAAAAACAACATCTCCACTAACTAGAATGCATTTAGTCTGTGGATGATACAGACAATAACCTTTACTTTCAGAACTGTACCCAACAAAAATAAATTTTACTACTTTATCATCCAATTTTCTGCAATGTTGTTCAGGCACTAATGCATATGCCAAACAACCAAAAACATGCAGATGAGCAACAGATGGCTTGTGATCATGCCAAGCCTCATATGGAGTGATAGAGTGCAGCGCTTTAGTGGGACACCCGTTAAGTACATATGCTGCACACATGACAGCCTGAAGCCAGAAACTATGTGGTAAATCCTGACTCTCGACCATACACCTCGTCATCTCCATGCGTGACCTATTCTTTCGTTCAACAACTCCATTCTCTTGAGGTGTATATGGAACTGTACACTAGTGTTTTATCCCACGTTCATCCAAAAATGCATTAAAATCAGAAGACATATATTCCCCCCCTCAATCAAAATGGAGGGTGCCCATTTTACATGATGGCATATTTTTAGCCAAAACCAAAAACTATTTGAAGCACATTAACACTTGGGACTTTTCCTTCAATGGATATACCCATGCATGCATGGAAAAATCATCGATGAAAGTCACGAAGTAAAGATAATTTCCAAAAGAAGGTGTCTTCATAGGACCATCGACATCACTATGTACAAGCTACAATTTCTGAGTAGCCCGAACTGAACCATCTTTCAGAAAGGAGGAATGTTGCATTTTGCCCAAAATACAGCCTTCGCAAACATGTTTTCCAAATGCCTCAAGTTTGGGCAAAGAGGACATCATTTCAGATTTCTGTAGCCATAGCAAACTAGCAAAATTCATATGACCAAAGCAAGCATGCCAAAGCTTTGCATCTGACATAGCCTAAGAATCATGTACTACACATGCCGAATCATTTACAGATCTTTCATAGTCTATGAGCTTATACAACCCACGACATAAAATGCCAGAAGCAATAATCACCTCGCCATTTGACAGATCATGAATTGTACATCTGTCATCAACAAATTTCACAACCAAGACAATCTTGGCTAATGCAAAAACTGATAACAGATTTTTCTTGATCCCTAACACAAACAAAGCATATGACAAAGTGAAAGAACTACCATCAACAGTACTCAAAATGATCTGACTAACTCCCATAAGAGGATAAGAGGAATTTTTGGCGCATGTAATAGTATTCCCTGTAGGAGCAGGCTCGAGTGAAGAGAAAAAATTGCACTGCGAGGTAATATGTTTGGTCACCCCACTATCAAAGTACCAAACATCTGAGTCTACTGCAAACATGCTCTGCTCATGAGAAGATGGGTCAAAACTGCAAACAGTAGTAAATGCCCATTCTTCTTCCTACACAAGATTAGCAGAATCTATTTTTGGTGTAGAGGCCTCTGCAACAACCATTCCAACCTCTTTCTTCTTTGCCTCTTTAGCAGCCAGTTTTGGACAGTTCTTTATGATAAGATCATTTCCTTTAAAGTACTTGCAAAACAATTTCTGCTTTTCTGATTTGTTTTCATCTTTGTCTTCCCTCTTCGATTGTGCAAAATTAGTAGATTTCTACTTACTAATTGAAGAGCTCCATTTTCCTTTGCCCTTCTGACTAGCCAGGAAAGCTTGATATGCAACACGCATAATGGACCTGTTCTACCTGGACTGATCTTCCTGCAACAGAACAGAGACTAACTCCTCAAATGACAAGGCATTTGGATTGCCTTTCATCATCAACAAAAGAGTCGAAGCAAAACTCTGATATGAATCAGGAAGACCATTCAGAATGGTCTGCACAAGTGAGCTATCTGGTATAACCTCATGAGTAGAAATCAATTGTTCCTTCAAGTCTTTGATCTTTGTTAGAAAATTGTCCATAGAATTACCTTCATTTATATGCTCACTCTCCAACTGTTTTCAGAGGTAAGCAACACGAGCCTCATTCCTAGCTTGGTACAATGTGGTAAGTGTATCCCAAGCATCCTTAGCTATTCTGCAAGAGCGAATATGAGGTATAATGGCATGTTTGACAGACAAAGCTATCAATGCATGTGCCTGGGCATCTCTGCCATCCCAATGAATTTGCTCTGTAGTAGGTGCAACAGAAACCACAACACGAACAGGAATATGCAGAATATCATCTTCGACACCTTTTGCATTAGCTTCAGTACCTGCAGTTCTAACAGTTGCAGGTGTGATAGGACGTTTTTCAACACCCTGCACAATGTTCCATAGTCCTTTTGCAACCCATACATGTCGCATCATATAAGCCAATAACGAGTAGTTGGTACCATCCAACTTATCCTCAACAACCAACATACGAAATACATCACTACTTTCAACCATGGCCAGTGACTAAAATACGTTGATGCAAAAATTCATTGTATATCAAAATGTTGAATGGAACTGCCAAGATGAGTTCTGCTAAACCTGTAGCAGACTTTGAGACACTTATACTAGCGAACCAAAATAGGTACAAAGCCACTGGTGGACACACGAGTGTCATAGCAACGGACCCAGTCAAAGTTAGAAAAAGCATGCAAATATGGTGATAGTGATCGCACCCTTGGGATACAACAACCCAAGTAGCTGGGTACCATTCTAGTAGCGAATGATGTGCTTAACCGCCTGCCAATGCTCGACACTTGGGAAATGCATAACCTTGCTCATCTGTGAGACAACAGACTGAATCTAGTCGAGTAATGCATAAGTAAATCAAGCATCCAACAACCTCTTGATAGAGAACAACATCGAATGCATCTCCAGCATCATGAAAACTCAATCAAAAACTTGTCTCCATAGGGCTTGCAATAGGTTTACTGTCTTCAAGGCCAAAATGCTGCAATAATGTATCAATATATTTCATATGACACAAAGCCATTCCACCATCAACATGCATAAAATTAAATGCGCAAATAATGATGCAAATGCCCCAAATCAGACATCTCAAATGAGGCATGCAAATCAGCCTTAAAATCAACAATATGCATGTCATGAGGACCAGTGAGTAGCATGTCATCAACATACACAACAATGATCAGAAACACATCATTAGCACGCTTAACATATAAGGTGCTTTTAGTTGGAATGTTCTCAAAACCATGTGCAATGAGATAGGCATGTATCTTTTCATACCAAACACATGGTGCTTGCTTTAAACCATATAATATCTTCTTTAACCTGCACACCTGGTTTTCATGCCCTTTCTGCACAAAGCCACGGGGTTGAAAAACCTACACTTCTTCATGCAAATCACCATTCAAAAATGCTAATTTTAATGTCCAATTGATGTATATTCCAATCATGATTAGTTGCAAGTGTGCAAATGCTATGAATAGTAGTCATTCGGCATGTAGGTGCAAAGGTCTCATCAAAACCAATGCCTCTTTCCTGTACATAACCCTTTGCAACAAGCCTAGCCTTATACCTATCAATTGTTTCATCAGGTTTACGCTTTAGCTTGTATACCCACTTAGTGCCAATGGCCTTTTTGCCAAGAGGCAAGTCACATAAATACCAGGTATAATTCTTCATGATAACATCATATTCAGATTGCATTGTAGCCATCCAATGTTCAAAATTTTATGCTTCATCAAAGGAAACAGGCTGAGTCTCATCACAGAGACTAGATGCAGCCATAGCATAGCAATCTGATGCAAAAGAGGCACTATGAGAGCTTGAACAAGTACGATATGACAAAGGTGCATCTAATTTCCTATCACACAAATTTTGCACCAACCATTTTGGCATAGTTTTTGCCTACTCAATATCAATCCTCTCATCAACAAGTGCATCATATAAATCTGCATCAGAAATGGAATGATCTGCATCATCAGATGAAACGTGTAAAGGCTGAGAAGTTGCCTCATTAGGACCAACACTAGATTGTCCACCTGTAAAAAGAGGCAACAAAGTATCATACATGTCTTTGGAGCTAACAAATGTCTCCTTAGTACATGAAAGTAAGGGCTGAATAGCATCTTCCACAAAAACAACATCACGGCTAACCAGAATGCATTTAGTCTGTGGATGATACAGACGATAGCCTTTGCTTTTAGAATTGTACCCAATAAAAATACATTTTACTCCTTTACCATCCAATTTTCTGTGATGTTGTTCAGGCACTAATGCATATGCCAAACAACAAAAAACACACAGTTGAGCAACAAATGGCTTGCGACCATGTCAAGCCTCATATGGAGTGATAGACTACAGTGCTTTAGTGGGACATGTGTTAAGTACATATGCTGCACACATGACATTCTCAAGCCAGAAACTATGTGGTAAAGTTTGACTCTTGACCATATACACCTTGCCATCTCCATGAGTGACCTGTTCTTTCGTTCAGCAACTCCATTCTGTTGAGGTGTATACGGCACTATACATTGATGTTTTATCCCACGTTCAACCAAAAATGCATTAAAGTCAGAAGACATATATTCCTCCCCTCGATCAGAATGGAGGGTGCCCATTTTACATGCTGACAAATTTTCAGCCAAAACAAAAAACTTTTTGAAGCACATAAACAGTTCAGACTTTGCTTTGAGTGGATATACTCATGCATGCTTGGAAAAATCATCAATGAAAGCCACGAAGTAAAGATAGTTTCCAAAAGAAGCTATCTGCAAAGGACCACATACATCACTATGTACAAGCTGTAATTTATGAGTAGCCCAAACTAAACCATCTTTTGGAAAGGAAGAACGTTGCATTTTGCCCAACATACAACCTTCACAGACATGTTTCCCGGCTGCTCAAGTTTGCGCAAAGAGGACACCATTTCAGATTTCTGTAGGCATAGAAAACTAGCAAAATTCAGATGATCAAAGCGTACATGCCAACGCTTTGCATCTGACATGGCCTGAGAATCATGTACTGCACATGCCAAATCATACATAGATCTTTCATAGTCTATGAGCTTATACAACCCACGACATAAAATGCCAGAAATAATCATGTCGCCATTCGACAAATCATGAATTGTATATCTATCATCAACAAATTTCACAACCAAGCCATCTTGGCTAATGCTGAAACTGATAACAGATTTTTCTTGATCCCTGGCACAAATAAAACATCTAACAAGGTGAAAGAACTACCATCAGTAGTAGTCAGAATGATTTTACCAACTCCCATGACAGGATAAGAGGAGTTGTTAGCACATGTGACAATATTCCCTGTAGGGGGAGGCTCAAGTGAAGTGAAGAAACTGCACTGCAAGGTAATATGTTTGGTTGCCCCACTATCAAAATACCAAACATCTAAGTCTATTGCAAACATACACTACTCATGAGAAGATGGGTCAAAACTACAAACAATAGTAAACGCCCATTCTTCATTTTGCACGAAATTGGCAGACTTTGTTTTTGGTGTAGAGGCCTCTGTAACAACCATTCTGGCCTCTTTCTTCTTTGCCTCTTTAGCAACCAATTTTGGACAGCTCTTAATGACATGATCATTTGCTTTACAATATTTGCAAAACAGTTTATGCTTTTTTTATTTCTTCTCATATTTGTCTTTCTTCTTCGAATGTGCAAGATTTGCAAATTTCTGTTTAATAGTAGAAGAGCTCCATTTTCCTTTGCCTTTCTGACTAGCCAGGAAAGCTTGATCTTCAACATGCATAATGGACATGTTCTGTTTAGACTGATCTTCTTGCAACAGAACAGAAACTAACTCTTCAAATGATAGGGCATTTGGATTGCCTTTCATCATCAAACGAAGAGTAGAAGCAAAACTCTTATATGAGTCAGGAAGACCATTCAGAACGGTCTCCACAAGTGAGCTATCTAGTATAACTTCATCAGCAGAAATCAATTGTTCCTTCAAATCCTTGATCTTTGTTAGAAAACTGTCCATAAAATCATCTTCATTCATATGCTCACTCTCCAATTGTTTTCGGAGGTAAGCAACACGAGCCTCATTCCTAGCCTGATACAATGTGGTAAGTGTATCCCAAGCATCCTTAGTTGTTATGCAAGACTTAATGTGAGGAATAATGGCACGTTTGAGAGACAAGGCTATCAATGCATGTGCCTAAGCATCTCTGCCATCCCAACAAATTTGCTCTACAGTAGGTGCAGCAAAAACCAGAGCACGAACAGGAATCTTAAGAATCTCAGCATCTTCAACGCCATCTGCATCAGCTTCAATACCTATATTTGCAGGTGTAATAGGATGTTTTTCAACACCCTGCACAATGTTCCACAATCCTTTTTCAACCAATACATGTCACATCATATAAGCCCACAATGGGTAGTTGGTACCATCCAACTTATCCTCAACAACCAACATAAGAAATACATCACTGCTTTCATCCATGGCCACTGACTAAAATACCCTAATGCAGAAAAGTGATTGTATCTGAAAATTTTGGACAGAATTGCCCTGATGAGTTCTGCTAGACCTGTAGTAGACTTCGAGATGCTTATACTGGCAAACCGAGATCTGTATATATCTTTGGCACAAAAAGACAAAATAGCCTACACAAGCACTCTAATAGTGCATTCGAAGTTCGAAACAAACTCAAATCACGATTTTAGCACCACATAGCAAAGTTGTTTTGATCTCTGAAAAACCCTAAGTATAGGTACCAAATTTCATGCGATTCTGAGACTATGACCGGAGGGGTGTCGACGATGCGTTAGATGAAGCGCGACCTGCTCTAATACCAATTGTTGGAGTTAGACATCTGTGGAAGCACGCAAACAACACAAGGAAGAATAAGAAGCTTGGAGCACAACACACAATATTGAATTTATTACCACTAGAATGTACAAAGATAAGTAGCCCGTTAGGGCAATAGATGTATATACAAGCTGGGGGAAAAAAACCTCCTAAAGAGGGAAAAAAGTGCCTCAACAGTCCTAGTGTGTTCACACACATCATTACCTAAATATATCAACATTTACTATATATATATATATATATATATATATATATATATATATATATATATATATATATATATATATATATATATATATATATATATATATATATATATATATATATAGACATGCATACATACATACAAAATACATGCACACATAAACATATATACATACACACATACACTTATACATACATACATACACACACATACACATACCCACACACACATACATGCAAACATATACACATACATACATGCATACATATACACATATACATACATACATAAACACACATATACATATCCACATATTTACATACACACATACACATGCATGCATATACACACATTCATACAAAATACATGCAATTATCCCACAAGAATGTGTATCTGTGTATATGTGAATATGTGTGTATGTGTAAATGTGTATATGTGAATGTTTATGTATGTAAATAATTAGATTATTAATATCTAATACCATTATTTGCAGATTCTAATCAATTAGATGGAACTCCACCACCGTCTCCTAATCGTGCAAGGACTATATACTGTAAGTATATCAAACTTCTAATTTTAAATATATTGATAGATACATAACTGATATATGTTTTTTTATTGTTATAATCAGATTCTAATCAATCAAAGTGCACTCCACCACCTCCTACCCATGCAACGACTTCACATGTGTCCTTTGATAGGAATTATGATGAATTTTACTATCAAGAGCATATTATATGTTGGTGTAAGTTTTGCTATGGCACGTATCAAAGACCATGATTGGAATGTATTGAACATGAGGGAGAGTATGGTACTTTTGAGCGTGCACCACCACCTAGTCAACATGATAATGCTTGGGTATGTATTCTTTCTATAAATTAATGTCGTTATTTTATTTTAAAACCATATACAAAATCAAATTATTGTTGATATAGAGGAATATTTTCTCGATGATGATGATGATAATTCTCATACTCATAATGCTAATATACCTTGTACATGTCATGGACTTGTTGTTCATCAATTACAAGCAGAGGTTTCTAGAAATCCTCTACCTCCTGATTTAGAGACTGAAACGGATAGAGATTTCCATTGCCAGCTCATGATCGTTCTCTAGTACAAACATATGATAGAAGAAGATATGGAGGATGGAATAGAGGACCACTTCCTTTAGATGGAGAGGTTTTTAACTTTTGGGGTAATCACTGTATGATTGCTCCATCCACTATTATACTAGTGTTGGTCGTGGTCTCTTTATTGTAGAGTATTCGTATGTGTCTCCAGACTTTGAAGTCACTCTTATGTCATTTTGTGGTCCTATATATGGATGGGGAGATTGGCATCGACTTGCACGTTATGTTCAAAGCATGAGTGCTTATGGAATATGCTTGAATGTAGCGTTCCTTACTACTAGAGGGATTTCACATGCAAAAAATGAAAGATTATATATTGATGGAAGACCTTACACACATGGAAATATAGCAGGTTTAATAAATAGCAATCGAGGGTTACATAATAGTTCAAAGACTAATTGCACATTTGAGGAGCGTGAAAATAGTCATGAATCACCATACATGAGTAGAGATGTAGCAAGATACATAGTTGTCAATGCTATTACTTCATTACATGATGGTGATGAATTATTAGTGAATTATGGATGGTGTAGACCTCCAAGAGCACCTTTTCACTAGAGAGAGAATGAGAACTTTCTATCCACCTATGTTGTGTTGCATTGGAAAACTCTAATTTTGATCTTTTTTCAAAATAAGTTACATATTTAATTTTATGTTTAAAGTTTACGTTTCATTCATTTATGGAATACTAATTATTTTTATTAATGTGTGTAGATTCCAATGTATAATGTTGATGATATTCTACCACACCATTCAGAGTTGCCAGTAAGGCCTCATTTATCAGAAGCTTCTATGAGGTGGATCCTGTGGAATATGCAAAGTTGAAAGACCTATATTCAAAAGAAGATAAAGTACAAGATTTGTGCGACAATGATAAAGATGATGGCATGGCAGATTTTATTGAGGATTGGTATCAAAATGAAAGTGAGAGCATTGATATATGTAAAAATGAGAAATATCTTCGAGAGGAATGTCTAAAGCATGTTTATGAAGGATATGATTTGACACGACTAAGTGCAAGCTTACTTATTCTCAATCTTCAAATTCGTTTTGGATGGAGTGATGTATCTGTTTCGGCACTATTAAGGTATAAATTCTATTTTTTAATATATTTATATATATACATGTATATACATATGCATATAAATACATACATACATAGACATACACATATACATGAATGCATACACACATATAAACATACACACACATATACATACATACACATGTTATGAAAGTAAGGTCAAATTATATATACCTGTATCGAATTAAGATATTATGTCCATCTAGCCTTTGGAATTGTCTGCCTAGCCTTTAGAATCTTCCTGACACATCTGCTTCTCCTATTCTAGTCGACCTAATACATGCGCTGCTAACTCTTTTATGAACTTTGCATACAAATATTAAGTATCAATTAGCTCCGGAGGTATTAGGCTTGGAAATGGGGGGAGTAAATTTATCTGGAAGATTTTGAAGGATGGAAGAATAATTTTAAAGGATGGGCAGAAAGAAAGCATCCATTCAATGCACGTTCTTGTTCTTACCTTAGCAAAGGTAAGAATAGGAACTTGCATTCAATGGACGCTTTTTGTCCACCCATCCTTTAAAACTATTCGTCCATCTTTTAGAATCTTCCAAATAAATTTGCTAAAGAGTCGAAGCAAAACTCTGATATGAATCAGGAAGACCATTCAGAATGGTTTGCACAAGTGAGCTATCTGGTATAACCTCATGAGTAGAAATCAATTGTTCCTTCAAGTCTTTGATCTTTGTTAGAAAATTGTCCATAGAATTACCTTCATTTATATGCTCACTCTCCAACTGTTTTCAGAGGTAAGCAACACGAGCCTCATTCCTAGCTTGGTACAATGTGGTAAGTGTATCCCAAGCATCCTTAGCTATTCTGCAAGAGCGAATATGAGGTATAATGGCATGTTTGACAGACAAAGCTATCAATGCATGTGCCTGGGCATCTCTGCCATCCCAATGAATTTGCTCTGTAGTAGGTGCAACAGAAACCACAACACGAACAGGAATATGCAGAATATCATCTTCGACACCTTTTGCATTAGCTTCAGTACCTGCAGTTCTAACAGTTGCAGGTGTGATAGGACGTTTTTCAACACCCTGCACAATGTTCCATAGTCCTTTTGCAACCCATACATGTCGCATCATATAAGCCAATAACGAGTAGTTGGTACCATCCAACTTATCCTCAACAACCAACATACGAAATACATCACTACTTTCAACCATGGCCGGTGACTAAAATACGTTGATGCAAAAATTGATTGTATATCAAAATGTTGAATGGAACTGCCAAGATGAGTTCTGCTAAACCTGTAGCAGACTTTGAGACACTTATACTAGCGAACCAAAACAGGTACAAAGCCACTGGTGGACACACGAGTGTCATAGCAACGGACCCAGTCAAAGTTAGAAAAAGCATGCAAATATGGTGATAGTGATCGCACCCTTGGGATACAACAACCCAAGTAGCTGGGTACCATTCTAGTAGCGAATGATGTGCTTAACCGCCTGCCAATGCTCGACACTTGGGAAATGCATAACCTTGCTCATCTGTGAGACAACAGACTGAATCTAGTCGAGTAATGCATAAGTAAATCAAGCATCCAACAACCTCTTGATAGAGAACAACATCGAATGCATCTCCAGCATCATGAAAACTCAATCAAAAACTTGTCTCCATAGGGCTTGCAATAGGTTTACTGTCTTCAAGGCCAAAATGCTGCAATAATGTATCAATATACTTCATATGACACAAAGCCATTCCACCATCAACATGCATAAAATTAAATGCGCAAATAATGATGCAAATGCCCCAAATCAGACATCTCAAATGAGGCATGCAAATCAGCCTTAAAATCAACAATATGCATGTCATGAGGACCAGTGAGTAGCATGTCATCAACATACACAACAATGATCAGAAACACATCATTAGCACGCTTAACATATAAGGTGCTTTTAGTTGGAATGTTCTCAAAACCATGTGCAATGAGATAGGCATGTATCTTTTCATACCAAACACATGGTGCTTGCTTTAAACCATATAATATCTTCTTTAACCTGCACACCTGGTTTTCATGCCCTTTCTGCACAAAGCCACGGGGTTGAAAAACCTACACTTCTTCATGCAAATCACCATTCAAAAATGCTAATTTTAATGTCCAATTGATGTATATTCCAATCATGATTAGTTGCAAGTGTGCAAATGCTATGAACAGTAGTCATTCGGCATGTAGGTGCAAAGGTCTCATCAAAACCAATGCCTCTTTCCTGTACATAACCCTTTGCAACAAGCCTAGCCTTATACCTATCAATTGTTTCATCAGGTTTACGCTTTAGCTTGTATACCCACTTAGTGCCAATGGCCTTTTTGCCAAGAGGCAAGTCACATAAATACCAGGTATAATTCTTCATGATAACATCATATTCAGATTGCATTGTAGCCATCCAATGTTCAAAATTTTATGCTTCATCAAAGGAAACAGGCTGAGTCTCATCACAGAGACTTGTTAGACGGCCGCCGAACAAAGGACAATTGTACTTAGACAGAGGTTTTTAATGTAGAAAGAACCCTTCTGAAAGTACGCGGTAAAGAAAGATTCGCGTAAAGCCTTGTAACAAAACTCTATTTAAAGCAATGAAAAGGGACGAGAGGGCATCAGAGAGAGTCCCCGTTTGTTGGGAAGTTGCGTGTGCATTGTAAGAGTCCCTGTTTTGGGAAGTTGCGAGTATATTGTGAGAGCCCTGTGTTGGAATTACTTCTCCTACTGTGTGTAAACGAGTAGAGTATCTTGGTTCTGTCCTGTTCTGTGCGTCTTCTCTGTGTAATCATTTGGCTGCGTATGTGTGAGACACTGTGGTGTTACGAGTCGGTACTACGATTGTGAGATTCTGTTCGGTAATGAGTTGAGGTATCTTGATTATGCGTAAGGTGTTAGAGTGTTGTCTATTTGCCATTTCTGTGGTGGAAGAGGTAAGCTTGACAGATGGACATGAGTTGTTATGATTCTCTGTAAGTGACTGAATCGGTAACATAGTCTGTGTTCAAGGTAACGCTGGGAATGTCTAAGTACGCGTAGAATGGTAACATTGTTGCGATGCGTCTTGCGATCAGATGATATTACGGATTGAAGGGTGGATACACGGTAAGTCTGTGACTAATAATAAGAGTTGCGTGTCAAGTTACTAAAAATGTTGGACTGTAATATCGGACTACTGCTCCACTACTATGGCAGAACAGCCTGTGAGCTCTGAGTCCAGTACGTTGATCGAGTTGAAGTTGTTCAGGAGCAAAAACTGAGCTAAGACGGAAAAGCCACAACTACTGTTGAGTGAGAAACTGGGAAAATAGTACAGGGCCTCTGTCTAACAGACCCCTACCACTCCCAAGGACCCACGTGGCTCGAGTCAGTTTATTTTTTTGCGGTGAGATTGAGTACAGAGAAAGAGAGAGACTCGGAAATATCTGGTACGCAGGTGTGGAACCAGATTCTGGAGTCTCCGAAGGGTTGTTGTTCTGAATTAGTAATTAACGTCTGCGGCAGGCAGTTAACAGTCACGTTAGTAGTAAACGACGATTTACCCATTAACATTTGGCGCCGTCTGTGGGAAAGTGGCATCCGCTTGCCAGCTCTCTGGCCCGTTGTATGCGGTAAAGTAGCATTTGATTACGAGAAAGTGGCATTAGAGTGCTAACGGTTTGTAAGAAGCAAACATCCAGCAACATTTTTTTTCTTCACTAACAGTAGCAACAGATCCAGATTGTTGCGAACTGCTCAAACAGTATCACTGGGCAATGATACATGCCGGTCACTCGATCGGGCGAAACATATCCTAAGAATCGTCAGATTGAAGCACGAAAATCACAAAAGATAACCTCGGGAGAAGCAGGCATAACTAGATCTGACCAAGTGGTCAAGGAAAGTAGAAACGTTACAAGTGATTCCGGTCATATTCCGGTAGAACGGTCAACACCTTTGATACATTCTGATGCTACTTCGACCCAGCATATCGAAGATATAGCAAGTCCAGACTCTATCAAAACGCCGTTGGAACCTAGTTTAACAATATCAGATAAAGATTTAGAGTTATCCACGGTCAGAAATACGTTAGAAAAATTCGGTAAAAGTAGTAAAACAAGGCATTCTGGCCCAATCTCGGTTCATTTCGGTGAGGTTCCGGTTATAGAATCACCGATCGCTGGCAAAGGTTTAGCCCTTTTTGCGGAATCATCAGCTCAACCTTCGTGTTTGGAAGAAAGATTTCAAATATTAGACATCCTGAAGGAAGGAAAGCTGTTCGAAACAGAGATCCGAAGCATCTTAAGTCGACACAGCACACCGGAAAACGCACCATCCGGCGATACAAGTCCCGATAGTTCACCCGATCAATCTCGAGATATAGAAGGAAACCCTGAACCCTTCACAATGAGCGGGCAACACCAACAACAACACCATCAACAATAACAGCTAGGACCGCCAAGGCCACCTCCAACAGGAGTAACCTACACGAAATTCGGTGGATTCCCAGGAGACGACCCAGACGCCCACGTACGAACGTTCGAGATAAGTTATGCAGTTCTTAACCATCCACCAGATCAGGCGTATAAGGCCATTGTTTTTCAATCAACACTGATCAATGAAGCGGCGAGATGGCTCACGGAATATGATATCAATCATTTTGGTACTTACGATGCAGTACGAGACGCCTTTTTACAGCGATTCAGACTAAAGAAGAATCCTGCTGAAATCTTTGAGTATCTACAGAACAACAGACAGAAAGTAAATCAGACCGTCCAGGAGTACGCTACCCTCTTTAGAACACATTTACGGCAGATACCACAAGCTCACGCTAACCTACCTGACGATGTCATCTCTCAATGGTTTATCAATGGATTAACTCCACAACTGAAGCAGATCATGATCATAAGATGTGTCGGAGCCATGACCTTGGATGCCGTCATTGCAATGGCTCTACAGCTAGAATCCAAGGTTGGTGGATTTTCAGAAGACTTGGAATGGTTTAAAACAAACAAAAATATGGCTGAAGATATCACCAGGCAAGTATATTGCACCACATGCAAAAATTCGGGGCATACAAGTACCAACTGTGCACTGAACCAAGTGTTTTGCGCTATCTGCAACACTACCGGACACACCACCGGAAACTGTATCTACAACGCTAGAATACAAGGGACAGCAACCGTCAATGCAGTCATCCACGAACATGGCCAACCAGTAAATCGCTATGTGCCTCCGCAACAGAGAAACAATCAACAACAAGGATATCGGAACTATCGAGGACAGAGAAACAACACTTATAATGCCAACCGATGGCAGAATGGACCACCACCGGGAAACCCTGAGTTCCCACCTCCACGATGTCATTTTTGTGGCGCAGTCTGCCACATTAGAAGGTTTTGTAAAGACGCAATAGAGTATGATCAAAGAAAGAAGGAACGCCAGAATCCAATGGCCAACATGGTAACAATTACACCGATCGAGACACAGACTGCTACAGTCCAGACCCGTTCCGATAAACAACTTCAATCGGCAGCAGAAATCTTTGAACCAGGGATACAAGAACAACGAAGGATGTATAACAAAGCTAGTCACTGGACCACAACAAAACCACCAGTGTTCCCCGAACCTATTCCGGTGACTCAGGCTTCTGCATCAAAGGACGCAACAACACAAAAGGATGCATCAGTAGGGCCATCATCATCAGCAGAGACAACAGCAGACACTTCTGCGTCGGTAGAAACTTCAAGTCCAAAAGAACAAGACAATCAAGCTCAACAGGCCTGGGAAATTTTGTCCAAGGCATCCATCACGCTGCCTCTAGGCCAACTTCTGGCCTTAGTGCCTCGGATCCGACAACAGTTTCAGCAACAATTCAGTCCAGTACCTTCTTGCATTCCTACAACAGCCGCAGTTCAACCGGAACCTGATGCTGCAATTGACCACGCAGTGCCCTTGATCACAGTATGGTATAAGAACCAGAAGATCACGCAAGTATTGATTGATGGAGGCTCAGGCGTGAACATTGCAACCGCAGCATTATGCAAAAAGCTAGGCTGGACCGAAATTGAACCAGTGCAATTTTTTGTTCGAATGGCGGATCAATCGAGAGTCCATCCTGTAGGACTTGTGCGGAATGTACCAATCACTCTACAAGGTACAACTTTCAAGATGACTTTTGTCATACTAGATCTACCCGAATCCACTTTGGATTACAATCTTCTTTTCGGCCGACCTTGGCTGAAGCATGCGAAGGTGATTCAGGACTGGTCTGCACAAGAGCTTACATTCAAGGATGCCCATCGTAAATATGTGGTGAAACTAGATGCTATGCAATCTTGCGAACCTCACGCCAGACCGTACTTTGCTGAACCAGTTCATATGTTAGATGGACTGTCAGATGATGAAGAAGAGCAATTTCTGAAGAGTAATGCCGATTTAATGTCTCTAGGAACTGTTGACCTGCAATCCGTCATAGATAACTGGAACACGTCAATATGTACAGTAGTAGCTATCACCGGAAATTCGGTCCAGGAAGATACTTCCTCAACCCATGACGACAAATTACAACCACTGTTCAAGCCAACAGATGAGAAACCTCAACAATTTTATGTTCCAGAAGACCAGCTGATCACGTACAATCTAGGAGACAGAGACCATCCACGACCTGTGAAGATGAGGCAGAACTTACCGGAAACATTTAAGGAGGATTTGATTAAACTTCTTCAGGAATTCACAGACGTCTTTGCATGGGATTACAAAGACATGAAAGGATTAGATCCGCGCATCTATCAACACAGGGTCATGTTGAAACCGGAAGTGAAACCACAAAGACAACCCAGCTACAGAATGAACCCCCATTATGCATCACAAGTAAAAGCCGAACTTGATAGACTATTAAAAGTCGGCTTCATTGTGCCAGTAGGACACGCTGAATGGATCTCACCCATCGTGATCGTGCCAAAGAAAAACAAGCAGTTACGAATCTGTGTGGATTACCGGAAATTAAATGCAGCAACAGTACCAGATCCTTTCTCGATCCCCTTTTTGGATACCATGCTCGATAGAGTCGCAGGTCATGAAATGTATTCCTTTTTAAATGGATACAGCGGGTACAACCAGGTTAGAATGGCTGAAGAGGATATACCAAAAACTGCCTTCATTACCAATTGGGGAGTCTTTGCCTGCACAGTAATGTGGTTCGGATTGAGAAATGCACCAAGCACATTTCAAAGATGTATGCAGGAGATATTTTCTCCTTATCTCACTTCATTCATGCAAGTCTACCTCGACGACTTCTCAATCTTTGGAAAGATGATAGCCCATCTGTTCCATTTACGCTGCTGTTTTCAGAAGTGTAGAGAATATAGACTCTGCCTTAATCCCAGCAAATCCGTGTTTGCCGTTTCGTGTGGCAAACTACTTGGGCATATTGTATCTGCTCAAGGTATTCGAGTGGACCCGGATAAGATTTCAGCGATTTTAGGAGCCCCGATACCCACAACTCCGAAGGAAGTAATGCGTTTTATGGGTCAAATACGGTGGCACGACAGACACTTACGGTGGCTTGCTCACCTAGCAGTACCACTGAACAGGCTAATCGCAAAGACTCCCAGACAGTTTGAATGGACTGAAGAATGTCGAACTACATTTGATCGACTCAAATATCTCCTGACGCACGCTCCAATTTTACAACCACCGGACTGGGACAACCCGTTCCATGTTTTTGTCGACGCTTCAGATATTGCAATCGGCAGTATTCTGATGCAGCAAACAGAGAAGTGGTTTCGCCCTGTTTATTACGCCAGTAGAAGACTTGCGCCTGCAGAAAAGAACTACTCCACCACGGAAAGAGAATGTCTAGGACTGATTTACTCAATCAAAAAGTTCAGACATTACCTACTAGGCCGGAAATTTACCTTTCATGTGGATCATGCGGCCCTTGTTTATCTAGTAAGACAGCAGCACTTAGGAGGACGATTAGCACGATGGGTGCTACTTTTACAAGAATTCGATTATGATGTCATTCACCGACCTGGAAATGCACATGCCTTAGCAGATTTCTTATCACGCCTAGATTCCGGTGAAGATCCGGTAGGAATAGATGACACGACTCCTGCAATTTATAACGCTCAACCACTACCTGATGAGTCGCCCAACTTACAAACACCACCTACATACTATGATCAGATTCTAACCTTTCTCACCGAAGGACGCTTTCCAGCCGAGACTGCCAAGGCAGTTCGAAGAAAAATCGCAGTTTTTAGCCGCCGATTTCGGTTAGTTGCTGGAGAACTGTATTATACAGATCCTACCGGAATCCTACTTCGCTGTATTCCACCACATGAAGTTAACTCAGTTATCACTTTGGCTCACTCAATTCCTTCCGGTGGCCATTTTGCAGCAGACTTAACTCACCGGAAAATTCTGCAAGGAGGACTCTGGTGGCCAACTATGTACAGAGATGTCTCACAGTTTGTTAGACAATGCGATGCTTGCCAAAGATCTGGTCAGCCTTTACAACGTCATCTTTTTCCCCTGCAACCCATCTTACCATTAGAACCTTTTCAGAAATGGGGTTTAGATTTTATCGGGCCAATTACACCTCTAGCAGTATCCAGTAACAATCGATACATACTGACTTGCACAGATTACGCAACTAGATGGGCAGAAGCTTGGGCTTTGCGGTCTGCTACAGCAGTTACGGTAGCAAAATGTCTACTCACGGATGTCTTCCCACGATTTGGTTTACCACTGGAAATTGTCTCAGATCAAGGTACTCATTTTGTAAACAATTTAGTGAAGACACTCACACAGTCCTTCCAAGTCTCACATAAATTTAGCTCTCCTTATTATCCACGTGCCAATGGATTGGCTGAAAGTACAAACAAATCACTGTTAAACATCCTCCGGAAATTGATCATGGAAGCACCAGAAAGATGGGATCAACTACTGCCTGCAGTATTATGGGCATACCGAACCACATATAAAGTAACAACAGGCTTGACACCTTTCAAGCTAGCTTATGGCTTAGAAGCAATCGCTCCCATGGAAGTAGTCATCCCAAGTTTGCGGGTAGCACTCACTCAGAAGATGCTACCGGAATCTTCACTGACAGCACGAATGGATGCACTCAGAGAACTTGATGAGCACCGATGGCTCAGTTTTTTAACGATGCGCGAAGTTCAACTAAGGCAAGCTAAGACACACGATCGATATTTGAAGACGCCAATCTTTTCGGTAGGACAGCTTGTACTCTTCTATAACGCAAAATCGGACAGAGCAGCAGGCAAATTCAAACTACGATGGTTCAGCCCTTTCAAGATCTCAGCACAAGTAGGTCCGGCAACTTTTCGGTTGACCACGTTGACCGAAATTCCACTTCCAAAAGTAATCAATGGATCGAAGTTGCGGCCGTATTATCCCACTACCAGTACGCCTTAATTATTCGGCGACTAGCCACGTTTTGTATAAATTTTTATGTTTTGCTTTTAGCCGTCTTTTGTACAGATCTTTATGATACCAGCCCCCTCTCCCTACCGGTCACTCAGTACGCACGCCAGCATGCAAACCGTATCATTCCCGCACCACACAATGATCCTCACCCCACACCGTGTTCCCCATATTTAAACCCCTGAGTTGCGCCAAAAACCGCCATTGTGTTTTCGTGATTGTGTATTCTGTGTTTTCTGTAAGTGTGCACTGTGAACGCCATGGAAGCTCTAGCCAACTACGCTTCTTTCCGCGAAGGCATCCCTACAGACGTAGGCGAATACCTGATATGCAGAGAGTTGGCCAACTTCGCGGAGTTGCCTTGGCACTCAGTGGAAACCCATCCCTTCTCCGCACAGATCATTCAAGCCATTGCCCAAAGCTCCGCCACCGAACAACAGTGGGCCTTCCTTTCCCTCCCACACAGAACCGTCATCACCTTCCAAGCCTTCGCCGACGCCTACCGCCTCACCCCGCAAGGTCGCGAAAATGGCCCTACCATCACTGTAGCCCGGATGACCGAACTCTTTCCCCGCTCCTCATCAAACGAATACGCCATCCTATGCCGCCCCGAACCCGAGCGATCCGCCCTCCAATTCCTTGTAGCCATCCTTAACTTGCAGAAACGAACATATGGCATCTCTCGCCCCTTCTACTCCGCCTTAGATTTAGCTGCCCGCGAACCTGTAAATTTTGCCTCCTATTTCTTCCATAGAATCCATAAAGAATGTGTAGCTATCGTAAAACAGCTCCAAAAGGGTTCTACCCCCCGCTCTCGCCTTCCACACATCATCTCCTTCCTCTTCCCAACCATCCTCGCCGCACAACCCCCACCCGCAGGCCCCGCACTTCGACACGAAGAGTCCGAACAACCAATCGAGGACAGTGAAGAAGAAGACGAAGAAATTAATCAGCTCTTCCGTACCAAGCGAATTCGGATCAGCTCCTCGGAAAGTGAAGTCCAAGGATCCGCCGGAAAAGATCAGGAGACCAAGCCAGACGACCAAGAGGAAACGTACCACGACACCACCACACACATCGAAACATCGACGGAGCAACCAGACCAGCAGGATCAAGCAGAGACGGAACTAGTATCCACAGAAAAAGAATCGGACCAGCACCAGGATGAACAGGAATCGACCACCAAAGCCCTGGATCAACTCATCGACGCCATCAACCAGACAGAAACCATACAACAAACACTCACCAAGGTAAACCCCTCAGACACCGTCCTCCCTACACCACCGCCTGCCAAACCCCTACCCCCACCGGAACCACCCCTCCCACCCACCGATGAACCCGCAGCATCTTCCTCTTCCTCCCCTAACTACTCTCCACCAAACTCCCAGCAACTCCTCACCGACACATCCTCTCAACCTCGTCGTCCTCCACCACCACCGCCACAAAACGCATTCTCGGAACTTGCCACCATGGGGCAGTTCCTCATCCAGCTATCACACCAGCTGCCCGCCCAATTTACGGCAGCCACGGATCACCTGAAATGCGAATACCAGCACAAGGTAGATACCCTGGAAGCCGACATCGCCCCCCTCCAGGAAGAAATTGATGCCGTAAAGACCGAAAATCATCAACTCCGAACACAGCTAGCAGAACTCGAAGCACGAGTTTCGACCGAACAGATGCTAGTACAACAACGAGATGCAGCCCTGGACCAGCTAGCTGCCAAAGACCAACTAATAAACGATGCACATGAGGAAATTCGAACACTGAAGGCCGCCCTTCAAAAACAAGAAAATATCAACATATCTCTCGAAGAACTAATCGCAGACACGAAGCGTCAATTACAAGAAACCACCCAGACGATGCAGGAGCAACAGAAAGAAGCTGCCGAAGTTCAAGAACGATTATGGCGAGCCGAAGAATGCGCCGACGCGGTCAGCAGCATTCTCAAAAAACAATTAATAAAGGAAGGCCAATACCAAAAGGATATGGAAAGGATGCGCAGAGAACGAGATTCACTGCAGAAAAGTCTGGCCTTCCAAACCCAACAGTTTGAACGCAACGACAACCAGATACGCAACCAGAAGGAGTGCATCAGAGAAATGCAGACCAAACTGGCGGAAATAACGACAGCCCGAGATGCGGCACTAGCCAACGACTTTTTCCTCCAGGAGGCTTTTCTTCAAACCCAAGCCGAAATTTTGTTAAATCAAGCCATAGCCCTCAGTGCAGTTAGAACCGACGCCCAATTATTAGAACCTACCACCTTAGTACAAATGTTAGAAACCCTCAAAAAGAAAATTACCCGGACATTTAGGCTCGCCCGAAGTATGTACTTAGAAGGTTTAGTATCCGAACCGTAGGTACTTGCGGGTACGAGTCCCGAGGACCCGATAATACTAGTCCGAAAGATAGTATTAAAAGTCACGATTTTTTTTTTTTGTGCATAATACTTTCGCACATGTAAAAAACGTTCCAAGTCCAGCACCAATCTCCAGAATGATGATTCTTGATTCTAGAATCCCGGTAAGCAGCATGAAATGTCACGTCCGAATGGAATACCATCATTCTAGCAAATGGCAGCTCAAGGTCTAGCACTTATAAATACGAATACCCGGGAGCGCACACTTACACAGAACCGTGTTATGACTACAACCGATACTACATTACAGCGGCTTCGATCGAGCTGGCAAACCACTAGGCTTACGCTGTGTGACTTAGTGTGGAATAGGACTGAAAGACAACGCTCTTCATGGTGGCCGGAAAGGGTGATGAAGCAAGGTAGCATCAAGGATGATGCCGATGCCGACAAAAGCAAGACGGGGAGCGACGAAGTGCGAATACGACTTCGGGGAAGAAGTGATCATTGCTAGCGATTCGGAAGACGAAAGGCGAAACGAACAGGATAATGACGAGGATTTGATGGAGAATGTCAAAGAACTTCGACAACATCACCGGAGGATCGGACTCCTACAGTTTGCTAAGTCACCCTGGGGACAGTGGACTTGTTCCGCCACTAGAACAAGTGCGATCAGAAAGGATTGGGGAGTTAAACCCTGGCATAGACCGACAGACACTGTAAACAGATATCTCAGCCAGGTGGTGATAGGATACTGTATGGTTACATGACTTCTGCAGAAGACATGGATTCGACAGCACAGAGGGTACTTTGATTCCATAGACGAAACGCTTAAAGCACATGATCAAGAAGCATATAAGAAAGCGGGACTTCAGGAAGAGGCAACTAAACCAACTATACGAGTTTGAGGAAGTTCTCGAGAAAGAGACGACCTATCACGTACAGCGACACATTAGGGATTGAAAGATATTTGCTGAATCACCAGCAGGTTATGGACATTTTGAACGATTAGCCAAAGTCTTTCTGATGCATAGCCCCAGGCAAAAGGATATCACCTACAGTACTGCACTTGCGGGTTCGAGTCCACCGTGCGTGCCAGTGTTAGACGGCCGCCGAACAAAGGACAATTGTACTTAGACAGAGGTTTTTAATGTAGAAAGAACCCTTCTGAAAGTACGCGGTAAAGAAAGATTCGCGTAAAGCCTTGTAACAAAACTCTATTTAAAGCAATGAAAAGGGACGAGAGGGCATCAGAGAGAGTCCCCGTTTGTTGGGAAGTTGCGTGTGCATTGTAAGAGTCCCTGTTTTGGGAAGTTGCGAGTATATTGTGAGAGCCCTGTGTTGGAATTACTTCTCCTACTGTGTGTAAACGAGTAGAGTATCTTGGTTCTGTCCTGTTCTGTGCGTCTTCTCTGTGTAATCATTTGGCTGCGTATGTGTGAGACACTGTGGTGTTACGAGTCGGTACTACGATTGTGAGATTCTGTTCGGTAATGAGTTGAGGTATCTTGATTATGCGTAAGGTGTTAGAGTGTTGTCTATTTTCCATTTCTGTGGTGGAATAGGTAAGCTTGACAGATGGACATGAGTTGTTATGATTCTCTGTAAGTGACTGAATCGGTAACATAGTCTGTGTTCAAGGTAACGCTGGGAATGTCTAAGTACGCGTAGAATGGTAACATTGTTGCGATGCGTCTTGCGATCAGATGATATTACGGATTGAAGGGTGGATACACGGTAAGTCTGTGACTAATAATAAGAGTTGCGTGTCAAGTTACTAAAAATGTTGGACTGTAATATCGGACTACTGCTCCACTACTATGGCAGAACAGCCTGTGAGCTCTGAGTCCAGTACGTTGATCGAGTTGAAGTTGTTCAGGAGCAAAAACTGAGCTAAGACGGAAAAGCCACAACTACTGTTGAGTGAGAAACTGGGAAAATAGTACAGGGCCTCTGTCTAACAGACCCCTACCACTCCCAAGGACCCACGTGGCTCAAGTCAGTTTATTTTTTTGCGGTGAGATTGAGTACAGAGAAAGAGAGAGACTCGGAAATATCTGGTACGCAGGTGTGGAACCAGATTCTGGAGTCTCCGAAGGGTTGTTGTTCTGAATTAGTAATTAACGTCTGCGGCAGGCAGTTAACAGTCACGTTAGTAGTAAACGACGATTTACCCATTAACAGACTAGATGCAGCCATAGCATAGCAATCTGATGCAAAAGAGGCACTATGAGAGCTTGAACAAGTACGATATGACAAAGGTGCATCTAATTTCCTATCACACAAATTTTGCACCAACCATTTTGGCATAGTTTTTGCCTACTCAATATCAATCCTCTCATCAACAAGTGCATCATATAAATCTGCATCAGAAATGGAATGATCTGCATCATCAGATGAAACGTGTAAAGGCTGAGAAGTTGCCTCATTAGGACCAGCACTAGATTGTCCACCTGTAAAAAGAGGCAACAAAGTATCATACATGTCTTTGGAGCTAACAAATGTCTCCTTAGTACATGAAAGTAAGGGCTGAATAGCATCTTCCACAAAAACAACATCACGGCTAACCAGAATGCATTTAGTCTGTGGATGATACAGACGATAGCCTTTGCTTTTAGAATTGTACCCAATAAAAATACATTTTACTCCTTTACCATCCAATTTTCTGTGATGTTGTTCAGGCACTAATGCATATGCCAAACAACAAAAAACACACAGATGAGCAACAAATGGCTTGCGACCATGTCAAGCCTCATATGGAGTGATAGACTACAGTGCTTTAGTGGGACATGTGTTAAGTACATATGCTGCACACATGACATTCTCAAGCCAGAAACTATGTGGTAAAGTTTGACTCTTGACCATACACCTTGCCATCTCCATGAGTGACCTGTTCTTTCGTTCAGCAACTCCATTCTGTTGAGGTGTATACGGCACTATACATTGATGTTTTATCCCACGTTCAACCAAAAATGCATTAAAGTCAGAAGACATATATTCCTCCCCTCGATCAGAATGGAGGGTGCCCATTTTACATGCTGACAAATTTTCAGCCAAAACAAAAAACTTTTTGAAGCACATAAACAGTTCAGACTTTGCTTTGAGTGGATATACTCATGCATGCTTGGAAAAATCATCAATGAAAGCCACGAAGTAAAGATAGTTTCCAAAAGAAGCTATCTGCAAAGGACCACATACATCACTATGTACAAGCTGTAATTTATGAGTAGCCCAAACTAAACCATCTTTTGGAAAGGAAGAACGTTGCATTTTGCCCAAAATACAACCTTCACAGACATGTTTCCCGGCTGCTCAAGTTTGCGCAAAGAGGACACCATTTCAGATTTCTGTAGGCATAGAAAACTAGCAAAATTCAGATGATCAAAGCGTACATGGCAACGCTTTGCATCTGACATGGCCTGAGAATCATGTACTGCACATGCCAAATCATACATAGATCTTTCATAGTCTATGAGCTTATACAACCCACGACATAAAATGCCAGAAATAATCATGTCGCCATTCGACAAATCATGAATTGTATATTTGTCATCAACAAATTTCACAACCAAGCCATCTTGGCTAATGCTGAAACTGATAACAGATTTTTCTTGATCCCTGGCACAAATAAAGCATCTAACAAGGTGAAAGAACTACCATCAGTAGTAGTCAGAATGATTTTACCAACTCCCATGACAGGATAAGAGGAGTTGTTAGCACATGTGACAATATTCCCTGTAGGGGGAGGCTCAAGTGAAGTGAAGAAACTGCACTGCAAGGTAATATGTTTGGTTGCCCCACTATCAAAATACCAAACATCTAAGTCTATTGCAAACATACACTACTCATGAGAAGATGGGTCAAAACTACAAACAATAGTAAACGCCCATTCTTCATTTTGCACGAAATTGGCAGACTTTGTTTTTGGTGTAGAGGCCTCTGTAACAACCATTCTGGCCTCTTTCTTCTTTGCCTCTTTAGCAACCAATTTTGGACAGCTCTTAATGACATGATCATTTGCTTTACAATATTTGCAAAACAGTTTATGCTTTTTTTATTTCTTCTCATATTTGTCTTCCTTCTTCGAATGTGCAAGATTTGCAAATTTCTGTTTAATAGTAGAAGAGCTCCATTTTCCTTTGCCTTTCTGACTAGCCAGGAAAGCTTGATCTTCAACATGCATAATGGACATGTTCTGTTTAGACTCATCTTCTTGCAACAGAACAGAAACTAACTCTTCAAATGATAGGGCATTTGGATTGCCTTTCATCATCAAACGAAGAGTAGAAGCAAAACTCTTATATGAGTCAGGAAGACCATTCAGAACGGTCTCCACAAGTGAGCTATCTGGTATAACTTCATCAACAGAAATCAATTGTTCCTTCAAATCCTTGATCTTTGTTAGAAAACTGTCCATAAAATCATCTTCATTCATATGCTCACTCTCCAACTGTTTTCGGAGGTAAGCAACACGAGCCTCATTCCTAGCCTGATACAATGTGGTAAGTGTATCCCAAGCATCCTTAGTTGTTATGCAAGACTTAATGTGAGGAATAATGGCACGTTTGAGAGACAAGGCTATCAATGCATGTGCCTAAGCATCTCTGCCATCCCAACAAATTTGCTCTACAGTAGGTGCAGCAAAAACCAGAGCACGAACAGGAATCTTAAGAATCTCAGCATCTTCAACGCCATCTGCATCAGCTTCAATACCTATATTTGCAGGTGTAATAGGATGTTTTTCAACACCCTGCACAATGTTCCACAATCCTTTTTCAACCAATACATGTCACATCATATAAGCCCACAATGGGTAGTTGGTACCATCCAACTTATCCTCAACAACCAACATAAGAAATACATCACTGCTTTCATCCATGGCCACTGACTAAAATACCCTAATGCAGAAAAGTGATTGTATCTGAAAATTTTGGACAGAATTGCCCTGACGAGTTCTGCTAGACCTGTAGTAGACTTCGAGATGCTTATACTGGCAAACCGAGATCTGTATATATCTTTGGCACAAAAAGACAAAATAGCCTACACAAGCACTCTAATAGTGCATTCGAAGTTCGAAACAAACTCAAATCACGATTTTAGCACCACATAGCAAAGTTGTTTTGATCTCTGAAAAACCCTAAGTATAGGTACCAAATTTCATGCGATTCTGAGACTATGACCGGAGGGGTGTCGACGATGCGTTAGATGAAGCGCGACCTGCTCTAATACCAATTGTTGGAGTTAGACATCTGTGGAAGCACGCAAACAACACAAGGAAGAATAAGAAGCTTGGAGCACAACACACAATATTGAATTTATTACCACTAGAATGTACAAAGATAAGTAGCCCGTTAGGGCAATAGATGTATATACAAGCGGGGGAAAAAAACCTCCTAAAGAGGGAAAAAAGTGCCTCAACAGTCCTAGTGTGTTCACACACATCAATACCTAAATATATCAACATTTACTATATATATATATATATATATATATATATATATATATATATATATATATATATATATATATATATATATAGACATGCATACATACATACAAAATACATGCACACATAAACATATATACATACACACATACACTTATACATACATACATACACACACATACACATACCCACACACACATACATGCAAACATATACACATACATACATGCATACATATACACATATACATACATACATAAACACACATATACATATCCACATATTTACATACACACATACACATGCATGCATATACACACATTCATACAAAATACATGCAATTATCCCACAAGAATGTGTATCTGTGTATATGTGAATATGTGTGTATGTGTAAATGTGTATATGTGAATGTTTATGTATGTAAATAATTAGATTATTAATATCTAATACCATTATTTGCAGATTCTAATCAATTAGATGGAACTCCACCACCGTCTCCTAATCGTGCAAGGACTATATACTGTAAGTATATCAAACTTCTAATTTTAAATATATTGATAGATACATAACTGATATATGTTTTTTTATTGTTATAATCAGATTCTAATCAATCAAAGTGCACTCCACCACCTCCTACCCATGCAACGACTTCACATGTGTCCTCTGATAGGAATTATGATGAATTTTACTATCAAGAGCATATTATATGTTGGTGTAAGTTTTGCTATGGCACGTATCAAAGACCATGATCGGAATGTATTGAACATGAGGGAGAGTATGGTACTTTTGAGCGTGCACCACCACCTAGTCAACATGATAATGCTTGGGTATGTATTCTTTCTATAAATTAATGTCGTTATTTTATTTTAAAACCATATACAAAATCAAATTATTGTTGATATAGAGGAATATTTGCTCGATGATGATGATGATAATTCTCATACTCATAATGCTAATATACCTTGTACATGTCATGGACTTGCTGTTCATCAATTACAAGCAGAGTTTCTAGAAATCCTCTACCTCCTGATTTAGAGACTGAAACGGATAGAGATTTCCATTGCCAGCTCATGATCGTTCTCTAGTACAAACATATGATAGAAGAAGATATGGAGGATGGAATAGAGGACCACTTCCTTTAGATGGAGAGGTTTTTAACTTTTGGGGTAATCACTGTATGATTGCTCCATCCACTATTATACTAGTGTTGGTCGTGGTCTCTTTATTGTAGAGTATTCGTATGTGTCTCCAGACTTTGAAGTCACTCTTATGTCATTTTGTGGTCCTATATATGGATGGGGAGATTGGCATCGACTTGCACGTTATGTTCAAAGCATGAGTGCTTATGGAATATGCTTGAATGTAGCGTTCCTTACTACTAGAGGGATTTCACATGCAAAAAATGAAAGATTATATATTGATGGAAGACCTTACACACATGGAAATATAGCAGGTTTAATAAATAGCAATCGAGGGTTACATAATAGTTCAAAGACTAATTGCACATTTGAGGAGCGTGAAAATAGTCATGAATCACCATACATGAGTAGAGATGTAGCAAGATACATAGTTGTCAATGCTATTACTTCATTACATGATGGTGATGAATTATTAGTGAATTATGGATGGTGTAGACCTCCAAGAGCACCTTTTCACTAGAGAGAGAATGAGAACTTTCTATCCACCTATGTTGTGTTGCATTGGAAAACTCTAATTTTGATCTTTTTTCAAAATAAGTTACATATTTAATTTTATGTTTAAAGTTTACGTTTCATTCATTTATGGAATACTAATTATTTTTATTCATGTGTGTAGATTCCAATGTATAATGTTGATGATATTCTACCACACCATTCAGAGTTGCCAGTAAGGCCTCATTTATCAGAAGCTTCTATGAGGTGGATCCTGTGGAATATGCAAAGTTGAAAGACCTATATTCAAAAGAAGATAAAGTACAAGATTTGTGCGACAATGATAAAGATGATGGCATGGCAGATTTTATTGAGGATTGGTATCAAAATGAAAGTGAGAGCATTGATATATGTAAAAATGAGAAATATCTTCGAGAGGAATGTCTAAAGCATGTTTATGAAGGATATGATTTGACACGACTAAGTGCAAGCTTACTTATTCTCAATCTTCAAATTCGTTTTGGATGGAGTGATGTATCTGTTTCGGCACTATTAAGGTATAAATTCTATTTTTTAATATATTTATATATATACATGTATATACATATGCATATAAATACATACATACATAGACATACACATATACATGAATGCATACACACATATAAACACACACACACATATACATACATACACATGTTATGAAAGTAAGGTCAAATTATATATACCTGTATCGAATTAAGATATTATGTCCATCTAGCCTTTGGAATTGTCTGCCTAGCCTTTAGAATCTTCCTGACACATCTGCTTCTCCTATTCTAGTCGACCTAATACATGCGCTGCTAACTCTTTTATGAACTTTGCATACAAATATTAAGTATCAATTAGCTACGGAGGTATTAGGCTTGGAAATGGGGGGAGTAAATTTATCTGGAAGATTTTGAAGGATGGAAGAATAATTTTAAAGGATGGGCAGAAAGAAAGCATCCATTCAATGCACGTTCTTGTTCTTACCTTAGCAAAGGTAAGAATAGGAACTTGCATTCAATGGACGCTTTTTGTCCACCCATCCTTTAAAACTATTCGTCCATCTTTTAGAATCTTCCAAATAAATTTGCTCCTCCTATTTTCCAAACTACCTAATACCTCCATAGCTAACTGATACTTTATATTTATAAACAAATATGTAAGTCTCAGTTAGCAAGGCAGGTAATTGATTGACTATAAAATGGGAGACAGCCAAATGATTCAGTGGTCTAGATATCTATATGAAAGTCTGCATACCACAATAAAAATAAAATAGAAACGAAATCAAATATACACACTTACACATACATACATACATACACATACATACATACACATACATACACATACATACACACATACACATACATACATGATGGAGAGTGTTAATCTCCAAAAGAACAAGTTATACTTGATGTTAGAGCTCTTCTATATCAAGAATAACTCAAAACCTCTACCAATTTGGAGAACCAATGATTATCAAAATTTTGAACTAATTGTGAAGGGAGTCACTACTCAGAAAAGTCTGTTGCACATAACTCACTCATTGACTAACCAAATGTGTAAAGTTTTTTATGAAACTCTACACAAGGTGTATTCTAAAGATTGTGCACCTTCTTCAAGTTATATCTTCTCAAAAGATTCAGTAGATCTTGAGAAATGATTCAAACAGTTCACCTATGTCTAAAATTGCTCTTTTGTGTAGTCGACTTTGACACCTGCAACTTCTAAAGCATGGTTCTCCCAAATTACAACCCGTTTAATCAAATGCTTTTAGACATAGATGGATTACCTTCCAACTTAAATTTTTACTCCTCATTTGTTCAAAACTTTACATTGTGCACTGAGTACTGGTCAATTCTTTGGCCATCGAGATTGCGCCTGTTTCAGAAGACACTCATCACTTCTTTACATACAAATGTTCCTACACATAATTCTCTCAGCTTGTTTACAATTGGGCTCTCAAATTTTAATCATAGAAGCATTAACTATGAAATTAGACATCTACAAAAGGATTCCTAAATTGATCAAGCACAGAAAGAGGACTCAACAAATTATCGGGCGCAACTTTTTCATTACTCAGAAAACTTTACATCTGAATGATGAGAGATTTTCAATTCACTTCTAAAGTGTCTAATGGCTCTTACAACTTCTAATTCATCATCTCTCACATATGTCCCGACTTTTCCACTTGTATATATAGGTGTTATGTACAAACTCGTGAGCATTTTAAAAGTATAAGCATGTTTAATGTACATATATATACAACCCTTTATTCTCTAATTATGCTCTAAGTCCAATCTTCATGTATTGATATTTGCTTCTTCTTTTGGCTTCAAATCTTTGTCCAACACATCAATTGATGGTTTTCATGCACCAACAGCTCCCCCTCAATCATCAGTTTAGGTTTTCTCCATCTTTTTTATACCTTCCATGTCTTTGAATCTCTGTAGCTTTGGTCCATCCAAGCTTTTGGTTAGCATACCTGCAATCTAATCTTTTGTTGAAGTATGTATGACTTCAATCTCCTTATCAATCACCTTCTCTCTCAGAAAATGATATTGAATCTCAATATGTTTGGCCCTAGCATGAAAAACATTATTAGCAGCTAGATACAATGAGCTCATGTTATCTCCATGAATAGTGGGTGTACTCTGAGTGATGTCAAAACTCTTCATAAGAGTCCTTAACCATATGAACTCCTTTGCAACTTCTACCATACCTTTGTATTCTGCTTCTGTAGATGATAAAGCAACTGTATGTGCTTTTTAGAGCACCAAGAGATTAGCTTACCTCCCACATAACATAAGTATCCATATGTTGATCTCCTATCATTAGGATTACCTGCCCAATTTGTATCACTATATATCTTGATGTTTGTATATGATGTAAAACCATAATACAAACCTTCCTTGAGTGTACCCTTAATGTATCTCAATACTCTTTGTCCTGCAACCCAATGTTCTTTCCTAGGACAATGCATGAATTGAGAGAGCACTCCAACTGCATATGACAAATCAAGCCTAGTTAATGTAGCATAGATTAGACTACCAACCAGACTTTGATAGAGTTTCATATCCTTGAATTATTCTCCTCCATATCTGCTCAATTTGTGTTTCACCTCCATTGGAGTACGTGCCACCCAGCAATCTTCCATTTTAAACTTGATTAACAAGTTCTTCAAATACCTTTCTTGAGTTACATATACTCCATGTTGAATATATGAGACTTTTATGCCCAAAAAATATGACAAGTCTCCCAAGCCACTAATCTTAAACTCTTTCTCCATTTGCTTGTTGAGACTTTTTATACCTTTCTCATATGTACCTGTAAGAATTATGTCATCAACATATATGCACATGTAAATGAACCCATCATCACTTGCTTTGACAAGCAAGCTACTGTCTGCTTTAGATACTTGGAAACCAAGTTCCTTCAAGAACTTTACAAGTCTATAATTCCATGCCCTTGGGGCCTGCTTCAGACCAGAAAAAGCTCTCTTGAGCTTACATACATATTCTGAATACCTTTTATATCTGAACCCTTGTGGTTGCTCCATGAAAACGTCATTTGAAATATAACCATTAAGAAAAGTATTTTTCACATCTAATTGACATAATCTCCAACCTTTACATGCAGCAATGGCTATGAGTGTCTTAATGGTTGTCATCTTTGCCACAGGATTATAGGTCTCATCATAATCTATACCATATGTCTGAGCATACCCTTTCACAACAAGTCCAACTTTATACCTAGACACACTTCCATCTGCATACCTCTTTGTCTTGTAAACCCATTTGCATCCAATGATCTTCTGAATATTTGGTTTAGGAACCAAATCCCATGTCTCATTCTCCATCAATGCATCATAGTCTTCCTGCATAGCTTTCTCCCAATTTTCCTTACCTTTTGCCTCTTCATATGTAGAGGGGTCTTCATCTGCTTTCACCATGTAAGCATAGTCTTTAGTAGTCAAAAAAGAAGTGTCATAGCTAAACCTTGTAGGTTGCCATTTGTGTCTTGATGACCTTCTAAGTTCTCCACTTCTTGAAGTTTCTGGTTCATCACATTCTGGATCAAACCGTGGCACTTCTTCAACTTCAACTTGTACTTCATTGTTCTCTTCTTCATCAAATATCTAAACCTTTGATTTACCTTTCTTTTGATTCAAAACTTCTTCATCACCTGCATGATTATTGATTGTTCCTGCATACCAAGTACCTTGCTCATCAAATGTAACATCCTTTGATACAAGAAATTGCTTTGTGGATGGACTCCACAACCTATAACCCATCTGCTTATCATCATATCCAATGAACACATACTTTCCAGCTTTAGGTTCCAATTTATGCCTCAACTGAGATGGCGCATATGCATAAGCCAAACATCCAAATACTTTGCAATGATCTAAGGTAGGGCTCTTACCCCACCAAGCTTCATATGGTGTCATACCCTGCAAAGCTTTACATGGTAACCTATTAACCAAATATGTAATTGTATTTATAGCCTCAACCCACAAATAATTTGGATAATTTTTCTCCTTCATCATTGATCTTGCAAACTCAACAAGAGTTCTATTTCTCCTTTCTGCTACACCATTTTGTTGAGGAGAATACTTGCAAGTAACTTCCCTTTTTATACTTGCATTCCATAAGTAATCACTGAACTCATCAGAGAAATACTCTCCCCCTCCATTTGACCTTAGTCTCTTCAACTTTTGACCTATGATTCTTTCTGCATACACATGATAATGTTTAAATGTATTGAATACCTCTTATTTATCTTTGATCACATATATAGCGATCCACCTGGTAGCATCATCAACATAAATCACATAATATCTTGAACCAATAATACTGAAATCCTTTGATGGTCCCCACACATCTGTGTGTACCAATTCAAGCTTCTCTAGATACATAAATCCATGCTTATTGTATGATTGCTTATGAGCCTTGCCTAATTGACATGCCTCACATCTGTATGTCATATGTTGACCTGCAACATTAGGCAATCCAAGCACTGAACCATTGTTAACCATATCTTTAATACCTCTTTCATTGAAATGTCCAAGCCTTTTATGCCAAAGATCTAACTCAGAGATCTTATGTCCTCCATAAGTGAACAAGGCATGACCAACATTACCCTGAATCTTCAATGTGAAAAGTCTTCCTTCTTTCTTTCCTGAAACAATTTGTTTATACACATTGATAGGGTCTTCCACAAAAACTCCATCATCAGTGAACCTTACTTCATAACCTTTTTCAACAATTTGTCCTACACTTGTCAGATTCTTTGGAATTGTAGGAACATACAAGACCTTACTCAAAAGAGTACTTCCATCCTTGGCCTTCACTAATCCAATTGATTTCACATTGTTCTTTGTATTATCACCTGTTTGAAGTACATGATTAGTTACCTTATTTTCCAAATCAGTCATCAAGGTTATATTACCACTTAGGTGATTGTTGCACCCTGAGTCAATGTAGAAGACTCTTTGGTCTTCACTTTGTCTTTCACAAGTTGCATTCATAATTAAGGTTGAATCTTCTTTCTGATCTGAAGCATAGCTGTAGTAGGTATTTTTGTAGGATCGACTTTGGAATCCTCTACCTTCATTTCTTCCAAAGTAACCTCTACTACCTCTACCTCTGAAATTACCTCTTTTGTTTCTACCACCTCTTCCTCTTGAATTAAAGTTCTGACTATATCCTCCATTATTCTGATTATTATGCCAACAATCATGAACTAAATGATTTGTCTTACCACAAATCTAGCAAGTTTTGGCTCCATCTTTATTGCTTCTGCCTCTACCTCTACCTTTGCCACCTCCTCTTCCTCTTAGGAAGTTGGCTTGACTAGTTGTACCTTCTTCTTCATTTACTTGTTGCTTGCCTTTGCTATTCTTCTTATCCTTTGAATACATTGCTTGACCTACACTCTTATCACCATCACCTTTGACATCCTGCTCAAAAGTTAGCACGTGTCCTAGCAACTGATTTAAATCAAGAGTGAAATGATCTAGTGACAATTCAGTAGACAAATGAATGGCTTCCATTTCTCATCTCCTCTCAAACCTGTGAGGATCTGCCTTACCAATTTATCTTCCTCAATATCAACTGCTCCTAATGCATCGGCAATGTCCTTCATCCTTGTTACATAATCAGAAATGGATTGAGCCTTCTTCTTGAATGTGGTAAACTCTGCCCATAAGGATGCCTTCCTTGACTTTGTAGTATTTTGGAAATGCTCCTCTAGAGCAATCCATATGTCACTTGCACTTTCAAGTCCTCTAATATGAGGTAGCAAGTAGTCATTAACTGCCATGTAGATAATGCTCCTTGCTTGAGCATCCTTCTTCATCCAAGTCTTCAAATCTGAGAGTTCATCCCTAGTTGGAACACTAGGATCTCTAAATTATGGTTTTTCTTCTTCAACTGTGATGTAACCTATCAGGTCTTTGCTCATGAGATGAGCTTCCATCCTCATTGACCAAGCTGGATAGTTTTCTCTATCCAGTTTCTCTATCTGAAGAGAATCTCCCATCCTTTCTTCACCCGTGTATTAAATTCTTCAAGCTTTATGAGTAATAAGTGTACCTTTACTTCGAATGAAGTTCCTTTTGATCTTCTTGATAGCTTCTGGCCTCCTTCTCAAGCTTTCTCTTAAAGCTTTCACCTTTTGAACCTTCAATTGTTGATTTTTGTATGACTGCAGCAATCGGGGTCCTCTTTTCTTCTATTTTGATGATTCCTGCTCTGATACCACTGATGGAGAGTGTTAATCTCGAAAAGAACAAGTTATACTTGATGTTAGAGCTCCCCTATATCAAGAATAACTCAAACCTCCATTAATTTGGAGAACCAATGCCAGATTATCAAAATTTTGAACTAACTGTGAAGGGAGTCACTACTCAAAAAAGTCTGTTGCACATAACTCACTCATTGACTAACCAAATGTGTAAATCTTTTGGTGAAACTTTGCACAAGGTGTCGTCTAAAGATTGTGCACCTTCTCCAAGTTAAATCTTCTCAAAAGATTCAGTAGATCTTGAGAAATCACCTATGTCTAAAATTGTTCTGCTGTGTAGTCGACTTTGACACCTACAACTTCTAAAGCATGGTTCTCCCAAAGTACAACCCGTTTCATCGAATGCTTTTAGCCACAGACGGTTTATCTTTAACTTAAATTTTGACTCCTCATTTGTGCAAAACTTTACACTGTGCATTGAGTATTGATCAATTCTTTGACCATCAAGATTGCACCTATTTCAGAAGACACTCATCACTTCTTTACATACAAATGTTCCTACACATAATTCTCTCAGCCTTTTTACAATTAGGATCTCAAATTTTAACCATAGAAGCATTAACTCTGAAACTAGACATCTACAAAAGGATTCCTAAATTGATCAAGCACAGAAGGAGGACTCAACAAATTATCGGGCACAACTTTTTCATTACTCAGAAAACTTTACATCTGAATGATGAGAGATGTTCACTTCACTTCTAAAGTGTCTAATGGCTCTTACAACTTCTAATTCATCATCTCTCACATATGTCCCGACTTTTCTACTTGTATATATAGGTGTTATGTACAAACTCGTGACCATTTCAAAAGTATAAGCATGTTTAATGTACATATATATACAAGCCTTTATTCTCTGATTATGCTCTAACTCCAATCTTCATGTATTGATCTTTGCTTCTTCTTTTGACTTCAAATCTTTGTTCAACACATCAATTGGTGGTTGTCATGCACCAACAATACATATATGCATACACATACGCATATGTATACATACATACATATACATATATACATACACATAAACATAAGCATACACATATACATACACATATGCATATATATATATATATATATATATATATATATATATATATATATATATATATATATATATATATATATATATATATATATATATATATATATATATATATATATATATATGTGTGTGTGTGTGTGTGTGTGTGTGTATGTATATGTATTTATTTATTTTTATTAATATGACTTTTTTCATGAACTTATAGGTTATTATCTGAAAAGTTTTTATCAAGTCAGAATATTCTTCCTACCTCACATGATGAAATGAAGAAGATAATCAACAATCTTGGTATAGATTATCAATGTATACATGCATGTCCTAATGATTGTATTTTATATAGAGGTGAATATGCAGACTCTTTGACATGTCCAAAATGTCAATCTCCTCGATATAAGGACAAATAAGGTGAAATCACAAAAAAGGTATTGAGACATTTTCCATTGGCTCCATTGATTAGACATATGTTTCAAAGGCCCGAATTATCAAAGCTTTTGACATGGGGACATGATCGTAAAAGTACTAATGGAATAATCAGAATTCCAACAAATAGTGCAGCTTTTTAGCATATTGATTCTACATGGCTTGATTTTGCACAGAAACCACAAAATCTAAAGTTAGGATTTGCATTAAATGGGGTTAATCCATTCTCCATGAAATCTAGTAAATGGTCAACATAGCCAATTATAGTCATAAACTACAATCTTCAGTCATATCTTAGCATCAAAAAGGAACATTTAATGCTTTCAGTTTTAATCCCAAGAAAAAGACAAGTTAAAGATATGAATATATATTTTTATCCTCTCATTGACGATCTCCAAGAGTTATGGAGAGGCATTAATGCCATTGATGTATCGAAAAGCATCAATGAATTATATATATATTTCTCCTCTCATTGATGATCTCCAAGAGTTATGGAGAGGCATTAATGTCATTGATGTATCAAAAATCGTGAATGACATTAATGCCTCTCCAAGAGTTATGGAGAGGCATTAATGTCATTCACGATTTTCCAAGATATGGTGTCGATGTAATTTTTTTAATTTAATATGCATACAATTTATCGTTTTCATGATGCAAGAATATCTACTAAGGGTTATAAAGCTTGTCCATATTGTGGTGATTGGTTGAGATCAATTTATAGTAAGAATCTCAACAAAAATATTTATTTTCGACATCGGTGATTCTTGTTTGATGAGTTTCCATTAAGATGTAAAAGAGAAGTGATACATTTTAATGGAAAGCTTGAAACAAGTCAATGTCCAAAACCAATTACACCTATGGATTGGTATCAAAAATGGACAAATGGTCTCTGATAGATCCAAAATAAAAAATCTTCAATGATGATGAAGATAATGAGAATGTGAAGAGAGGTAAAGGAAAATTGGCACTCGTAGAGAATATATCGATATGATATTCTTTGGAGTATTGGAAAGAGTTAAAGGTGAGTTCATGCACGGAAGCAAAATGAAAAGAAGAGTGTACTCACAAAACAAAGAGTGTGTGAGACTCAAAATGAGTAGACCATGAAATGGGTAAACTCATGTGGATTAGAAATGAGTTTGCCAAGAGCATGGAGTAGGCTCCTCAAGCTTCTAACCAAATACAAATGGGGGAAGAGGCCCTCCTTATATAGATTTGGGAGGGGCTCTCCAAAGTACATCTCATGTGGGATAATTCCCCTAAAAGGAGAATGATTACAACTGGTAGAAGCATATGGCAAGGTACCCAAATACAAAGGAAATACAATATAAAATGGAAATAAACTAGAAATGGAGGTGCACTCATGCAGATACAAATGTAGATGAAGTAGGAGCAATCATGTCATCAACACCCCCTCTATAGCTCCATTTTGGAGCGGTTGAATGTTGCAGAGGTCCACCAAGCGCTAGAGCAGAAGTGCAGGTAGAGCCTTTGTAAACATGTCCACCAGGTTCTCCTGAGAGGTACACTACTCCAGAGTAATCTCTTGAGATACGAGCTTCTCACGTATGAAGTGGTACTAGATCTCGATGTGCTTTGTCTGAGAGTGGAACACTTGATTCTTGGTGATGGCCAAGGCTGACTGGATGTCCATCAAATGCGTGTCGGAGTATCCTCCAAAACACTGATGTCAGATAATAAACATCGAAGTTAGATGGCCTCACATGCTGCAAATCTGGATGCTCGGTACTCGGCCTCGATGGATGATAGAGCAACTATAGGTTGCGTCTTACTTGCCCAAGAGATAGGTCCTGATCCAAGCAAGAGCATGTACCCAAAAGTAGACTGTCTAAACTGAGGATCACCAGTCCAATCTGAATCTGAATATCCTGTGAGTTCGATGCCCCCTCTGTACCAAAGACCATGATGTCGGGTGAGGGCAAGGTATCGAAGTAGTGTCTGAGCAGCATCCCAATGAGTCTGATGAGGCTGATGTGCAAACTGACTAAGTATACCAACTACATAAGCAATATCTAGTCTAGTGTTGGCAATATAGAGTAATGAGCCAACACGTTGTTGATAGGTATGCACATCCAGAAGTGATGATGAGTCCTCCAGTGTAAGCTTGATGTTTGGATCAAGTGGTGTAGAAACTGAGCGACATTGATCCATGTTATATCTGGAAAGTAGATCAGAGGAGTACTTCTTCTGTGATAGGAATATGCCTTCTTTTGTTTGCCAAACTTCCATACCCAAGAAGTAGTGAAGTAGTCCCAGATCTGTCATAGAGTACTCAAGGTGAAGCTGTGTGATGATGAATTGGATGCGTTCTTCATCTGAGTCTGTCAAGATCAAGTCATCGACATAGAGGATGATAAGAGCAACTAAGGACTCCTTTTGATAGATGTAGAGGTTAGCATCAGCATTGCTTCTGTGAAATCCTTTATCTTCAAAGAACTTGTGAATCTTTTCATACCAGGCCTTGGGAGCTTGGTTGAGTCCATAAAGTGCTTTGTGAAGTTTGTATACTTGATCTTCCTTTCCTTTGATCTTGAATCCTTCACGTTGTTCAACATATACTTCTTCCTGAAGATCTCCATTGAGGAATGCACTTTTGATGTCCAACTGGTAAATGGGCCGCTTAAAGTGAGCACTTAGTGCTAAGATGATTTTGATGGTTGTGAATCTTGCAGTAGGGGCAAAGTTTTCTTCATAGTCAATGCCATGTTGCTTGTATCCCTTAGCTACCAACCTTGCTTTGTACTTGTCTGATATGTCACCTGACTTGTACTTAACTTTATAAAGCCACTTAACTCCTATGACTTGATGATTTGTGGGCTTAGGTACAAGAGTCCAAGTCTTGTTCTTCTCTATTGCATCCACTTCTACTTGCATAGCTTCTTCCCACTCAGGGTGTCCTTGAGCTTCTTTGTAGTTAGAAGAATCTGGGATTTGTTGAATTAGATGCATCAAGGCATAATTGACATAATGACTTTGTTCTCGCTGCCTCTTGTCAATAAGTCTTTGAGAACTTCTCGGATGACTTGAAGTACTTGCTTTTGATGTTTGCTTTGAAAAGATTGTGTCCCCCTCCGAAGTGAAGATGGGTGGGCTGAGACTCGTTTTGGATCTTGTTTGTAATATCTTGAAGCTTCATTAAAGATAACATCTTTTGAAATTTTGATGGAGTGATTGTCGATTGTATAGTCTATAGGCTTTTGATTGTTCACTATACCCTATGAAGATGTGCTTCTTAGACTTGGATTGCAACTTGTTGCGATCTTCTTTGGGCACATGGACAAATGATTCACTGCCAAATACTCGAAAGTAATGCACATTAGGCTTTCTTCCATAGTATGCTTCAAATGGTGTCTTGTTGTGCAATGCATTGGTGAAGCCTCGATTAAGTATGTGAGTAGCGGTATGCACTGCTTCTGCCCAAAACTTGTAGGGTAAGTCTTTGTTATGAAGCATAGTTCTTGCCATTTTCATCACACTGCAGATCTTCCTCTCAACTACTCCATTTTGGGATGGAGTGTGTGGTTGAGTAACTTGTCGTTTGATCCCTTTTTTGTTTGAGGAAGTTGTCAAAATCATGATTAATAAATTCACCTCCTCCATTTGATTGGATGGTCTTAAGAGACTTGGAAGCTTCATTCTCAACCTCGGTGACCCATTCACAAAACTTAGTAAAGGTGTCTGCCTTGGATTTCAAGAAATACACCCAAATGTAACAGGAGTGGTCATCTACTAAAAGAAAGAAGTAGAGTGATCCACTAAGAGACGGGGTGTTCATTGGTCCACAAAGGTCCATGTGGATAAGGGCTAAAGGGCTCCTAGCTCTTGTCGATGCTTCGTTTGGAACTAGGGCCATATGTTGCTTGCCTTGAGTGCAAGCCTGGCAAACGTCATTGACTTGCCCAAGCTTGGGCAAACCTTTCACTATCTATGATGAAGCAATTCTTGGTAAGTAGGAGGTGTGGCCATATCTTTGGTGCCACAAACTAGATAGTGATTCTTTGGATAGAAAACACAATAATTTATATAGGCTCTTCTCTCGACACCTTGGGCAATTGTGTCTCTTGTATGAGGATCAATGACTTTGACAAAGGTGTTATCAAACAACACCTGTTTGTTATGATCTGTAATTGCTTTTATGGACAATAAGTTCATGCATAAATTGGGAACAAATAGCACATTAGAAAGTGATTTGCATTCCCCTTGAGCGTTGGTGATCTGTACTTTGCCTCTCCCTTCTATTGGTAGAATTTTGTTATTGCCAAGGTACACTTCAGCTCTTCAAGTTCTTGAAAAGAATCTTTATCTTTACACATATGCGAGGTCGCTCCACTATCAAAGATCCATTCATGAGGGGAGCTAGATGTAACTAGTGCATTGTCCTTGGTAGAGATAAAGAGGTCCTCGCTAGAGCAATGTGACCTATGTTGCGAAGATTTGGATGAATGCCTGGAGCTAGAAGCCTTTGAGGTGTGTTTCTTCTTATAGGAGAATTTCTCTAAATGACCTGTTTTTCCACAAAAGTTACAACTATACTTCTTGGAGAAAGTAGTCAATCCTGGCTTGGGTCCATTACTCATATGTTGACTACTATGTTTGCCTTTGTTAAAGGGCCCTTTGGCTTTCATTGAAGTCTCTTGGGAGGACGTCAACTTCGCTCACGAGTCGTGAAGGAGTAGAAGACAACGGACTTCTTCACAAGTAAGGACTTGCCCTTGATTGTAAAAGGTTGTTACAAAGGTCTCATACTGCCTACGTAGTTTGTTAAGTAACCTTATTGCCATATCTTCACTGGAAATCTACCTACCGCAAAGTGCTAACTTCCGTTGGTAGTCTTCAAACTGAGCTATAACATTTGTGATTGTATCTTGCGTCCTAATAGTTAACTTATGGAATTTTGCTTCTAAAGCATAGATCTTCAAGAGTGTTTTATCTTTGTATAAGGCCGCTAAAGTATCCCAAGCTTCCTTAGATGTTTTACAGGCCATGATGTGCCCTTTGGTTAGTTCATCACAGGCAAGTAGAAGTTGGCCTAAGGCCCTTTTATCTTTCACATTTCAGATATGCTATGAGTCAAGGTTGCTAGCCTTATTGGGCTCAGGTTCGGACCCGTCAACTACATCCTGAAGGAGATTGTGTATAGATACGCTCTCATTACATCTTTCCAAAGATTATAGTTTTGCCCATTTAATGGTTCATCCTTGGGCAGGAAGATGGATTTGAAGGAAGGTAAAAAATTGGCCATAGATGAGGTTATATATTACAACTTTTGAGTGAACTTGAACTTGTGAGTTTGTGCTTGGCAAGAGTAAGTGTCAGGTGTTTAAAAACACTTTCAAAGACACTTGTATGCGAAGAATGTGCTTGAAAATAATTGCAACTTTTGGAAAGAAGAAAAGCTTGGCACCACACTAGAAATCCTTGGGGAGGGGGCTTAGAGTAGCCCTACAGGTTGGACACTTTGATGAGTTGATGCACGAGAGGAGAGGTCTTAGATTAGCCCGTTGCACGCCAATGGAGCCTTCGAGTAGGCCGAGACACTTGGAGAGAGCTTGTGGGTGGACTTAGATTAGCCTCCAACCCACACATACACAGACAAAAGATTCTTCTTATATTCGAGTTGGTACAAGATGGGGTACTTAGTGCTAGAGTAAAGCCCTTGTGATAAATACAAATGAGGGCTGATCAAAGTGCCTAAGTGTGTCCTAAAGGAAGAGGGTTACAACCCTTGAAGAAGACAACAAGAACCCCTTTATGAAAATGCCAAAATTAAGGGTGGAAACCCTTAGAAAATGCTATGTGGTAAATAATACAATGTGGAAAATACCTTTAGAAAATACAATGTGAATATATTGGATTTAGGCGTATGATTGTTATTTGAACATATGCAAATTCATCGAACTTTTCACTCTTGCATTTGGGATATAATGCAAAGTTATCGAATTGGCAATCTAATAATTTCGCAGAGAAGAAGAAACAAACAAAGAAAATTGAAGATGCTTGACAGTTGGCATGCACACGTGGTCTTGGAAAGTGCAGCTGTGGCAGACGAAGCTAGTCAACAAGATCTCCCTTGCCTCTCCCTCCGCTTTGGTCAGCCATGTGCAATGAATCTACCAGATGACTAAAGCTATAACCATTAAAAATCAAGGGATTGATGCATTTTCAGGTGGTCTTGATTGCAAAAATATGTGGAATGATTCCACACTCAGCGCTGATCAGTGTAATCAGTTATTGACTGTAAAAAAAAAAACAAATCGTGGCTCACGCATATTTGGTGTTGAAAGTGGCGCCCACTTTTGCTACTCTTCACAACTGGCAGTTGTTGCTTAAAGCATAACATCATTCATGATGTTGATGGAAAATTATTGGCCAATTATACACTAAATACTCATCATCGCACGCTTATCATCAGACAAATTGCTGTGAATGGCATGTGAAGGTTAGTGAACCAACTCGGTGCATCCCACCTTCCTGAGAATTCCCCTCCACTACTATACAAGGGATACACGCCAACCACACTTGTGTCTCCAAATTTGGTGAAGATTATTATATGCCACATGGATGAATTTGGTTATCCAAATGCTGAGGTGCAAGACGAGAGTAGATCTGGAACCCGTCCACAGTAGGAATAGATAGATAGGGTGCAAATTTGGAATCATGATGATGGATCAGTCTCTCACTTGCGCACTTGCACTTGGAGATAGATAGGATGCAGAGAGGATGGCTGGCCAATTCCAACACTAAGGAGTTGATGCCCTCCAGAAGCTTATGCATAGGCCATGAGTGAAGACAGAGAGCATATGTGCAACTGACAAGGAGCTTCAAGAAGGGTGTGTTCTCTCTCTCTCTCTCTCTCTCTCTCTCTCTCTCTCTCTCTCTCTCTCTCTCTCTCTTCTCTCTCTCTCTCTCCCCCTCCCCCTTCTCTGTCTTGGCCGAGAGATTGGTGTAGGTGGCCAATTGAAGAGTTGCCTGTGAGGAGGTGGTTATGAGTTACAAGCCAGTAAGACCATGGTGGTGTCCAACATCTGCTTGAAGCGTTCTTGGCTACAGAAAGCCACTGTCAGATATGTGCACCTAGGACATAGAGACGTTAATGGGAATCATATACGACTTCATGTTGGAACAACTAGCCACCAATTCAGCAAAATTTAGTGCTCATCTCTGCAAAATTTTCTGTCCTCCATCAATTCCTTAGCATGGTGCTTTAGCATCGAAACACCATTCTTCGCTTTTAGGTGAGATATACACAAAAGAGGAATGCATCAAATATGCCATATGAATGCAAAAGAAAGACTTGAAAGAAAAAAAACACCCGATCAACTAGTTGGATGGCATTAGTGGGTAGTGATCAAAACACAACAAGCATCAATGTTGCTCTAGATCAAAGGAGAATGCTGACAAATCTAGAGTATACACAAGTTCAAGGAAAAGGTGGAGCACATTGATGCAATAGGTGCAATATCTCCTAGTGTCACAGAAGAAGAAATGGGTTAACGAATCACATACCAATACAATCAAACTTCAAGTGTGCAAGGAGACCCATTGTGATACAAATTATGCATATATGCGCCTTCCAAGTAACAAGAATTGTATTATGCATCACTCCAATGGTCGTAACAAACAGAAGTTCAACATTATTATAATAGATTCTAAAAGAATATTGTTGAATGCTTGTATGCACTACTGAGCACAAAAAATGACCACTAAATAGAGCACAGTGGGAGGGAGGGAAAAAGGGGATAAAGGGAGCACAAAGTGATGAAAACTAAGGGGTGGGAGGGTGGGAAAATGGGCAAAATGAAGCCCTAAAGAGCAAGATTGATGGCAAAACCCTCTCTCAATGAGGAGGAAGCAAAACCACCACCACTCAAGCACCACCACTACCAAAATGACCTCCAAACACACCATCAAGACCTCCACCTAACGCTCTGATACCATGTACAAAGTACATGTGCGGAAGCAAAATGAAAGGAAGAGTGTGGTCACAAAACAAAGAGTGTGTGAGACTCAAAATGAGTAGACCATGAAATGGGTAAACTCGTGTGTATTAGAAATGAGCTTGCCAAGAGAATGAAGTAGGATCCTCAAGCAAGTACAAATGGAGGGAGAGGCCCTCCTTATATAGATTTGGAAGGGGCTCTCCAAAGTACATCTCATGTAGGATATAGGTATATACATGTATGTAACTATGTGTTTGTAAGTATATGCATATGTTTGTGGGTAGGTATGCATGTGACCTGATGTGCGTATATGTATATGTATGCATATGTATGTGTGTGTGTATATGTATGTATATGTAGGTATATGTATATGTATATGTATATGTATATGTATATGTATATGTATATGTATATGTATATGTATATGTATATGTATATGTATATGTATATGTATATGTATATGTATATGTATATGTATATGTGTATGCATGTGCATGTGCATGTGTGTATGCATGGGTATGTGTATATGCATGTGTGTATGTATGTGTGTATGTGTGTGTATATGCGTGTATGTATATGTAAGTATGTATATGTGTCAGTATGTGTATGTAGGTGTATATGTGAGTGTGTGTACGTGTGTATATGTGTATGTGGGTGTGTAGGTGTGTGTATACATGTATGTATGTATGTATATATGTATGCATATGCATGTGCATTATGTATGCATATGTATGCATGTGTGTGTACGTATGTGTGTCTCTATGTGTGTGTGCATATTTATGTTTAGTGTGTGTATGTGTGTTTTCATATGTGTGTATTTATGTGTATGTGTGAGTATGTGTCTCTATCTGTGTGTATATAAATATGTAAAAGTTTTAGTGTATATATATGTGTGTGCAGGTAAATTTATGTGTACAGTTATGTGTCTGGTGGTTTGTGCATGTCCGAGTATATACATGTATGTAACTATGTGTGTGTAAGTATATGCATATGTTTGTCGGCAGGTATGCATGTGACCTGATGTGCATATCCATATATGTACGCATATGTATGTGTGTGTATGTATGTATATGTATATGTATATGTATATGTATATGTATATGTATATGTATATGTATATGTATATGTATATGTATATGTATATGTATATGTATATGTATATGTATATGTATATGTATATGTATATGTATATGTATATGTATATGTGTATGCATGTGCATGTGTGTATGCATGCGTATGTGTATATGCATGTGTGTATGGATGTGTGTATGTGTGTGTATATGCATGTATGTATATGTGTGTATGTATATGTAAGTATGTAGGTGTATATGCGAAGGTGTGTATGTGTGTATATGTGTATGGCTATGTATGCATGTAAGTATGTATGTATGCATATGCATGTGCATTATGTATGCATGTGTGTGTATGTATGTATAACAATATACATACACACACACACACACACACATATATCTATATATATATATATATTTATATATATAATTTCTATATATTTATATATTTACAATATAAATATGTGTATGCGTCTATGTGTGTATGTGTGTGTGTTAATCTCATCTCTTCTCTCTCTCTCTCTCTTTGTGTGTGTGTGTCTCAATCTCGACACAAATGTGCCAGTAGAAATTAATTTCTTTTTAAATGAATCCAAAGCATCACTTATGCGATGCTTTAGTGTTGCAAGCAGTGTGCCGACATCGCTAATAGCATCGTTAATTAGCCACACTCTTAGCGATGGTAATAAGAGTGTCGCATGCGATGCTAGCAATCACTTATACGATGCTAGGCTTTTTATTTATAAAAAAAACTAGTCATCGCTTATGTGACGCTCTGAGCAATGAGCATCGCATAAGCAACAAAACTCGTTTTTTTTTTCAATGGGGGCATTGCTATGCCCCCCCGTTTCTAGTAGTGTCATAAACTTCCTTTGTAACATTCTTCCCCCGTTGGAAAATATTTTTTCCCTCGAAAATTAAGATATATAATACTCTAGGCATCCCTCGAGATTCATATACAAATTGTACATTATCATCTCTGTGTGTTGTTTCCTCATATCCTTGCCCTTAAGAAAGTCTCATAAAATATCATCTTAAAGGTGGGAAACCATTTGTGTGGTGCCTACTATCTCCATGTATACCTAGTTTCCAAAATATTATTCCCATAACATATAACATCATCAAAATGACTTAAGTCCCTAAGATGTATCCTAAGTGGAGTAATAATATGAAAGACAAGTGAAAGTGCCGAGTTATATAAACTTAACCATACCTCAATGGAGATAATAATCCATGAAATCCTCTAAGTATAGAACAAATTCCCATAAGAATAGTGATTGCAATCCCTTCTAGACCTAAGATGATAGACTTACCGTCATGTATCTCAAGGTATTCCTATCCTTAAGTGTATTCAAAAGTGATAGTTTTTTATAGTTTTTACCTAAACCATAATTGTTATCTATGCAAATCCATATCTTAGCTCTCATAAAAGAAGTATTTGGAAGTAAAATGAAGCCTCTACATTCCACTTACTAAGAAGTCTTTGGTTTGTCATCCATGAACTTTGGACTAAGCTCTCTTAGAAGGGCATCTATTGGCACTAATGCAAACTTTATCATTTTCTCTTCCCTCTAGTTTGCCATATGGATGCAAAAACATTATTTCTAAGACTCAAGTAATCCCAAAGTACTCATTCTCCTAATTGATAAGACTCAAATAATCCCAAAGTACTCATTCTCCTAATTGATAAGACTCAAATAATCCCAAAGTACTCATCCAAAAAGTTAAAAATCATAAAGTGAATTCGGAGATAGATTCTCACATTTGAATCTATATATCTATAGAAAATACTCCAAAAAACACATACTAACAAAAAGCATCAAATTTGGAGAACAAACGATAACTTTTGGGAGGGATCAAAGATGCTCTGTTGCATGCTTTACACTTTTCTTTTTTGACATAGAATATATATGGGTGCTAAAGATCAAATTATGTAAAAGTGACGTGCCTTAGTGGTTATGCCGTTCACCTCTATTGCATCGTTTAGGGTTCAAATCCCATCCACTCTCAGTGAGACGTCCTTATGTTTTGCTATCTATGGCTTTATGACAAAGTTCAAAAGCTATGATTGAATTAAAACACGCAAATCTTTAAGCCATCTTGTGGGCGTTGCGTGCTTCTTTTTGCTATAGCGAGCAACTTGAAAGGCTTGTTAATCACATGCGAAAAACAAAACTCAATCTTGTAGCCACCACAAAAAGTATTGTGTGATGCATGAGAAGGAGGAGAAGATAAGGTCTCAATCGATCCTTTTGAAGAACGTGATGAAGCTACCAAAAGTCTCCATGAAAGCTTGGCTCTGAGACCAATGAAACATTATGATTACGTACACAGAGAGATGAGTTTCTTTCTCCTCCCAACCATATGCCTCTATATAGCTCTCTCCAAGGGGTTGCCTACTATGCAAGGTGCATACTAACCATCCAAGTTTCAACCATATAACTACATGTGTGCCAAGTGTCATAGTTAATTTCAATTAACTCAAGTGGATGCTTCTAGAGCTCTTGGGGTAAAACACTCTCCCACGTCTCTCGCAGGACTTGAACCCAAGACCTTTTCCTTCTCATCCATATGACTTAACCACTATGCTAAGCACCTTTGCTTGTTTAGAGACTATGAGCATCTTTGCTTAAGTCTACTCTCGAGACTTTTTCCCAACACTTGAATGACCAAATGATTTCCGATCTCAGATCCGTCTGAACGTGTAGGACCCTCATGTCATAAACTTTCTTTATAATGCAGTTACTATCAAATTTACCCCTTAACTTTCATAGAAGAGTCGATGAATGTATCTATTGCTTAGGTATATCATATCAATGATACCTTTCTTCCCCACTTTAAAGATTTTTTGTCCTCAAAAAGTGTAGATTTTGAAGAAATTGATCCTCATTCAATTTCCTAAGCCTAATGTGAGCTTTAGTAATGCTTAGTGTTCTTTTTTTTCAAAATGATTGAGCTATTTGTTAGATATCCTTGAGTTCAACCTTCCAATATCCTTAAATCTGACGTCCCATACCATTGAAACCACTTTAATCATAGTGTAAACCTAGACATCCTATATCATCCAATTTGAACTCTCACCTAGTGAAGACAAGTTTAGCTCTTACTCAAGGATTTCTCATTGAGAAAACTATAGTTTTGAAGCATGTTTCCTCTTTCTAGTTTGTTGCTTTTGTGGATCTAAGCATAGTACAATGTAAATTTTTTCTGCTCCGCATGTTTTAATATGCAAGAAGGTGGGAGAATCTTGGATGCCCAAGGAAATGTTGCTACTATAAGTTTGTAGACTTGTAGATTCTGACCCTTTTTCTTCTTTCTCTCCATTTTTAGGATATTCCTTTTGATTTCTATGCCCCTAACCGGTAAAGTACTAGATTGATAATTAGGTATGTAAAAAAATATTTTAATGCTAATACGTGATTACTTTGATCCCTATGGGTTTACTACGAACACTTTTGCCATTGTTGTTGGGGATCTTTGCTTATGTTAGTGATGGAAATGCCCATTCGAGTTGATTGGAAGGTGGATAAATGCTTGGAAGTGCTTGTAGAACAAATATTTGTTAAGAAGTCTCAACTTGCAAGGTAAATTGAAAATTTTCTTCACAAAAATCTTCACTTCTAATGTTAGAAAGCAAAAGGAGATCAAATAGTGCTCTAAATAGCAAAAACTCAAGTAATGCAAGCTTCTTTTATGTTTTGTTTGTTGGTTGAACCCAAGACCTCCTCTCTCATACCCTTGAGAATTAATCACTAAGCTAAGTGGATCACTTGTTTACAAGAGCACATGACCTACTATGTAAGTATAGTCTCAAGATCTTTGCTCATACACACAGGTGATCAAATGGTGTCTGATTTCATATCTGTTTGAATCCGATGGACTCTTGGATCATGGATTTACTTTATTACATTCTTCCCCCTTGGAAAAGTATCCTCATCCTAAAAAATAGAGATATATAGATACTGTAGGCAACCCCTGATTCTCATGTTCTGAAACTGGAAGAACATGTCTCATCTCTATGGTGGGATCCCTTCCCAAATGATTTAAAGCACCATCTAGCTTTGCACTTTGATAAACTTGTCAAAGTACAAATTAGTGAATGAATAATAAGGGTGGTTCTAATAACATCCCTTACCAATTCATTGTTTTACTAGGTGTGATCTAGGCACGAACAGAACTCGATGGATTCCTAATACTAGTCCATTTCTAGGCATGACTGGTGCATGGACTTAGTAACTAAGGCATGATTCTTATCCTGATCAAGACTTTGAGAACTCGTGATTCACTTGAATTTGATTTGGAAAACTTGAAGTTTGGTTTGCCTAAACATCTAACTTGGATGTTTGTACAATGGTTTACTCCCAACCAACATTTACTTGATTTAGTTTTCTCACCCATTTGGAGAACTACGTTGTCCTTTTGGGCTTGGAGAAATCTTACCATTTTGATCAACTATACTATAACTTGACCAAGTCAAATCCAAAATGAAAATCATCAATGTAGGACACTTTTCTCAAATACTTTAGCTAAAAGTTCTTAGGAATTGTCAGTTTGATGAGCAATTCCTAACTTCTCTATTCTAGAGTAACTTCTCGATTCTAGAGTATATTGGACTCTAGAAAGTCATTTATGCTATATAACTTGAAGCAAACTCAAATGAATAAGTCAACTTGGACTCATCCTTTTTGAAGATTGAAAAGGTCCTTGTACAAAACATCTATATGAGATGTTTAATTTAGTTACTTGGTTCCTACCGACTAACCCTGGACTTTTGAAAAGGGAATCAAATACCATATCTGAGTCAAATCTAAAAGATTTGGAAAACGAAAAGAAAGAAGTAGAACTCTATACAACCAATTCAAACTTCAAATATACATATACTTTCTACGAGTCAAATTCTAGATGACTTGAAACTTTAACTTTGCAAAGATTTGTTTCAACAAGGTATTGAAGCATTTTTCCTATCTTTAAGAGAAATAAATTGGATTCTCAAAAAGATTCAGAGCAAATCTAAAACACCATCCAACCATAATATATTAGTGTGGTATCTAACATCAGTATGTCGACCCACTGAGGTTCTTTTAATGAATTTTTCACTTCAATAATCCTTCACTTGAGAATAAGTTCATGTCTATATTCAATGTTTATGAATGCTTACTGGGAATGCAATTCTGTCGCATTTCTTCAAGTCAAAGGATTGAATTTACCAAGTTACACTAGGAACTTGGTGCTTGACTTAGTCAGTCTATTCCTTAGTTGAAAGGATCATTTCAATGTCAAAGTCTTAGTTCTTCAGAAAGTTATCAAATATTTTTGAGTCAACAACACTTTATCTTGAAGCGTTTCATGATTCAAATAAGAACAAGTCTTTTCCTTATTTGAAAAAGAATATCTTGGAAGTTATTTTTACTTCGTATCTTCATACATACTTGATCTTGAAGTATCTTAAGATCATTATATTATCCTCCTTGAATTTAAACTTCTTCTTTGAGTTTTCATTCCCTCGAGCATCAAGTCTAACTTCAAGATCTATTATAGGACTAAAAGATAATTATCATCCACGGTCTGATGTCCCGTACCATCTTTGCTACATCAATCTGAGTATAAAATCTAGTGTACCATACCATCCTATTTTATATTCACATTGATGTGTGAGTGATACTTATCCTGAAATCTAAATATATCTTGATAGAGTACCTTCTTTCTTCAAATTTTCAAAAGAATTTTGAAGTTTCAAGCATTACCTCTAACTTGACATTCTAGGTTTTGATTCCTTCATATGATCGTTTTAGGATCTCGTGCTTTTACCTTGGAAACTTGAAAACCTTTGGATGGTAATCCATCCTTCTTTTCTAGGGTTTTCATAAGAAAACTATTTAGAATTCCAAGTTTCGGAATTTATCTAATTCAAGTCCCATTGGTTGTTCTCAACCAATTTGAAGTGACAAGAGCTTTTTACTTCTTGTCTTTAGATTCCTTTTATACTAAAGCTTTAAGTAGCTATCCTAGCCAGGGTTTTTAAGAATCCCTCTACTGCTTAGGTCTAAGCATCTACACATGCTTTTTTTTTGGATTTTATCAAAATACCTTTAAGGATAGGCAAAAATTATGTTTTACCTTCCACAAACTTAATTACCATCATCGCGGTTGCAGACTACATACTTGGAATATTTTTTTCTCTTCAAACTTGGACGAATTTACTCGTTTCATGCTTTCCATTGGATAAATGGAAGTTGAGTGAAAAATTCAAAAAAGGAACTTGATTGCCAATACTTGGGCAAACTTTAGAGTCATTCCAATTGCAAGTTCTTGGATAAACTTTGCCAACCTTCATCAAGTTTTGTTGACCTTGCAACAAGAATAAAGACTTAGTCTTTATTCTTGAACTATCAAAAGCATCTTCACTTACTTGTGGATTTTCGAGATCTTTCACTCAAATCAAGTCCAAGCATATATTAATGCTTTTAAGATTTTAAAGCTAAAAATCTCATTGATACACCGTTAGGTTATATCAATGATTGATAGTTGGATCCCTAGTCATAAACCCTACACAGAGAGGCAATGATGAAGATGAGGATTTTGGAGATTCCCCATCTTAGATATCATCTTTCATAATGGCCATGATGATCAATAAGAACTTCTATTCGAGATGTTGTGCTTTCATGAGTGGCAGAAAAAGGTTACCATTTTTTAGAAAAAGAACTCATTGGAAGGACAACCTATTAAGGTCCACTTTGAGAATGGTTACACACATAATGTCACTAGTTCTCCTCTTGTCACATGGTTATATTTAGATACTTCGCAGTCAGAGTATGCCTACATAGTGGAGTTAGCCAATGGGAAGGGCACTGAGACATGGGACTGATGCACTATTGGTCTTAATCCTTCAAATCCAATCCTATGGGGATAGATTGGATTTTGAGATTGGATGACTAGCACATTTTGATGTAGTCCTAAGTAAATAGTGTCATGCTAGGAAACAACCACTCATAGACTTTGCTTCTCATGTGTATCAGTTTGAGCATAAGGAGAGGTGACTACTGATCCGTGGAGAGTGAGATCTCCAAGAGACGCGATTGGTTGCCACAACCAAGCTATGCAAAATTGATTGAATATTGAGCACAAGATCGAATTGGTATTAAGAGTTAGTCCAACTTCTAGACCACCATTTCGTATGAGTTTGCAAGAGGAGAATGAAGTTTGCAAGGTTGTGGATGAGTACATGAAGTACAAAGATGGGTCTTATCACATGTGTGTAGACTATCGATTACTCAATAAGATTACCATCAAGCATTGATACCCCATGCTCAGGATAAATGATCTTCTTGATGCGCTAGGTGGAGCAATTGTATATTGCAAAATGGATTTGAAGAGTGGCTATGAACAGATTAGAGATAAAGAGCACGATGTACATAAGAGAACAACTTTAAGCTCTATCCATCCTTAGTAGATTCTAAGTGTTGTAGCTCTCCTTTGTGAGATTTATAGATTCCATGGGTAATATGCCTTTCATTATCTCACTCACTTAATTAAAGCCTTGCGAAATGTCGATTTAAGATCGAACTGCTCTTTATTAAAAAGAAAAACTTCAAGGACCATGAACACATGCCCCCCGTCCACGTCCTGTAGGACAGTTGGTTGAGCTTTGGCCTCTTGAGGCGGAGGTCCAGGGTTCAAGTCCCAGGCTGGACATGTTATGGCTTAGGCCATTTAAACCCAGTTGTAACCATGTCTCATTCAGTTGTAACCTTGTCTAACCCCTGCTTTGTGGGATACGGGGAGTCCCGCGGGTACTATGCCCATTCACTTGTACAGTTGCAATTTCAAAGTTAAAGTCCGGAGGAGTAGGCTTCGGCTGAACCACCATTTTTATAAAAAAAAACACATGCCCCCCTCTCGTGGCCTCCTTAGATGGCACTAATAAAGTTGGACGCCGTTTCCCTCTAGCGCAACTAGTCGAACATCTTTAAATGTAACAGCGGTTATTTGCGTGTGAGTGTCTTTCTATCGACAAAAACCCTAAACCCTAGCGTCATGGCGAACAAACTCATCCCTCTGCTGAATAGGGTTCTGGTGCAGAAAATTGTTGCCCCTCAGAAGTCGGTTGGAGGGGTCCTTCTGCCCGAGACTGTCTCTTCGAAGGTTAGTGTCCATGGGTCTGGATAGGATGTGCAATAGGCGTGTGTGTGTGTCTGTCACACACAGAGAGAGAGAGAGAGAGAGAGAGAGAGAGAGAGAGAGAGAGAGAGAGAGAGAGAGAGAGAGAGAGAGAGAGAGAGAGAGAGAGAGATCCATCTGTAATGTGGTTGACAACTAATTGAATGTTCCACTGCGTCTGAAGGTGAACTGTGCAAAAGTTATTGCAGTAGGTCCTGGAGGTAGGGGCAAGGATGGGAGCGTCATTCCCGTTGTCGTTAAAGAAGGAGATACAGTTTTGCTGCCCGAATATGGTGGGAGTCAGCTCAAATTGGGCGACGAAGAGTACGATGTGCTTCCATTTGCATTTCCTTCATCGAGTGTCCGTTGGAGAAATTTCGTAGTTTTTATTTGTTTGCACATAATCGACACACATTTTCTATTTTTGAATCATTTTCTTGCTTGTTGAGCGCAAGTGCGAAACCGTGTTTCAACGGATGGTGTTCTTTTGCATGTATGTTCATTCCACATTTGTTGTACCTGTTCGTGGCTTAAGACTCGTAGCTGGGAAATTTCACTGTGCGCTGCTTGGGCGTGTATCCAAAGTATTGTATGTGTTAATATTTTATTCTTTTGAGAAGTGATCTAACATTCCCGTCACTGTTGTCAAAGCAGGTTTGTCATTTACAGGGATGAGGAAATTTTGGGGATCTTGAAGGATTGAGCGTCGGACGCAAGTAGTACACGCACAATCACATGTATTGCGGATGTAGTACTTAGTACTGATTTCCTGAATTGCAGCAGTAGAAAAAGCGGGTGAATACTGTTTGCTGTAGCCCAGAGGTCCTTCGAATCTTTGTAATATTTAGAGATTTTGGTTGATAGAGAAGGGATGACATTCATCTTTGGTGATACGGGCTATCCGGCCCAATAAAGTTAAAAGAGAATCAGGTTACTAAAGTGATCTTTTTTGGAATTGGTCTAGTGTCCTATTGTATTTGTTGAATTTTTGAGGTCCTTTATTTTCATGTTCTGCCTGCAGCGTTCTTTATTTGTCCGCACATTGAGGTGAACTCTTTGCTTAACTGGCTGTAAGGCTGAAGACTTGCTGTTTGTGGATATGTGTGTAAAAAATTATCTCAGCCAGTTTCAATGGTTCATGTTCTAACAGGGTGTAATGCTGTAACCTTTCATGAAGTGAAGATTGTCTAGGTGAAGTTTAAGGTAATTTTTGTGAAGGTTATTTTGTTCAATTATTCATATCCATGCATATCTGTCAGTTGCAGTCTTTCTATTCTTCTGTGTATACTTAAGATGGGACAATTCTCTCTGTGGTTTTTTTACTCTTAGTGGTATGCATAACCAGAATTTGGAGGGGTATGACAGACATTGTAGTGGTCATTTTGAAATATATATGGGGAGTTGTGGACTTGCACGTTGTGAATTTGAGGATGAATGATTACATCTATCATTGTTTCACATATCTCGGATGCTGTACATTTCAGTCTTCCAATGTGAGCACATTAGTTGTATTAGGGTTCAAGGAATACTGAATATGTGGAACATTGAAAAGATTTCATAGCCATGGAAATTGTCGGATTTATTTTACCGGCTGTTGCAGATATATGTGTTTTAGTCTTCTAGACATTGCCCATTTACAGGATTTTATCTTAATGTTGAAGAGTTCTCTTCTTGACAGTTTTCTTTTACATGAATTAATGCACTTAATCATGCATTTAGACAGTTAAGATGTATATTCCTGAAGAATTATCCTGGTGAAGGTTTCTTCAAGACTTTGATCCTCTGAAAATTTTGAATTTTCATTCCCCTTTCAGGGGATACCGTGATTAGTTGCGGGATTGTGTTTGGTTGTCTTTGAGAGAATAAGGGTCGAATTTATCTGTGCAATGTGCACATATAGATGCAATGCAGACAGTTTGGTATGTACTGTTTTCACTCTCAGGACTGTACTTGTTAGAAGTTGAATGACATTTGGTTGTCGTTTATGAATAACTCTGCCCTATTTCTGTACGAATGTGAGACTAGTAAAACACAAATGTCAGACGAGATAGTTCATGTGCACTGGTTCAGTGTACTTGCATATATCATTGAACTTGGGTACAGCGAAATTTTATTGTCTATTTGCTTAGTGATATCTGAATACATGCTCCATAGATCCAGAGTTAGAGATCTCTGTTCTTAATCTCATGTAGTAAAAGTTGAGAGAAACAGGGATTTCTTAGCAAGACGGAAATATTTGGATTGTTGACAGGGATTTCACAGCAAGATGGTAAGGCTCTGCAAGTCAGTAATGTATCTTTTTGTACATTATTTTTTGTTTGTGATCCTGGGCTCTAAAATAGATATTTTGAGCAAATGAAGTGGGCAAAATTTTTACAATTTGTTACTCGCTGTTGGGAACAAGCATAAATTCAATATCCATATAGAAAAGAATTTGTATGTACCTAAGCCTCGATGAGTGCATGCCAGGATGTGCCATCTGTCTGACCTAACTAGAAGGTGCAAATCATCAGCTTGTAGGGCCTTTTATATCAGGATTGTTTGTGCGTTTTTGGAGGTAGTTTCAAATTTCAGCCTCACTTGTCCATACATCTAGAGAGGACAGGATGTTTTACTTGTGCCCTCACTAGGTTTAAATTATTAATTTTTAGGATCTATTACGTTATGATTTTTTTATGCATTTTGGAGAGATTTATGTATTAGTATCTCACATGTATAGACAGTCATAGAGGACCAAATGTTTTGCTTGGAATATGTAAATATCAATCTCTAAATTTCATCTCAGTTTAGGTTTTTGTTTGTTTTCCTAGTTTCTTATTCAGTTTAAAGAGCTTGGAATATCATATCCAGCCCGAGTTAATGAAGTTCATGTAATCTGAGATTATACACAGACTCAAATTTGCGTATCTTGTTCATATGTATTTCCATTGTGTGCCCTCCCTATTTTGGGATAGGTTCTCTACTGGAGAAAATAATCAATAGACCTTCACTGTAGGGCTTCATAGATTAGTTTTCTTATGCGGTTTAGAAATTTAGGCATGATTTCCGAATTTTAATTCAACAGGTGGCAATAGTATTCTAAGGTGTAGGATTATAAAGTTTCACCATTTTTTTCCTCAGATTCAGGGCGGGGTGACGGGGTGAGTCTTTGTATTACCTCTTCTTTTTGTGGTTCGAACCATTCAGCTTTTTGACTTTTTTTCAATCAATGCTCGTGCTCATGAAGTTACATGTATTTTTCTGTAAGTGAACAACTTCATATGATTGATTTGTATCAGTCCATGTTCATGTAGTTTTATGCCAGTCTCTCTATATTGTTCATATACACTACGTAAAATATTGTGCAATACATGTTTTATTGTTTCTGTATGTGAACACTTCAAATAATTGTTTAGTACATCATATTCTGTCGTTTTTGAAATCTGGTAGAACGTCCAATAGTCGGTATGTGTGCCAGCGGCAGACACGAAAAAAGGTTAATGGCAGACATGCAAAAAGGTTTATGGCAGACATGTCTTTCAAATGCATTAGCATCAACATATGAAATTAGGATCACATTAGTATCCTGTCATGTTTTGAGTAATGTTGATCAGTCTGCTTATGTTCAAATTCAGTTATATCTTTGGAGATTGTAGGTTTGTGGGAGCACAAACATCGTAATGAAGAAGCACAAACATCCACAACGTTGAGTCTATTTCTAATTGGACAAGATAAAAATCACCTTGGGGTTGTAGGTGTACAAGTTAGGGAGAAATCTTTCTAGAGATGGTAAAAAGCGCTTAACAGTCCAAAATGTGTTGCACACATATCACTACCGAAATATATATTAAGGATGAGAGGGCACTCATGTGAGGAAGTGACAAGTTATGTGGAATCAAGTATTTCTAATTAGACAAGATAAATAGCACCTTGGGGTTGTAGGTGTACAAGTTAGGGATGAATCTTTCTAGAGATGGTAAAAAGCGCTTAACAGTCCTATGTGTTAACACATATCACTACCGAAATATATACTAAGGATGAGATGGAGAACGAGATGGCACTCATGCACGAGGAAGTGACAAGTTATGTGGAATCAAGTCAATCCACGAAAAGAAGTAAACTACGAAGTTTGAGAAAAGTTTATAACTACATGGAACCAAAATAATCAACAAAAGAGAATCTTTGGAAGTCTTTTCTTTTGTGGCTACATAAGCCAAATTGATGTCTCCAATTGAGTTTCTTTTTGACTAACGATGTTATCCCTTAGCTTGCTTCTTCCAAGCATGGAATATAGGGTTCCTTGCATTTTGGTAATGTGCTTTGATCATCATTAGAGATGGTGGTGGCAAAAGATTGATTAACATCCACAACAATCAGAAGGCATTTGAGTTTCATAGACACTAGAAAATAACCATGAAAACAATTAAAAATGGCTACTCATGATGTGCATGAGTTACCATACATAAATCAAATGGCCACTCGATATGCATGAGTTACCAATCATAAATCAATCTATTTAATGGATTGAGTGTTATAACAATCGATCAAATTTGAATTAAAAAGGAATACGTTAATTTGATAATGTTGATCCTTCCTAAGATAAAACAACTCAAGTAGTTGGGTACTACTTGATAAGTTTAATGACTTGTCAACGCTTGAAACTTGGGTTATGCATAAATTCTTGTTTTACAATTCATAATTTTAATGAAATAGATAGAGAAAAAACACAAGTTCTTGAAATTTAAAAGGTAGAGAAACATACAACAAATGGTTAGAGAGAATTACAAAGGTTCATAACCTCTTCATCCACATCAGGGGGAGTTCACTTGTTTTTTAACTTGTCGTTTTAGGAACTCTTTATGGTGTCCAAGTGGGAATAATTTTCTATATCATTAATCCTCTCATCAAGTAGATGGAACTTCACTACACATCCTTCCTTCCAAATCCTCATGAGAACTTACCCCACGTTGCATTTCTTGGACAAATGAGCTATCGATTGCTTCCGCAAGCAGGGTTTGTTTTCAATCAATTTGGCACAAGAGCAAAAGGCTCTTGCTTAGGTTCAGCCAAGTCAATGAACTTTGGGGGCAAGAAAAGTCTGTCAAGTCTTTTGCGGGTGGTGCATTGCTTGCACCATGGGACGCAATGCAAACTTTATTAGATTTGACATGAGGTCAAATATTCTCGAGTAAGATTTGCCACATGCGAATTGCCTTTTTCTTTCATAAGGGAGCTCCACGTGTCCTTGAACTTGAAAATCATGACCATGTGAGACACCGCTTCTTGTTGAAGTGAAGAGTGATTGTTACATTTTTATTGATTCTAGAAGTCTTCTCCATCTTGTTGCCATTATGCCACCTCTTCCTTTGAGATAACAAATTGAATAGGAGGTCTAGCTATGCATGAGTAAAGTAAGCATCCAATAATTTGTTGATAAAGAAAAACATGTAATGTGTATCCAACATCATGAAGATGCAATCGTAAGCTTCACCTCGTGGAAGTGGTAGTGGTTTTGCAATCTTTGAAGCAAAATACCCCGTGAAAGTGGTAGTGGTTTTGCAATCTTCAAAGCAAAATAACTGCAACAACATGCCAATGGTACCTTGCATCGTAGTGGTTTTGCAATCTTCAAAGCAAAATAAATGCAACAACATGCCAATGGTACCTTGCATCAAGTGAATGCGCAAAATTGAATGCTACTCCTAGTAAGGTGATTTCTCGACTTTATAAGTTTCAAATGATAATGTAAATCATTCTATTTTTGATGTAAATTTACATGATGCACTTATTGATGAAATAATTAACATTGAAGAGGCACAAACTATGCTTACATGGTTGATGCAAACTTTGAGAATAGTAAGTTAGATGGATCTTTTCATATCTTACTCATTCAAACTCTCAAAATGCTTCTTTTGCATCATATTGTTATGCAATGTCTATTTGTAGTCTATGTGATCAAAATGAGTCTTTTTTCTATGAAGCACAAAACTAAAAAATGGATGGTTGCTATGCAATCAGAATATGATACTATTATGAAGGATAATACTAGAGCATTATGTGATTTGCCTCTGAACAAAGAGATCATTAGCACTAAACAACTATACATGTGCATTCGGGTATCAACTAAGCACGATTCCCTAAATTGGTAAATTGATGCCCTATTGGTTTTGTTTATTAGAAAACATTTACTTATCAATATTAGCTTAAGCCTATTGGTTTTGCTCTAATACCTAACCAATAAACTTTAGCACTAATACCTAATGATAAACTTTAGCAGGATTAGGCTTAAGCATATAGTTTTTAGTGCGGAAGAAAACGGAATAGGTAAACCTTAACTAGTACTCAAAAACATCTACTTAAAATGTTTAAACTATCATGTTTACCATAAGTAAATGGTAAATGTTGAATTGTGTATTTATGGGTGCTAAAGAAAACTTTAGCACAAAACCTAATCGGTAAACTTTAGTACCTAATCGATAAACTTTAACATGATAGAAGCTTCCTAATACTGATAAGTAAGTGTATATGGGCTAATAAGTTAATGAATTAGCTCTTTAGCAATAAACTTTAGTCCCAGTAGGAGCTTACTAATAGTGCTTTTATGGTAAACTTAAGCTTCAATACCGTTTAGGTTTTCATTAGATCTAATAGCTTTAGAAGTGCTTAGTTTATCAATAGGTAAACATTTTCTTTAGCTCTAATACCTATACGTTTTCTTTAACTCCATAAGTTTTTGTTTAGAAAATGTTTACCTATAGGCCTATAGCGAGCTAATACATTTATTGTGTATGTCTTCTTTAGCACTTTTCCAATAGGTTTTCTTTAGTGCTAATAATAAACGTAAATGCTTCTACAATTAGGGGCATTAGTTTCCTGTTTTCTTATGGCCTCTAAAGAAATCCATCTACCTTTATGGCACTCCGTCAGATAAGAGCTTACTGATATTGATAAGTAAATGGTTTTGGGCTAATATGTTAAGCTAACGTAATAGCTTCGCTCCTACTAGTCCCAGTTTTCTAATGTAATAACGGTATTAGCTGGTATTAGCTTCTGCATTTTCTAAAAATTGAAAACTTAAACGATTAGCTTAATCGATTAGTTAAAGTTTTCTACCTACATTTACTTCATGTATTAGTTTCAACCCATGGATTGAAAAACAAAGAAAAAAGAGGTCTATATATAGTTAGCTTGAATAAGGTAGTACTCCTGGCATGCCATGCAGTTTCTTTGCTAACCATGGAATGAAAAAAGAAAGAACAATTCCCACTCAATGTCAATTACGTTCTTAGGCCTAATGTGCTTCATTTGGTGTAGTGCATTTTGTTTTTGCTAATCCACAAACCAAAGAGTGAAGCTAGCAAACATGCAAAAGCCTAAGAGGCATTCGTTTAGAGCCTGACAAAGATTAATAATCCTATCCCTAATCGTACATAACCTTTGTGTGAAACTAATGAAGATCTAACCACGAGTCAGAGGCTCGCTCATTGCTAAACTTTGAAAACTTAACATTTTCTAAAGCAGGTTTATTGAATGTATTAGCTTTGATTCATAAGAAATTGAACGTATTAGCTTCGGCTCACCCATCAGAGTTTGTCCATCATTACTGTAGAGAAGATAAACGATTCTATGATTATGGGGATGAGTTCAAACTTGTCAGTAACCCATTCAGATAAAAAATGATAAATTGGAATTCCATCTAAATGAGTTAGTATGTAATAGATTCATGCAGAAACGATAAAAGAAGTTCAAGAACTCGACAACGAAAGTAAAGAAAACAACCTAAATGTAAAAGCGAATGCCGTAACAATTTTGGTATTCTTTAGCACCTACACAAGGCATTAGTTTATCGGCTTGTTGGGCTAAAGAAAATGTCTACTGTTAGGTATTAGTTGTGCTCCTAAAAGTGCTAAAGTTTCACGGGTGCTAAGGAAAATATTCACCATTAGGTAAACTAAGCATTCCAATAGGTGCCAAAGAAAATGTTTACCATTATCTAAACTAAGTGCTCCTTAAGGGTGCTAAAGAAAATCGTATAGGTGCTAAAGTTTTTGGGGTGCTAAAGAAAATGTTTAACATTGGGTAAATGTTATGCTCCTAAAGGTGCTAAAATTTCCCTAACGAGAAATGGTTTTGGTTTATTTCGGTTTCATTTTTGAAAAGTGCTAAAGTTTACTTAAAGGTATTAGAGTTAAAGAAAATGTTTACCATTAGGTGAATACTGCACTCCTAAAGGTAAATGAGCTATAGAAAATAGTTAGGACAAGTAGGTATTAGTTTTTCTCAAAATAGTTAGGACAAGTAGGTATTAGTTTTTCTCAAAATAGTTAGGACAAGTAGGTATTAGTTTTTCTCCTTTATGCTAAATTAACCCAAAACCATTTACTTTATACCCAAAGGTGCACAACAAATATGTTTATCTATCAAGCTAAAGAAAATGACGCTAAAGAAAATTTATATTGTTAGGTAAACATTGCACATCTAAAGGTTCTGTAAACAAGCTAAAGTTTACCTAATAGTAGACATGAGTTTACAAAACCAATAGGCTTAAGCTTAAGGCTTAAGTGATACTCGGGTAAGCGAAACTAGATATGCTTAAGTATTTTCACTGAAGTTTTAGGCTTAAACTTTACCATTACGATCTTGCTTAATATTACCATTAAGTAACGGAGGGAAGACCATTAAGGTCTTGCTTAAACGTTAGTTTTCTTTAGCCCAAAAACCGTATAGGTAAATGTTGTGCCTAATCGTTTACTAACAATAAACTTTAGCACAATTCCCTAACCGGGTTTCGCTTAACCCTTCACCTTAATGGCTTCACCCTTTCAAACTTTAGGCTTAGCTAATATTGGTATGGGAATCCATAAATTATCGCTCCTAAATGCTTAAGCAAAATGCTTAAGCCTAATGGTTAAGCTAATATGCTTAAGAATGGTCAATCTTAAGCAAGAACTTAATGGTTAAGCTAATGTTGTTAAGCTTAAGCATATAGGCCCCTTATTTACTTAATGGTTATAGATTAAGCATAACCTTTAGGGCTAAAGAAAACCAAAAACTTTACAATTTTCACTCCACCCATTAAGTTTTGGTTTTCGCTTAAGCCTAATTTTCTTATGCCCGTTAGGTTTCAATTTTTGTTTAATCTAAAGGAGCTAAGCATAGACCTAATACCTTAATGTTTTCTTTAGCGCCATAAGTAAATGTAAATTTGGCACTAATAACTGTCAATAAATGCACTAATACCTATCGATAAATGCTTAAATGATTAGGAACGATAGTTTATGTTAAGTAAACATAAACAAGGCTAATACCGTAATGAAAACATGTATTAGCTCACATAACACGTTGACTAACATATTAGCGTAGCCAAAACAACACGTAAACAAAAATTGTTAGCAAATGCTGATATGCCTCAATCAAGGTGTGAAGTTTGCCATAGGAGCTACAGGGCAAGGCAAAGGGTGAATCGATTGGAGCTAAGCTAAACAAGTTAAAACCATCAAAGCTAAGCCTTTTTTTGGATTAATCGAAGCTTAGTTTCTTTGTTTCTTTAGCAATTAGCAGCTATTTAATCCACTACTCCATCTTGAGGAAGGAGGAAAGATTCTATAAAGGGCATAGGCATTTTCAATGACAAAGACAGCAAAGCAGATTACCCATATCACTAGGGGCAGGGAACGAGTGAGTGTATGGGCCAACGTAAAGATGAGTGATAGTTTACGTGTTGTAAATGCATATTGCTTAATACGTGTTGTAAATGTTTAAGCTAATAAGTGTTGTAAATGGATATGCTAATACATGTAAACATTTATAAAACAAAAAATGCTTACGCAAGGCAAGAAAAGATCAGAATAGTCTTCCCTTCTGGGCCTTAATTGTCTTCCCTTCGGGCCTAAAAGGTCTTTGCTTAATCCTAAGAGATAAACTCTCAAAAACCCAGTAAACTAACTATGTTTACCATTACAATTAAGCAAAGATCCTTAAGGCTTAAGCATAAAGCATCAAATTAATATGTGGAGAGTGAATTTTATGATTCTTTTTGGAATTCTTTGATGTTCAATTTGATGTCGTAAAATGTGCCCATCACACTCAATTATAAAGTTTTGTGCATGTTTTTTAAATTTTTGTTTAAAATTGTGATGCTAGCCTACTACCTGCATGTGTTCATTGACTTAGAGCTTCAAGCTTGCTTCCTTTGCAACCATACCTATTAGCTACTAGCTTTAGAATTCCACAATCATCTCCTGCTCCCTAGTCTTGCTTTACTCAAGGCTTACAAGTTAGGCTTTGGCCTTCAACCATTTGCACCGGGGAGAGAGAGATAGAGAGACATACACACACACACATATATAAACACACACACACACACACACACACACACACACACACACACACACACACACATATATATATATATATATATATATATATATATATATATATATATATATATATATATATATATATATATATATATATATATATATATATATATATATATATATATATATATATATATATATATATATATATATGTGTGTGTGTGTGTGTGTGTGTGTGTGTGTGTGTGTGTGTTTGTATGTATGTATACACACACACAAACATGCACACACATAAACACGCACACACACATACATACACACACACACACACACACACATATATATATATGCATACATACATACATACATACATACATACATACATACATACATGTGTACACACACACACACACACACACACACACACACACACACACACACACACACACATATATATATATATATATATATATATATATATATATATATATATATATATATATATATATATATATATATATATATATATATATATATATATATATATATATATATATATATATGTGTGTGTGTGTGTGTATGTATGTATGTATGTATGTATGTATGTATGTATGTATGTATGTATGTGTGTGTGTGGCTCGGTGCATGGAGCAAGCTTAAGTGCTTGGCTAAATGCACTTTGGATTTTTCACATTTCAGGAAGCTCAAGTGTACATTCGTTTCATAAGATGTTATGAAAGACTTCAAAGGTTAAATGGTGAATCTTATCTTGATGAAAAGTAAAAGGGATAAATGGACAAATTCTCGTGATTTTATTATGATTCAAATCCAAAGATCTATTTGAATTCAAAACTCAAATTATCCCTAGAAGTTAGGACCACCTTTTAGGTAGAATCTCTGTCTATTATCCATTCAAAAAGTGTATAAATACACTATGTATTGATTTAGGGGAGGAAAGAGAACTTAGAGCTAATCATCACACTCTCATTGAGTGGATTTTGTACTATCTCAAAGTTAGAGAAGTCCTCCACTCCCTCTTTCTATCATATGTCCATTAGCAATATATTATATACTTCATTTCCATTGATTTGTGAATCTCTATCTACTATTACAACACTTTGAGCAGCTATATCAACTTCTCATAGTCATTTATCTATGTCTGAGTACTCATTCTTCAATCCATTGATTGTGCATGCAACTTCCAATAATTGGAAGATCTACTGAATGGATGTGAAGAATGCATTTCTAAATGGTTGGATATCTAAAGAGGTATATATGGCTCATTTTCCTGTGTTTGAAGATTTATTCTTTCTTGAACATGTATGCAAGTTAAAGGGAGCCCTATATGGTTTGAAGAAAGCCCCAAGGTATTGGAATCATAGGATTTTCACATATTTGCAACATAAAGGATTCATGGTTAGCAAGACATATCCTTCACTCTTTATTAAGAGGCATCAAGGAGAAGTCATACACCTTTTTGTATATGTAGATGATATAACACTCATAGGTAATGATGCTGAAGACATTATGAGGATCAAGCTGCAAATGAAGGAGGAATTCAAGATTAGTGACCTAGTGCAACTCACATACTTCCTAGGGTTGGAAGCTATATACACAAAAAAGGGTATGTATCTCACTCAAAGAAAATACATCTATGCTTGCTAAGTTCAAGATGGAGAAGTCCAAGGTTGTAGGCACACCTATGGAGATGAATCTAAAGCCGAGTTTCATGAAGGAGAGCCAATTGAAGACATAAGAAGTTATCATAGTTTAGTGGGTAGTTTGATATATGCCGCATTAACTAGAGTAGATATTTGCTGTACTGTAAGTGTCCTAAGCCAATTTTTACACATTCCTAGGAAACCTCACAAGAGGATACTAAACTACTTGAAGGGAACCATTAATGAAGGTCTATATTACCCATATACATCTAATATAGACATAAAAATCTTTTTTGATGCAGATTGGGCAGGTTCTAAAGATGATAGGATAAGTACCTCAGGATATCTCACTTTTGCAGGTACAAAACTCATCTCATGGTCATCAAAGGAGCAACATATTGTTGTATTCAACTAAAGATGAATATAGAGGATTAACCAATGCAGTTGAGGAAGCAATATGAATCAAAACCTTGTACTAGAATTAGATCGCAAGTCTTACACTCCTCATATTTTTGGAGATAATATTAGCTCACTCCATCTTGCATTTAGTCCAGTATATCATGCCAGGACAAAAAAATATAGATGTCCATTACCACTATGTCAGGGAGAAGATCACAAATAAGGAGATTGACCTCTTACATGTATCTACTCACCAACAATGTGAAGATATGATGACCAAGGCATTGGATGGAGTAGAGTTAAACATGTTCAAAGCTATGATTGGACTTCAAGGGTATTGAAGGATTGAGGAATCAAAATCTTAGGTTTGAGGGGGAGATCTTGGTGCATGGAGCAAGCCTAAGTGCTTGGCTAAATGCACTTTGGATTTTTCACATTTTAGGAAGCTCAATTGTACGTTCATTTCATCATATATTATGAAAGTCTTCAAAGGTTAGATGGTCAAGCTTATCTCACAGAAAAGTAAAAGGGATAAATTGAAAAATTCTCATGAATTTATGAGGATCCAAATCCATGAATCTATTCCAATTCAAAATTCAAATCATCCCTAGAACTTAGGATCACCTTTTACGTAGAATCTCTAACTACCATCCATTCAAAAAGTGTATAAATACATGTATTGAGTCATGGGATGAGAGAGAGCTTGGAGCTGATCATCACACTCTCATTGAGTGAATTTTATAGTTTCTCAAATTTAGAGATGTCTTCCGTATCATATGACCATAGCAATATATTATATACTTCATTTCCATTGATTTGTGAATCTCTATATATTGTGACAACACTTTGAGAAACTCTATCAAATCTCAGAGTCATTTCATTGTGTGTGAGTACGCACACATTGTCCAACACATCAATTGGATCACTTAGCTAAAAGTGTACTAAGCATGTATACAAAATGTACTAAGCATCAACCATATCCAAGAAAAATGCGTTTGTTTGACTTATGGTCCAACTTTTTTCTAAGATTCTTGCGTATATAGACATATGCTTGACACCCAAAAACTCAAAGATGATCATAATATGGTGGATTCCTTGTGCATAACTCTTGTGCCACTTTCAGACCTTTGGTAGTACTAGGTGAAAGGTTAATCACATGAGCTGTAGTCAATACTGCTTCTACCCAAAAGCCTTATGAGAGGTCTGCATGATGCAACATAGAGACTACCCTATCTTGAATATTTCTATTCATCCTTTTAGCTACACCATTCTTTACTAGGGTATAAGGAGCTGTAAACTCTCTACAAATCCCTTCAGACTGATAGAAAAGGCTGAATGCACAACCCAAAAACTAGCCAACAACACCTGCAAGTGTCTGTCAACTTTGGTGTTTTAGGCTCAAAAAACTTGCATAAATTTGTAGCAATTGCTCCCACCAAAACTGAAAACCTTTCGAGAAACTTGTAGTTCTATCTAAGATTCTTGGGTATATGACATATGCTTCACACCCAAAAACTCGAAGATGATCATAATATGGTGGCTTCCCTATCCATAAATCTTGTGCCACTTTCAAACTTTTGGCAGTACTAGGTGAAAGGTTAATCACATGAATTGCAGTCAATATTGCTTCTGCCCAAAAGCCTTATGACAAGTTTGCATGAAGCAACATAGAGATTACTCTATCTTGAATAGTTCTATTCATCCTTTCAGCTATATCATTCTGTACTGGGGTATAAGGAGCTATAAAATCTATACGAATCCCTCTAGTATGACAAAAAGGCTGAATTCATGTGAGGTATACTCATCCCCATTATCTGAATATAAAGCCTTAAGCTTTGTTCTTTTTTCAATCTCAATTGAAGCAAGCCATTTTTTGAAAGTAGCAAATACCTCATCCTTCGATTTGATAGGATATACCGAAACTTTTCTAGTAGCATCATCTATGAAAGTGATAAAGTAAAGAGAACCACCTAAGGACCTAGTGGGCATAGGACCACACACATCTGTATGAAAGAGATCTAAAGGCTGAATTGAAGAGTCAATGTGCATTCTATGCACATTTTTGGTTTGCTTTCCATATTGACAATGCTCACAAAATGAAAAACCCTACAACGTTGCAAAGGCTCATGTTTCATGTCTTCAAATAGTTATTGCAAAAGAGCTTAGAAGTATATATGTGGACGATTTATGTGCTCATTCCAAAGAAAGAAGATGCCACGTGCTAGAGCTCATATAGATCTTCAACAACTGTAGAGAATATCGAGTGTGTCTGAACCCAGAAAAGTGTGTGTTCATGGTACATCAAGGTAAGATCTTAGGTCATATTGTTTCTAAGAACAAAATATCGATGCATGAGGACAAAGTAAGAGCCATAGCAGAGTTATTGAGGCCAAGGAATGTTTAAGAGGTACAAGCCTTTATGGGCCATTGTGGATATTATCGCAGATTTATCCACATGTATGACAATCATAGCTAAACCTCTTTATGCTTTGTTGACAAATTTTGAGTGGAATGACGAATGCAAATATTCCTTCAATAAGCTGAAGAAATGTTTGTGCACAACACCAAGACTCACCACTCCTGATTGGAATAAACCATCCCATGTCCATGTGGATGCATCCAATTATGCAATAAGTTGTGTGGTAGCACAAACCACAGGTGAAGGAAATCTGGATTTGCCTATAGCATATGATAACAAATAGCAAAACACAATTGAATAGAACTATACAACAATCGAGAGAGTCTTCCACAAAAGAAAATCAGGGCTAACCAGAATGCATTTAGTCTATGGATGATACAGATGATAGCCTTTGCTTTTAGAACTGTAGCCAACAAAAATACATTTTACTGCTTTATCATCCAATTTCCTGTGATGTTGTTTAGGCACTAATGCATATGCCAAACCACCAAAAACACACAGATGAGCAACAGATGGCTTGCAACCATGCCAAGCCTCATATGGAGTGATAGATTGCAGTGCTTTAGTGGGACATCTGTTAAGTACATATGCTATGCACATGACAACCTCAAGCCATAAACTATGTGGTAAAGCCTTACTCTTGATCATACACCTCACTATCTCCATGAATGAACTTTCCATTCAACAACTCCATTCTATTGAGGTGTAAACAAAACTGTACATTGATGTTTTATCCCACATTCAGCTAGAAATGCATTAAAGTCAGAAGGCATATATTCCCCCCTTGATCAGAATGGAGGATGCCCATTTTACATGCTAACAGATTTTCAGCCAAAAACAAAAACTATTTGAAGCACATGAACACTTCAGACTTTGCTTTCAATGGATATACCCATGCATGCATGGCAAAATCATCTCTGAAAGTCATGAAGTAAATATAGTTTCCAAAAGAGGGTATCTTCATAGGACCACAGACATCACTATGAACAAACTGCAATTTTTGAGTAGCTCAAACTGAACCATCTTTTGGAAAGGAGGAACACTGCATTTTCCCCAAAATACAACCTTCACAGACATGTTTTCCGGGTGCCTCAAGTTTGGGCAAAGAGGACACAATTTCAGATTTCTGTAGGCATAGCAGATGAGCAAAATTTAGATGATCAAAGTGTGCATGCCAAAGCTTTGCATCTGACATAGCCTGAGAATTATGTACTACACATGCTAAATCATTCATAGATTTTTCATAGTCTATGAGCTTATACAACCCACGACATAAAATGCCAGAAGCAATAATCATGTTGCCATTTGACAGATCATGAATCGTACATATGTCATCAACAAATTTCACAACCAAGCCAATATTGGCTAATGCAAAAACTGATAACAGATTTTTCTTGATCCCTGTCACAAGTAAAGCATCCAAAAAAGTGAAATAACTACCATCAATAGTAGTCAGAATGATGTTACCAACTCCCATGACAGGATAAGAGGAGTTGTTGGCACATGTGACAATATTTCCTATAGGGGCAGACTACAATGAAGTGAAGAAACTGAACTACAAGGTAATATGTTTGGTTGCCCCACTATCAAAATACTAGACATATGAGTCTATTGCAAACATACATTTCTCATGAGAAGATGGGTCAAAACTGCAAATAGTAGTAAACACCCATTCTTCATTCTACACAAGATTTGAAGACTCTGTTTTCGGTGTAGAGGCCTCTGCAACAACCATTCAAGTCTCTTTTTTCTTTGCCTCTTTTGGGACCAGTTTAGGACACTTCTTTATGATATGATCATTTCCTTCATAGTACTTGCAAAAGAAGTTTTGCTTTTCTGATGTCTTCTCATATTTTTCTTCCTTCTTCAAATGTGCAGCATTTGCAGATTTCTACTCACTAGTATATGAGCTCCATTTACCTTTGCCCTTTTGACTAGCTAGGAAAGTTTGATCTGCAACATGCCTAATGGACCTGTTTTGCCTAAAATGATCTTCTTGCAATAAAACAGAGACTAACTCCTCAAATGTCAAGGCATTTGGATTGCCTTTCATCATCAAACAAAGAGTAGAAGCAAAACTCTGATATGAATCAGGAAGGCCATTCAGAATAATAGTCTGCACAAGTGAGCTATCAGAAATCAACTATTCCTTCAAGTCTTTCATCTTTGTAAGAAAACTGTCCATAGAATCACCTTCATTCATATGCTTACTTGTTGGTGCAAGACAATCAACAATTGAAGGTCTTTAAGTCCGCAGAAACTTCATCAAAAATTTCCTTAAAAAGGTCACCGGAAGGTCACCGGAACAGTACCGGAACAGTACCGGAAACTCACAGTAAAGTCACCGGAATGTTACCGGAAATGATCACTCTTATAGTTTTCTGTTTATGAAGAGTTGAATGATGAAAGAATGAAGAAAAGACAAATTCTTGAAGCTTGGAAGAAGAAAAAAAAAAGGGTGTACACATATGTACAGTAGTATAGTTATCGTCATAAGGTTGTACAAATTTATCTATAAATACCTTAGAATCTGTCGGGGGAAATAGAGAGGCATATATGAGAGCATATGTGAGATTAGATAGAAGTCAAGAATGAGAAAGATAGATGTCATGAGACATGAAAAGTTAGTTGAGTTTTCCTCTCATCACTCAACTGTAACTTTCTGAGTAATCAAAGAAATATTGCACCGAAATTTCTGTGTGTTCTTCATCTGTGATAGATGATTTGTGAAATCCTTTTGAGGATATCTAAGTCTATAGTTAATCAATCTATAGCTTAAGTTTCAGAGTTTAATTGTAAACAGAAAACGAGAATTGTCAGTAGAAACATTCATGTGTGTTGAGTGTTCAAAGTTTACTGAAACAGGCGCATTTCTAGTGATCAATGTTTTGATCATTTCTCAGTGCATACTTTAAAGTTTTGCATGAGTGAGGGCTTAATCTTTAAGTTAGAATAAGCTACTCGTAACTAGAAGCATTTGCTTAAACGGGTTCTATTCAAGGAGAACCAAGTCTTAGAAGTTGCAGGTGTAAAATAGACTGTTCAGAATGACAGTTTCAGACATAGGTAACTTGTGAAGTTGATTTCTCAAGTTATACTAAAGCTTTTAGAGTAATTTCACTTGAAGGAGGTGCGCAATTTCTAGGCGACACTTCATACAAAGTTTCATAAAAACTTTTACGTGATAGATTAATTTGAAGAAATTGTGCAGCAGACTTTCTGTGTTGTGAAGTTTTTGACTTACTCTTGGTATAGAGGTGCTCTAATCACAAGAGTAGGTTATTCTTTTGGAGATTAACACTCTCCATCAGTGGTATCAGAGCAGGAGACATCAAAATCAAAGAAAGGAGGATCCCGATTGCTGCGGTTACAAAGAATTCAACAACTGAAGAACTAAAAGGTGAAAGCTTGAAGGCAAAACTTGAGGAAGAGATCATACGACATCAAGAAAGACAAACGAAGTCTAATTTGAAGCAAAGGTACATATATTATTCATAAAGGTTGAAGATTTCAAATACACAGGTGGACACAAGATGGGAGATTCTCTACAGATAGAGAAACTGGATAGGGAAAACTATCCTGCGTGGTCAATGAGGATGGAAGCTCATCTTATGAGCAAAGATTTGATAGCTTATATCACAGGAGAAGAAGAAAAGCCACAGTTCAGAGATCCTAGTGTTCCGACTAGGGAAGAGTTAGCAGATTTGAAAAATTGGATGAAGAAAGATGCTCAAGCTAGGAGCATTATCTATATGGCAGTCAATGATTACTTGTTACCTCATATTCGAGGTCTTGAAAGTGCAACTGATATTTGGAATGCGTTGGAGGAGCATTTCCAGAATACTACTAAGTCAAGGAAGGCATCCTTATGGGCAGAGTTTACCACCTTTAAGAAGAAGGCTTCTCAGTCCATTTCAGACTATGTGACAAGAATGAAAGATATTGCAGATGCTTTAGGAGCTGTTGATGAAGATATTGAAGAGGATAAATTGGTAAGGCAAATTCTTACAGGCTTAAGAGGTGATGACAAATGGAAGCCGTTCATTTTGTCTACAGAGTTATCACTTGATCATTTCACTCCAGATTTAAATCAGTTGTTAGGTCATATGCTAACGTTTGAGCAGGATGTTAAAGGAGATGGTGACAAGAGTGCAGGTCATGCAATGTATTCAAAAGACAAAAAGAAGAATAGCAAAGGAAAGCAACAAGCAAATGAAGATGAAGGAACAACTAGCCATGCCAACTTCCTAAGAGGAAGAGGAGGTGGCAAAGGTAGAGGAAGAGGCAGGATTAACAAAGATGGAGGCAAAGCTTGCTGGATTTGTGGTAAGACAAATCATTTAGCTAATGATTGTTGGCACAATACTCAAAGTAATAATGGATATAGTCAAAGTTACAATGCAAGAGGAAGAGGTGGCAGAAATCAAAGAGGAAATTTCAGAGGTAGAGGTAACAGGGGTTACTTTGGAAGAAATGCAGGTAGAGGATTCCAAAGTCAACAATATAACAATACCTACTACAATTATGCTTTAGAACAGAAGGAGGATTCAACATTGATATTGAATGCTACTTGTGAAAGGCAGAGTGAAAATCAAAGAGTCTTTTACATTGACTCAGGGTGTAGCAATCACCTGAGTGGTAACATATCATTGATGACTGATTTGGAGAATAAAGTTTCTAATCATGTTGTTCAAACAGGTGACAACACAAAGCATAAAGTGAAGTCGATTGGATCAGTGAAAGGTAAAGACGGTAGTACCTTATTGGGTAAGGTTCTGTATGTTCCTACAATTCCTAAGAATTTGATAAGCATAGGACAAATTGTTGAAAAGGGATATGAAGTAAGGTTCACTAATGAAGGAGTATACGTGGAAGATCCCAATCAAGGGTATAAACAGATTGTTTCAGGAAAGAAATAAGGAAGACTGTTTACACTGAAGATTCAAGGCAACATTGGTCAGGCCATGTTTACATATGCAGGACATAAGATTTTTGAGTTAGATCTTTGGCACAAGAGGCTTGGACATTTCAATGAAAGAGGTATCAAAGATATGGTTAACAATGGTTCAGTGCTTGGATTGCCTAATGTTGCAGGTCAACATATGACATACAGATGTGAGGCATGTCAATTAGGTAAGGCTCATAAGCATTCCTATTCCAAGCATGGTTTTATGTACTCAGAGAAGCTTGAGTTGGTACACACAGACGTGTGGGGACCATCAAAGGATTTCAGTATAAATGGGTCAAGGCATTATGTGATTTATGTTGATGATGCTACTAGATGGATCACTATCTATGTGATCAAGGATAAGTCAGAAGTATTCAATACATTCAAACATTATCATGCATATGCAGAAAGAACTACAGGTCATAAGTTGAAGAGACTAAGATCAGATGGAGGGGGAGAGTATTTCTCCAACGAATTCAGTGACTACTTATGGAATGCAGGTATAAAAAGGGAAGTTACTTGCAGGTACTCTCCTCAACAAAATGGTGTAGCAGAAAAGAGGAATAGGACTCTTGTTGAGTTTGCAAGGTCCATGATGAATGAGAAAAATTGCCCTAATTATTTGTGGGCTGAAGCTGTAAATACAGCTACTTATTTGGTTAATAGGTTACCATGTAAAGCCTTGCAGGGTATGACACCATATGAGGCTTGGTGGGGTAAGAGACCTACCCTGGATCATTGCAGAGTATTTGGATGTGTGGCATATGCATATGTGCCATCACAATTAAGACACAAATTGGAACCTAAAGCTGAAAAATATGTTTTCATTGGTTATGATGACAAACAGATGGGATACAGGTTGTGGAATCCATCCACAAAACATTTTCTGGTTTCGAAAGATGTTACGTTTGATGAGCAAAGTTCTTGGTATGCAGGAACAGTTAATAGCAATACAGGTGATGAAGAAGAAGTGAGTCAGAAGAAAGGTAAATCAAAGGTTCAAATAATTGATGAAGAAGAAAATTATGAAGTGCAGGAAGAAGTTGAAGAAAGGTCAAGATTTGATCTTGAGTATGAAGAACCAGAAACCTCAAGGAGTGGAGAACTCAGAAGGTCATCAAGAAATAGATGGCAACCTACAAGGTACAGTTATGATACTTCATTTTTGGCTACGAAAGATTATGCTTACATAATGAAAGCAGATGAAGACCCTTCTACATATGAAGAGGCAAAAGGTAAGGAAAAATGGGAGAAAGCTATGCAAGAAGAACATGATGCATTGGTGGAAAATCAAACATGGGATTTAGTTCCTAAACCAAATAGCCAGAAGATTATTGGATGCAAGTGGGTCTACAAGACCAAGAGATTTGCAGATGGAAGTGTGTCTAGATACAAAGCTAGACTTGTTGTCAAAGGGTTTGCTCAAACATATGGGGTTGATTATGATGAGACTTATAGTCCAGTGGCAAAGATGACAACTATCAGAACACTCATAGCTGTTGCTGCGTGTAAAGGTTGGAAGCTATGTCAGTTAGATGTGAAAAATGCTTTTTTGAATGGTTATATTTCAGATGATGTGTTCATGGAGCAACCTCAAGGGTTCAGAGATAAAAGGTATCCAGATCATGTGTGCAAGCTCAAGAGAGCTTTGTATGGCTTGAAGCAGGCCCCAAGGGCATGGAACTATAGACTTGTGAAGTTCCTAAAAGAACTTGGTTTTCAGGTGTCTGAAGCAGATAGTAGTCTGCTTATAAAAGCAAGTGATAATGGTTTCATATACATGTGCATATATGTTGATGATATAATTCTTACAGGAACAGATGAGTCAGGTATACAAAAATTAAAGAAGCAGATGGAGAAAGAGTTTAAAATCAGTGACTTGGGAAACTTGTCTTACTTCTTGGGTATGGAGATCACATATACTCAGCATGGAGTATTCGTGACCCAAGAAAGATATTTGAAGAACTTGTTAATCAAGTTTAAAATGAATGATTGCCGGATAGCACCTACTCCAATGGAGGTGAATCACAAATTGAGTAAGTTTGGAGGTGAAGTTTTCAAGGACGTGAGACAATATCAGAGTTTGGTTGGTAGTCTTATCTATGCTACTTTAACCAGACCTGATTTATCATATGCAGTAGGAGTATTGTCTCAATTCATGCATTGTCCAAGGAAAGAACATTGGATTGCAAGTCAAAGAGTGTTGAGGTACATTAAGGGTACACTCAATGAAGGTTTGTATTATGGGTTTACCTCAGATACAAATATCAAAATATACAGTGATGCAGATTGGGCAGGTAATCCAGATGACAGAAGGTCAACCTATGGATACATGTGTTATGTGGGAGATAAGCTAATCTCATGGTGTTTCAAGAAGCAACATACAGTTGCTTTGTCTTCTACCGAAGCTGAGTACAAAGGCATGGTTGAAGCTGCAAAGGAAGTGATTTGGCTAAAGACTTTAATGAAGAATTTTGACACTATACAAAGGACACCAATTATATTTGGAGATAACATGAGTTCATTATATTTAGCTGCTAATCCTGTTTTTCATGCCAGGACTAAACACATTGAGATTCAGTATCACTTTCTAAGAGAGAAGGTGATGGATAAAGAGATTGAAGTAATCCATACTTCAACAAAAGATCAGATAGCTGATATGCTTACAAAAAGTTTGGATGGACCTAAGTTACAAAGGTTTAAAGATATGGCAGGAATAAAGAAGACAAAGAAAACCTCAATTGATGATTGAGGGGGAGCTGTTGGTGCAAGACAATCAACAATTGAAGGTCTTTATGTCCGCAGAAACTTCATCAAAAATTTCCTTAAAAAGGTCACCGGAACAGTACCGGAACAGTACCGGAAACTCACAGTAAAGTCACCGGAATGTTACCGGAAATGATCACTCTTATAGTTTTCTATTTATGAAGAGTTGAATGATGAAAGAATGAAGAAAAGACAAATTCTTGAAGCTTGGAAGAAGAAAAAAAAAAGGGTGTACACATATGTACAGTAGTATAGTTATCGTCATAAGGTTGTACAAATTTATCTATAAATACCTTAGAATCTGTCGGGGGAAATAGAGAGGCATATATGAGAGCATATGTGATATTAGATAGAAGTCAAGAATGAGAAAGATAGATGTCATGAGACATGAAAAGTTAGTTGAGTTTTCCTCTCATCACTCAACTGTAACTTTCTGAGTAATCAAAGAAATATTGCGCCGAAATTTCTGTGTGTTCTTCATCTGTGATAGATGATTTGTGAAATCCTTTTGAGGATATCTAAGTCTATAGTTAATCAATCTATAGCTTAAGTTTCAGAGTTTAATTGTAAACAGAAAACGAGAATTGTCAGTAGAAACATTCATGTGTGTTGAGTGTTCAAAGTTTACTGAAACAGGCGCATTTCCAGTGATCAATGTTTTGTTTCTCAGTGCATACTTTAAAGTTTTGCATGAGTGAGGGCTTAATCTTTAAGTTAGAAGATAAGCTACTCGTAACTAGAAGCATTTGCTTAAACAGGTTCTATTCAAGGAGAACCAAGTCTTAGAAGTTGCAGGTGTAAAATAGACTGTTCAGAATGACAGTTTCAGACATAGGTAACTTGTGAAGTTGATTTCTCAAGTTATACTAAAGCTTTTAGAGTAATTTCACTTGAAGGAGGTGCGCAATTTCTAGGCGACACTTCATACAAAGTTTCATAAAAACTTTTACGTGATAGATTAATTTGAAGAAATTGTGCAGCAGACTTTCTGTGTTGTGAAGTTTTTGACTTACTCTTGGTATAGAGGTGCTCTAATCACAAGAGTAGGTTATTCTTTTGGAGATTAACACTCTCCATCATTACTCTCCAACTATTTTTGGAGGTAAGCAACACGAGCCTCATTCCTAGCTTGGTACAATGTGGTAAGTGTATCCCAAGCATCTTTAACTGTTCTGCAAGAGTGAATGTGAGGATAATGGTACATTTGACAGACAAGGCTATCAATGCATGTGCTTGAGCATCTCTGCCATCCCAACAAATTTGCTCTACAGTAGGTGGAGCAGAAATCATAGCACGAACATGAATCTAAAGAATATCAACATCTTCAATGCCATTTGCATAAGCTTCAATACCTCTATTGGCAAGCACAATGTTCCACAATCCTTTTGCAACCCATACATGTTGCATCATATAAGCTCACAATGGGTAATTGGTACTGTCCAACCTATCCTTAATAGCCAACATACGGAATACATCAGTTCTTTCGGCCATGACCACTAACTAAAATACCATAATGCAAAAAGATGACTGTATCTGAAAAAGTTGAACATAACTACCATGACAAGTTCTACTAGACCTATAGTAGACTTCGAGACGCTTATACTAGCAAATTGAAACCTGTATATATCTTTGGCACAAAAAGATGAAATAGCCTGCACAAGCACTGCGATAATGCATTTGAAGGCCAAAACGAGCTTAGATATCCTAATCACCCTGAGTATGCTCACCAAATTTCATGCGATTCTGAGACTGTGATCGGAGGAGTGTCAATGATGCCCTAGATGAAGCTGGCTTGCTCTGATACCAATTGTTGGAGTTAGAAATCTACGAAAGCATGCAAATAACACAAGGAAGAAGAAAAAGCTTGGAGCACAACACACAATATTGAATGTATTACCACTAGAATGTACAAAGATAAGTAACCCGTTAGGGCCATATGCGTATATACAAGATGGGGGAAAAGACCTCCTAAAGAGGGAAAAAAGTACCCCAATAGTCCTAGTGTGCTGACACACATCACTACCTAAATATATCAACAAGAAGAACAAAGTAGAGATTTGTAATCATAGGTAAACAATTATTTAAATAAGGAAAAGACAATCAACTACGACCGTGTGTGCATGAAGAGAGAATACTTTCCCATATTAGAAATGGCCCATGCTAGAGTAGCTGGAGGGCATTTTTCAGTCAAAAAGACTACTAATATGATTCTCTTTGTAGGCTTATGGTGGCTTATGGTGGCCAACACTACATATGGATTCCAAAAATTATGTACAAATTGTGATGTATGCTAAGAAACCAAGTACCCAATACGATGAGATGACATGCCTTTGAGACCAATGGTTAGTGCAATAACTTTTTCTAGATGGGGAATATACTTTATTGGTCCTGCTAATCCCCCAACTAGAGGATCTCATTCATAGTACATCATTGTAGCCACATACTACTTAATTAAGTGGGTAGAAGCTAAAACCACTAGGAAGAATGATGCCAAAATCATTGCAAAGTTCCTATTTGAAAACATCTTCACTCGATTTGGACTACTTATAGAGATCATAAGTGATATAGGTATGCACTTCATTAATGAAGTCATTGAGTCACACATGAATGAATCTCTAGTGATTCATAAAAAGTCAGCACCCTATCACCCACAAGCTAATGCACAAACAGAGAGTTCAAATAAAGTGTTATGCACGGTTCTTACCAAGATAGTAAATAATGGAAGATATGATTGGGATAAATTTCATCATGCAATTTTGGCATTCAGAGTTGCTTATAAAACAACTACAGGAATGACACTCTTTAATCTAGTCTATGGTTAGAATGCAATTTTACCAATTGATTTCTTGATTCCTACTCTTTGAGTAGCCAAGAAATATGAATGGATAGAAAATGAATCATATCTCCTTATGTGGAGCCATAAATCTAGCTACTTTGGATGGGGATATACTTCAAAACTATATGAGTAGTTGTAGAGTGAAAAAAATATATGGAATCCTTGATGAAATAAATGTTGACTATACTTTTGGGAGTGCATAATAGGAAAAAAGAAGAAGAGAGAATAAAAAAAGAAGCAAGACTAGAAGCCCTCAAGAAAATAAGAAAACATAAGGAATTGATCAAAGAATGTGATGAAAGATACATACAAGGCAAAGAACCCATTCCCATGGCGAATCATCACACCAGCAACATCAAAACCCTAGGAAACATACCAAAACAATGCTATCTAAAAGTAGGGATTAGAAAGGAAGACTATCATTTGGTTGAATCTTTAATTGATATAGGAGCAGATCCTAGTAGTGAACTTGCATCTTTGATTGAAAAATAAAAAATGCCACTCACTCCCACTAAAGCCTACATGATAGGGATTAGAGGTAATATCATTGAATGCCTACGATAAGTAACCCTATCATTACACTTAGTAAAAAACACCATGCAACAAAAACTCTTTGTATGTAAAGATGCTGATCTTCTAGAACAGTTGGTCCTAGGACAAGATTGGATATATGAGCTTGAGGTTATAGTACATCTAGCCTAGGGATACATATCTGCCAAGCTAGGACATAGGGAAGTCTTTAGTCTACTAGATGAAAAACCACTAAAGATGATGGACATGAGAAACCCTAATGGACCAAATCAAAGTATGCATGTATTAGAATCCCAAACAAACTCCATACCTTAGGATTTCATGCTTCAAGCCACCAGGTGTGTCTGAGAAGATTCTTTTTCTACCACATGTGATCAACCAAATCATCCTTCTCAAGAAATTATCTCGGAGAGTCCTAGTGAGGTCATTCATTCTAGAGAGGAAAGTGGAGAGTTATCTATATGCCTAACATCAAAAGGAGCTCGAGAACCATCATGCAAGAGAGGCCAAAAAGTATGGATTCACAAAGATTAGTGTAGCTCAAGCATGAGTACCACCTCCTTTACTTGTCAATCCAGAGACGTGAGGAGGATATGAAGATTGGGAGCAATTGTGGTGAGAAAATGTGAGTGACAAGCACATACATGCACACAAGGTAAGATAGCAAAGATAGGAACAATGGAAGATTCTCTTAACAAGCTCAAAGAAAGTTTAGAATGCTCAAGAATAAGTTCACTCTCCAAATAGCTAGGCCCAAAAATGAGCTCTCTATCTTTTTATAGTTTTTGACTAGTTTTGGCCCTGTTCAGACCTAGTGTTTGACCTAGTTAAAAATTAGGTTCGAGAGCTTATTTGAGGGCTCAAAGAGAATAAAAAATTATGAAAATTGATACATAGGTACTTATAATATTCATCAAGCCCTAGGACTCCTCGGCTTGACCAAAATAGAGTTGCAAAATGATATTTGCAATGGTTTTTAATGATCAAAATCACTGTTTTGTAGGGGTTTCTTTTGAAAATTTGACATATAATTCTTGGAGCTCCCTAAATGCCCCCTCTTCTTGTGTGTCCACTTCTTTGATGCGTTCTCACACCTTCTTCTTTACCTTGAGTGCCAACACTCCCCCCCCCTCTCGAGTCTGTCATCTGTGTCAGAACCTTGTTGTAGTGGGTGTTCCATGTAGTACTTTGAGAGGTTCATCATGTATCAACAAGAGCGATTTTTCTTCCAAAAGTAGTGGGGCCGGTTATCCTGTTCTTCATTTTTTCACTGCCAGCCTTTGCAAGTGTTAGTACCTTTGTATGTACTTCCTTCTTGTATTCCATCATGACGATGTATTTGTGAGCTTCAAAAAATTTCTAGTTGCTCAAAAGAGGTTGTCCATGTTGGTTTTGAGCAGCTCTCGATTATAAACTGCTTCATAGGTACTGATATTGTAACGTTGATGTCCTCTAGATCTTTCAAACATGGGTTTCATAGTTTTCATGCCAAGTACTCGTAACCCATAATGAATGATGGATAAGTGTGTTAGTGCATGTTGAAGAAAATGTGTGCCTTGTGCATGGCCTTGTAATGTGGACCTATGCATGCATGCTTGGAACATGCATTGTAAGAAGTATGGTGTGAAAAGTTGGGTCTTGAGCTATTTGCTCAAGGATATGCTGACGAAGAGGTTTCTAATCCATCACGGTTATAGTAGTTCCAAAGTAGGGGATTTTTACCTATGTGAAAGGTCATTCAATGTTCATCTCTTCGTGTTGTACTCCATCATGGTGATTGACCATTGGCTTGTCTTTCATTGTTGATGGATGTCCTTGTGGATGATTCACCGATGGGATTCTTCAAGCGCATGGTCCTATCCCTTTTTTTTTCCTTTTTTTATGAACAATATCACAAAACAAGAAGAAAGAGGTTAATATCAATAAAATAGTTTACATATGTCAACTGTGTCTCATGTGCCAAGAATTCTCAATTGTCTCTATGCATGGCCTTGTAATGTGGCCCTATATTAATGCATACTTTGGAAATGCATGACCTAAATGGTGCAAAAGATGACGTTATGCAAAGAGCACATGGTTTTTGCACGTTGAGGCTTTTGATGTTACTTGCAGACGTTGATGCAACCTTTGTTTGGAGGTATCCATTCAATCTCAAAATGATGCAATCAATCCATGGTAAACTGACGATGGATCATTCCTGCTTATAGGGATCCATTTTTGAATAGTGTTCGGCTATGTACATATCACTTTTGGCCTCTTCATCTTTGGATGGTTTCTAAAATTTTGTATCCCTTCTTGTTGGCTCTTTGGTTCAGTGGGGGCTACTGATGCTTTTGCCTTTTGAACCCATGTTCCTGTTGATTGTATTCTTACTATTGCCGAAGAGGTGAGTTGATCTTCTTTTGATCTTTGTGCTTGATTCTCACTCTTGCTTCTGCTTGGCTTCTTTGCTGAGACTTTTCTCATGAATGAGAGCCTAGGGTTTTGTGTATGGAGTTCCTTGGGTAGCCACATGTGTAATCACCCTTGTAGAGCTACAACTAATTGCTTAGGCACCCAAATTTGTATGTTATTGTGGTCAACCTTCATAATTTTTTTTTGTACCCAAATTTGGAGTGCTCTTTGAAATAGAGATCTTTGTTGTTCTACTGCTTGTTGCCTTGGATTTCTTTGCTACTTCTTTCATAATGAGTTTGACTGCAATGGTGTAATTGATTGCTCTCCCTTTTGTACCTATAACTGCTTCATTCCCGGAACTACTTTCTTCTTGAGTTCTATCTGTCTATTTGATATAGTGATTGTCTTCGACTGTTTCACTTGCCTTTGTGGTTGAACTACTGTGGTTGCATTAGACTTTGAAAAAGGAGAGAGATCCACTCACCTTTGATCCTGTTCTTCCATGATTGACTCCTAGATCATAGAGCTTTTGACACATACATCTTCTTCTTTAACATTAGTCTTAGAAGAACTAAGAGAATGTGTGATACTTGGATTTGTGTCATGCAATTCTCTAGTTCTAATGTAATGCATTGTTCATGTACCCAAACTTGAAGAAGCTAAATTCTTAGGTTTAAGTTGATTGCATGGTCATAGATCCAATCTTGACCCAAGACAAGTGGTTCCATAAGGTCCTCATCTTGACACACTAGTATTTTGACTGTTATTGGGACATCTTGAAGGTAGATGGCAAGTTCCACCTTGCCCAAGCAAGGGGTTTCCACACCTCCCAATCCTATGAGATAGGCTTCTATGGAATGGATGCTCAATTGTAGATCTTGGCAGTATGAGAATCTAACTGCACTAGTTGCGGCACCTGAGTCAATCAAGGCTCTCACAATCCTTACGCTCTTTTTGTGTCCTACCTCTATGATCACAAAGGGATGTTGATTGGTTATTTGAGGAGCAATTACACCCGATGTTTGACACATGACCATGTGATATCTTGGGGCATTGGGATTGACATCTAGGCCTATTCACCTTAACTTATTTTTCCTAATGCACTCTCTAGCCTCTGCATGTGCTTCTTCTCTAATCTTGAACTCTTCTTCTTTTTGTTTCTTAGCAGTGTTGAGTCTCATTAGTATATCCCCTATAAGAGGTTCTTGATATAGCTTGACTCGGCATCCACTGATATAGCTTTGCAAGATGTCACCTTTTGGAGCAGCTAACTGAATCACATCACTAGTGGAAATTCTATTAATGATGGTGGGTCCATATCCTTGTTTTTCCAATTTTTGGGCATGCTTCTTTAGTGTAAACCAACAATAAGTCTCCCTCTTTCAATCCTTTATCCTTGATGTGTGCATGGAAGTATGCCTTTTGTCTTTTCTTTGCAGCATAGATTCCTGTTGCTGCTCCTAGCTTGGTTTCACCTAAGCATTCTAGATCAAATATTCTAGAGGACAACTCATGTCCATTCCACTCATGCTCTTGTGCTACTTTTAAAGTTGGGATCAAGAACTCTAATGGTAATACACCATTTTGTTCGAAGACCATTTGAAATGGGGTGGCATTGAGTACCATTTTATAGGCAACTTGGTAAGCTCAAACAACATGATGAAGTTGTCTATCCCAATCAGAGCATCTATTATTTACCAATTTTGTCAATACATTACATATGATCTTATTTGTGTTCTCGACTTGTCCGTTAGCTTGTTGATGATAGGGGGCATGCTTCGTATCACCAAGAATTCTTGGAGAAGGTTTGCAATAACTTTGTTCAAGAAGTGCATATCTCTATCACTTACTAACTCTATTGGTAACCGGTACTGGTGAACACATTCTCAAATAGGAACTTAGCCATCGTTTGAGAATCATTCTTTGTCGTGGATTTTACTTCTACCCACTTTGTAAGGTAATTTGTGGCTACAATAATGTACTTTGTATGGGAGTTTCTAGATGAGGGGTTGGTAGGATCTACAAAGTCTACACCCCACTTCGAGAATGTGCACCCTCCCATCATTGGCCTCAACAACATCTCATCTTTTTTGATTGAATATTGTGCATGTTGGCATGTGTCACATCTCTTCACATAGGTATGTGCATCCATATGAAGAGTGGGCCACCAAGGTCTTGAGAATAGAATGGTCTTAATTACTCAATCTAGCCTGAAGTGTCCAGCTGCAACACTATTTTGTGCAATTTCTAAGATTTTGAAATAGTCCACAATCTTAAGTAGCCATCTTTACATCTTCGATATAGGTTGTCTCCTAATAAGGCATAGTCTGGAGCCTCTTGCTCCATGCTTTGTTTTCTAGCTAGACTAGCCTTGCTAGGTACTGTTCCTGATCTCATAAATTCTACCAATGGAGCAGTCCATTCCAAAACTAATGACACATGGTAAAGGGTAGAAAACTCCACTCAGGGTCTCTCCTAGCACATTGGATAATTCTTAATCCTCTCATGTATTTCTTTTTCCATACTAGGCAAATACACTCCCAAACATTTCAGGTTCTACAATGTTTGTTGTTTAGAATAGTGATTTCCTAGTAATCCTTCATTGGCTTGTTGCAACCAACTACTAACTTCATCCTCCTCGACACAACAAGCTAATACACCCTCTCTATCTTGTTTGTACATACTTCCTACTAATATTTGATATTTTTATGATTTTATAATTTCATCTTTGTTTGTTTTCACATTCTTATTTGCGGGTCCAAAGGTTGGGACATATACCAACTTATTTTCCCATTTAGGAACAACTTCTAAATTGAACAGATAAGCATCATGCAGTTCATCAGACACTCCTTGGGGTGAATCCTTTGAAGTGATGCTAGGAAGGCGATCCGCCCTAAGGTCAGTTCTACCTTTCCTAACAACCACCTCAAAGTCATATTCCATTAGTAAGAGGAACCATCTTACTAAGCATCATGTATTGCAAGGTTTATTGACTAAATATAATAAAGATTGATGATTAGTGAAAAACTTGAACTTGTTAGCCAATAGGTGGTTTCTAAACTTCTTCATGGTATATACCATGCCTAAGCCTTCTCTTTCAGTTGTTGTATAGTTTTGTCTAGTTGTGTTTAGTTATCTGCTAGCATATGCTATTGGCAAATCTAGATTTCCTTCACCTGTGGCTTGTGCTAACACACATCCTATTGCATAATTGGATGCATCTACATGGACATGGAATGGTTTATTGCAATCAAGAGTGTCAATATTGGTGCTGTGCATAAACATAGCTCATTGAAGGAATTTTTGCATTCATCATTCCAAAATTTTGTCAATAAAGCATAAAGAGGTTTAACTATGATTGCATACATGTGGATAAACCTACAATAATACCCACAATGTCCCATAAAGGCTTGTACATCTTTAATGTTTCTAGGCCTCTACAACTCGGCTATGACTCTTACTTTTTCCTTGTCTATTGATATTCCATTCTTTGAAACAATATGACCTAAGATCTTACCTTGACGTACCATGAACACACACTTTCCTTGGTTCAACCAAACTCGATATTCTCTACACTTGTTGAAGATCTGTCTAAGCTCAGGGATCTGGTGTCTTCTTTCTTGGGAATGGGCACATAAATTGTCCACATATACTTTTAAGCTGTTTTGAAAGAACTCTTTGAAGACATGACACATGAGCCTTTGGAATGTTGCAGATGCATTGGTGACCCCAAATGATATCACATGAAACGCAAAGATTCCCCGCTCTATGGCAAAGACCGTTTTGTGTTGATCTTCTGGGGCGATGGCTACTTGGTTGTAACCTGAAAATTAGCATACTTGGTTGTAGTTGATCATTTGCCATGATTTAAAGCATGATAGAATCAACATACTTTCTATTACATGCATGCAAAGTTTCATTAGCTTTGCTTCTCCGGATCGTCAGATATTAGCATATCTTTTCTCACTGGTCTCATAACTGTGGCAGCCCGTGAATGTCGGGATGGAGATATGATTTGATAAATATCTTTATCTACATGTAGTCCATCATTTTTGATGAATTCACTCATGATTGTTAGATTGCTAAGTTAATTAGAGTTCCCCAAAAGGATTTAAGCCAATTGCTATTGTGCTCAGAGAATTGATCAAAACGCTGAATAGGTGTATGGACTAAAATAGCAAGTTTTTTACTTTTGGATCAACTCCTACCTATCTGTTTTGATTCATATTTTTGAGAGTGATCTTCCAAGGTACATAGGGTGTCTAATACATCCTTTGGAAAGCTAAAAGCACCCACCACATATCTTTGGAGTTCATTTGTCTGATGTAGTGTAAAGTTTCTACAACACCACTTCATCTTCATCAAGTACAAATCCATCCTCATAGTGGTATCAGAGCAAGGTTGGACAACATGGTAGATGGATTTCCTCCATCAATTGACAAATTGGATAGAGGTAACTACTTAGCCTGGTCTTTAAGGATGGAAGCTTATCTTCAAGGCATGAATCTATATGGTTATATAGCTAGAGATGAAGTTATGCCAAGTTTCAGGAATAACGGTCAACCTACACAAGAAGAGCAAGAAAAGATTGAGCACATGGTGCTTCAAGGATGCACTTGCAAGGTCTTATCTCCTCAACTCTATCTCAGATTCTTTTTTGCCTCACATTAGAAGTTGTAAAACATCACAGGAAGTGTGGAATGCACTTGAGGCCTTCTTCTCTTCAAGCACAAAGGCCAAAAAGAACCAATTATGGTTGGAATTCACAACACTCAGGAAATCCACCAAGAAAAATGTGACTAATTTTGTCACAAAGATCAAAGATATTGCTGATCAACTAGGAAGCATTGGAGAAGTGATAGATGAAGAACAAATTGTAAGGCAAGTCATCAATGGTTTGAAGGCAAATGACAAGTGGGGAGCCTTTACAACAACAATGGATCTATACATGGATATGCATGTACCAGATTTCAATACACTTATGGGACAACTACTTACTCAAGAGGCCAAGCTCATGAAGAATGGAGAAGGTTCCAAAGGTAATCAATCTTTTGCTTTGTGAACTGATAAAAATAAAGCCAAAGACAAAAAAGGGAAAGGAAAGAAAGTGGATGATTGTTGAAGAAACAATCACTAACTGGACATATATTTGAAGGTCAAATCTTAGGAAGAAAACCCCATGCCTATGTGAAGGGACAAATTCACAAATGTATTATACTTGTAAAGTTAGTTCACTTTAGTTCTAGAAGTTTTTTCAAAAGTTACGAGAATGAGAAAATCTATATAAGTTAGTTAGTATTAACTGACGCGTAGAGAGAGAGAGGAGAAGAAGAAGGAGGAAGACAATGAGAAAGTGAGAAGAACTCATTTTTGTATGACTGAGTATAGTCGGGCTTCTCTGAGTGAGAAAGCCTTTGTAAAACTTCTGAGTTTTTTATAGTTATGAGAAGAACTGAGTAAAGTTCTGTGTATGAGCCTCTCTCCATCATCTTCATGATTACCTACTGTGTGATGAGTTACAAAGATCAAGTTTTCCAAGCAACTCGATGCCTGGCATCGAATCTCTGCTGATAAGTCATATTTTCATTTATATTTTTCATCCAGTACTGAAGTGTTTGTAAAACATGATGTTGTTGGAGCAACTTGATGCCTGGCATCGAATTCCAGTTGATAAGTCCTATTCTAAGTGTGCATGAAATCATCTCTAGTTTTGGTGTCCAAAAGATCAAGACTTTATGCGGGAAGTCAATGCCCGGCATCGAATCCCTGCTGAAAAGTGGCCAAAAACATCCCAAGTCGATGCCCGGCATCGAATTCTCGTTGCAAGTCGATGCTAGGCATCGAATTCTAATTTTAAACAGGCGCTCTTACTAAAACAGGCAAGTTTTCCAGTTTTGGAAGGTCATACAGGGTCATCTTGTGAGGGCCATAAATTGAGTTCTAGAGCTCCGTTTGATGCATATGATAGCTTTTTGGAAAGCTCTACTCTTCTAGTTTCAGCCTATAAAGTCTCATGGAGAAAGCATACTTGAGCTAGGAGAAATTAGCAAAATACTGAAGGTATGTCATTTCTGTGACTAGGAATTTCTGTAGAAGCAAAGTTCTCACTTTAAGCTATCATTTCTCAAAGTTTGGAGTGGCAATGAGTTAATGGTGACCATAGAGGTGTTCTAGTGTCACATTAATTCAATTCTTGTGGTGTTTTATACATCAACAAGTGGTATCAGAGCAGAAAGATTCTCGAGAGCAGAAGACGACAAAGGTACGAGAAGTTTTGTAAAGTTTTCCATTAAAGTTTGAAAGGTGAAGCATTTGAAGACACAAGGCATCAAAAGATTACTTTCGAAGTATCCTCATACACAAAGAACTTCAAAAGGTATTATCATTTATCCTTTAAGCTCACAGGTTGCAGCAAAAGGAAAGAACTATGGCAGATCATATCTCCATTGACAAACTGGACAGAGATAATTACCCCGCATGGGTAATGAGAATGGAAGCCTTACTTATGAGTAAGGATCTCATGATATATGTTACAGGTGAAGAAGAGAAGCCAGTATTCGAAGATGAAAGCCGACCAAAGAAAGAAGAACTTGATGCTTTAAAGCATTGGCAGAAGAAGGATGCAAGTGCAAAAGCCTACATCTACAATACAATCTGAGATCATTTGCTACCACACATCAGAGGATTGGAATCATCAGAAGATATATGGAATGCATTGGAATATCATTTCCAAAGCACTACTAAAGCACGGAAAGCAAGTCTATGGTCAGAGTTTACAACATTCAAGAAGAAGCCAAGTCAAACCATTAGTGATTATGTCACTAAGATGAAGGATCTAGCAGATAGTCTTGGATCCATAGATGAAGATGTTGAAGATCACAGATTGATTGCTCAACTACTTGCAGGCTTGAGAGGGGATGAAAGGTGGAAACCTTTTGTCTTATCAACAGAACTTTCATTAAATCATTATGTTCCAGATTTGAACCAGTTGCTTGGTTTGATGCTCACATATGAGCAAGACTTGAAGGGAGATGGAGATAAAGGTCAAAGTTCTGCAATGTACATGAAGAATAAGAAGAAAGGAGATAAAGGTAAAGCAAAGGATGAAGAGGAGTCTAATTCTCAAGCTTATTATGCAAGAGGTAAAGGCACTGGCAGAGGAAGAGCAAGAGGTTTTGGAAGAGGAAGAGGTAATCAAAATAACAACAAAAAGGCTTGCTGGATCTGTGGATTGAGTAATCATTTGGCTCATGACTGTTGGCACAACCAACAAGGATCAAACCAGAATCAAAACAACAATAGCAGAGGTCGAGGTGGAAGATATCAAAGTAATTTTCAAAGAGGTAGACAAAGTCAAAGAGGAGGCTATGGTAGAGGTGGAGGAAGAAGTTGGGGACAGAATCAATCCTACAACACCACCTACTACAACTATGCAAATGACACACAGAATGAAAGTCATACATCATTGATGATGAATTCAATCAGCAGATAAAGAAGATCTAAAGGTATTTTACATTGACTCTGGATGTTCTAATCATTTGTCAGGAAACATAGAATTGATGTCAGAATTGGAAAAAGGCATTTCTAGTCACACAGTTCAAACTGGTGATAATACAAGACATAGTGTACATTCAATTGGAAAAGTGAAATGCAAGAGTGGAGCAGATTTGCTAACCAATGTTTTGTATGTTCCTACAATACCTAAAAACTTGATTAGTGTGGGACAGATAGTTGAAAAAGGTTTTCAAGTCAGGTTTACAAATGAAGGAGTATTTGTTGAAGATCCAGAGAATGGATATAATCAGATTGTCTCTGGTAAGAAAGAAGGTAGACTCTTTACTTTAAGAGTGCAAGGGAACATTGCTCAAGCTTTGCTCACACATGGTGAAGCAGTGATTACAGAACTTGATCTCTGGCATAAGAGATTAGGTCATTTCAATGAAAGAGGAATTAAAGCTATGGTTGTTAATCAGTCTGTACTAGGATTACCAAATGTGCAAAGTCAACATATGGTTTATAAATGTGAAGCATGTCAAATGGGTAAAGCACACAGGTTACCATTTCAAAAGAAAGGATTCAAACATGATGGAGTACTTGAGCTCATTCATACAGATGTATGGGGACCAACAAAAGAAGGATCTATCAGTGGCTCAAGGTATTATGTTCTTTTCATTGATGATGCTACAAGATGGATAACATTATATGTTTTGAAGGAAACAACAGAAGTGTTTGGAGCTTTCAAGCATTTTCATGCATATGTAGAGAGAGTCACAGGTCAAAAGCTTAAGAGACTGAGGTCTGATGGAGGGGGAGAATACTTCTCCCAAGAGTTCAATGATTATCTTTGGAATGCAGGTATTAAGAGAGAAATAACTTGCAGGTATACACCACAACAAAATGGTGTAGCAGAAAGAAGGAACAGGACTCTGGTTGAGTTTGCTAGAGCTATGCTAAAGGAGAAGAATTGTCCAAATTATCTTTGGGCTGAGGCTGTAAATACAGCTACATATCTTGTGAATAGATTACCATGTGCAGCTCTGAATGGAATGACTCCATATGAAGCTTGGTGGGGTAAGAAACCAACACTAGATCATTGTAGAGTGTTTGGATCAATTGCATATGCTTATGTGCCATCTCAACTTAGGCATAAACTTGAACCAAAGGCAGAAAAATATGTGTTCATTGGTTATGATGAAAAGCAGATGGGTTACAGGTTGTGGAATCCTCTAACCAAACAATTTATTGTTTCTAGAGATGCTACATTTGATGAACAGAAAAGTTGGTATGCAGATCAAAGTAATACAGCTGAGGAATTTGAAGAAGAGGTAAGAAGATGTGAGAAAGGAAAATCAATTGTGCAGGTGAATAGAGATGAAGACTATATGCAAGCAAGTACATCCAGAAGTGGATTAACAAGAATGAATGAAGAAGCTCCTATATTTGATGAAGAGGTGTATCCAGAAACTTATGAAGAATGTGAACCAAGAAGGTCAAGCAGGACTAGAAGACAACCAGAAAGGTATTCTTATGATACTTCTTACATAACTCAGAAGAACTATGCATATATGGTCAAAGATGATGAAGAACCTCAGAACTATGATGAAGCTAAAGGTAAAAAGCAATGGGAAGAAGCAATGAAGGAAGAGTTCAATGCATTGGAGGAGAACAAGACATGGGAACTTGTTCCTAAACCAAATGGTAAGAAAGTAATTGGAAATAAATGAGTTTATAAAGTGAAGAAGCTTGCAGATGGAAGTATAGCCAGATACAAAGCTAGATTGGTGGTGAAAGGCTATGCCCAGACCTATGGCATAGATTATGATGAGACATTCAGTCCTGTAGCTAAAATGTCAACTATAAGAACAATCATTGCTATTGCAGCTTCAAAAGGATGGACCCTAAGTCAATTGGATATAAAAAATGCATTCTTGAATGGATACATATCAGATGAGGTATACATGGAACAACCTCAAGGGTTTATAGATTCCAGGTATCCAAATTTTGTTTGCAGGTTGAGAAGAGCATTGTATGGATTGAAGCAAGCTCCAAGAGCTTGGAACTATAGACTGGTGAAGTATCTCAATGATCTTGGATATCAAAGTTCAAAAGCAGATTCAAGTCTACTTATCAAAAGAACAGAGGAAGGTACAATCTACATTTGTATTTATGTAGATGACATTATAATCACAGGTACTTCAGATGAAGGAATCAAGGAGGTAAAGAGATTACTTGAGAAAGAGTTTAAGATCAGTGACCTAGGAAAGTTATCATACTTTCTTGGAATGGAAGTTACTTATACAGATCATGGCATATATGTGTCACAAGAAAGGTATCTTCTGAACTTATTGAAGAAGTTTGATATGGAAAATTGCAGAGAAGCTTCAACTCCACTTGAAGTTAATCACAAGCTCAGTAAATATGATGGTGCAGACTACAAAGATATGAGGAAGTATCAATCTCTTGTGGGTAGTTTGATTTATGCTACACTAACAAGACCTGATCTTAGTTATGCAGTGGGAGTTTTGTCACAATTCATGCATTGTCCAAAGGACCCACATTGGATTGCAGGTCAAAGAGTTCTCAGATATATCAAAGGAACTATAAAGGAAGGATTATATTATCCTTTTACATCAAATTTGAAGTTGAGAGCCTACAGTGATTCAGATTGGGCAGGTAATCAAGATGACAGAAGATCAACTCATGGTTACATGATATACATTGGTGATAAGCTTGTAAGTTGGTGTTCCAAGAAACAACATACAGTAGCATTATCATCAACTGAAGCAGAGTACAAAGGACTTGTGGAAGCAGCTAAGGAAGTCATATGGATGCAGACATTGTTCAAGAGCTTAGGAATTGATCAAGGTACACCTACAATACATGGAGATAATATGAGTTCACTTTATCTTGCAGCAAATCCAGTATTTCATGCAAGAACAAAGCACATAGAGATACAGTATCATTTTCTCAGAGAAAAGGTAATGGAGAAGGAGATTGAAGTGGAGTACATTTCTACTAAAGATCAGTTAGCAGACATAATGACAAAGAGCTTGGATGGTGTGAAGACCAGCAGATTCAAAAGCATGGTAGGAGTAAAAGAAAAGAAGAAGATATGAAGAAACAGGGAATGTCAATTAGTGATTGAGGGGGAGCTGTTGAAGAAACAATCACTAACTGGACATATATTTGAAGGTCAAATCTTAGGAAGAAAACCCCATGCCTATGTGAAGGGACAAATTCACAAATGTATTATACTTGTAAAGTTAGTTCACTTTAGTTCTAGAAGTTTTTTCAAAAGTTACGAGAATGAGAAAATCTATATAAGTTAGTTAGTATTAACTGACGCGTAGAGAGAGAGAGGAGAAGAAGAAGGAGGAAGACAATGAGAAAGTGAGAAGAACTCATTTTTGTATGATTGAGTATAGTCGGGCTTCTCTGAGTGAGAAAGCCTTTGTAAAACTTCTGAGTTTTTTATAGTTATGAGAAGAACTGAGTAAAGTTCTGTGTATGAGCCTCTCTCCATCATCTTCATGATTACCTACTGTGTGATGAGTTACAAAGATCAAGTTTTCCAAGCAACTCGATGCCTGGCATCGAATCTCTGCTGATAAGTCATATTTTCATTTATATTTTTCATCCAGTACTGAAGTGTTTGTAAAACATGATGTTGTTGGAGCAACTCGATGCCTGGCATCGAATTCCAGTTGATAAGTCCTATTCTAAGTGTGCATGAAATCATCTCTAGTTTTGGTGTCCAAAAGATCAAGACTTTATGCGGGAAGTCGATGCCCGGCATCGAATCCCTGCTGAAAAGTGGCCAAAAACATCCCAAGTCGATGCCCGGCATCGAATTCTCGTTGCAAGTCGATGCTAGGCATCGAATTCTAATTTTAAACAGGCGCTCTTACTAAAACAGGCAAGTTTTCCAGTTTTGGAAGGTCATACAGGGTCATCTTGTGAGGGCCATAACTTGAGTTCTAGATCTCCGTTTGATGCATATGATAGCTTGTTGGAAAGCTCTACTCTTCTAGTTTCAGCCTGTAAAGTTTCATGGAGAAAGCATACTTGAGCTAGGAGAAATTAGCAAAATACTAAAGGTATGTCATTTCTGTGACTAGGAATTTCTGTAGAAGCAAAGTTCTCACTTTAAGCTATCATTTCTCAAAGTTTGGAGTGGCAATGAGTTAATGGTGACCATAGAGGTGTTCTAGTATCACATTAATTCAATTCTTGTGGTGTTTTATACATCAACAATGATGAAGCAGGTACACACCAAGCTAACTATGCAGGTAGAAGAAGACATGGTAGAGGTAGAGGCAGAGGAGGAAGACAAGGAAGGGGGAGACCCCAAGACTCTAATCCTTGTTCTATTTGTGGAATCATTAACCATTGTAAAAGTGTTTTACATGAAGAGAATCTTGTAAGTCCACTCATTTCGTGGAGTTAAGAGAATCAAAAGTACGAATATCATTTGGTGGCATCACTCCTCATTTAGAGGAACACTTTTAGGTGGAGCTCTATTTGAATTTGAAAATTCAAACTTGAAGAAAAGTCACTATATAAGAGACTTGAAAATCTCACGGCTTTATGCCTCTTCTAGGAGCTCATTTTTTGTTCATTTGTAGAGGTTGAGTGGCTTAGACCATAGCCTACTCTTCTCACTATCATTGAGCATATATTTTATATGCCAATGGTCATGTAGAACATTTTTCTATAATACATTAGGTCATTGATAATCTCTGTTCATCTCTTTGCCATGTCTACTCAGAATACTGTACTTGTGATGCTCATATCTCTATGATCCCTCCATCATTTTCCATCATCTATAGCTTTTTGAAAAAAGATCAAAGTCCACTACAAGCTGTCAAAATTTGAAGAAGTTTGATTTAGCACATTGGGAGAAAACCACCTTGAAGTGCTCACTGGTCATTCTCTATGTAGCTCCTAAAAAGTTGAGGGTAAGGCTTCAATTGATAAATTGATTGCTCAGTGTGTAGTTTATCATTTCAAGTGATTTCACTTGGAATCATTAGCTCTATAAGTTAATTTGATTCACCCAAAAGGAATTTTCCTAATTCCTACTGTACTATGAGCACTGAGCAAAATATCCAGCAGGTGTCAAGACCAAAATAACAAGTTTTTGGTCACAAGCTAGTTGTAAAGTTATCTCTTTTGATTCAATTGTTTGAAGCATCATCTCCAAAGTACATAGGTACTTTATTTGTGTCATTTGTAGGCTAAGAGGGCCTACAACATAACTCTGAAGTAAAATAGGGTAGGTAGTAAGCAGGGTTTGGAAGTACCAACTCATTTCTTGTGGTATTCATCCATCTCATACAACAATGGTATCTGAGCAAATTGAGATAAAATAGGAGATGGTTTCCATTCTTTTATGGATAAAAGAGAAAGGGAAAAGCAAAAAGGTTGAAGATGAAGGTACTTCTCAAGCTGACTATGCAGGGAGAGGTAGGAACTCAAGAGGTAGGGATAGAGGATGTAAGCAAGGTAGGGGGAGACCTTTCAACTCTTCCCCATGCAACATATGTGGATTGTCTAATCACACTATAGATGAGTGCTATAGGAACTACAAGAATTAGAGAGGAAGAGGATATCAAAGAGGTGACTACTCACAATCAAGAGGAAGATTCAATCATACTCAAGGCTACAACAACAACTACAATAACAACTACAACAAAAACTACAACAACAACTACAACAACAACAAATACCAAGGAGGTTACAAATCAAGGAAAGACTTCAACAATTACATAGAGGATCAAGAGGATTGTCTTTTGATTATGAACATGACCTCAAAGCAAGGTGCGAATGATGAACACCTCTTCTATATTGACTCATGTTGTTCAAACCATGTGGCAGACAATGTAGCTCTTCTCTCTGACCTTGAGGAACCCAAGGGAAAGCACCAAGGACAAATAGGTGATGACACCAAGCATTCAGTGGTCAAGGTAGGAAATGTCAAAACTTTTGATGGGAATAGAAATCTGAGCAAGGTTCTTTATGTAACTACAATCACAAAGAATTTGATGAGTGTTGGACAAATTATGGAAAAGGGTTTGCATGTTAGGTTCAACAAATATGGAGCATTTGTGGAGGATCCCCAATATGATTTCAAGAGAATTGCCAAGGGAGAAAAAACAGGTAGACTATTTACATTTGAACTTGAGGACACTAGAAATATTGCACTTTACAATTACAAGGATCAAACATTGTCAGAGCTTGAGATTTGGCATAAAAGATTAGGGCATATTGGTGAGAGAACCTTGAAGCAAATATGTAGAGATAAATGTGTGTTTGGGATACCTAATGTATCCAAGAAACACATGATCTATAAATGTGGTGCATGTCAGTTTGGCAAGTCACACAGGTTACCCTTGTCAAGGAAAGGTTACATGCATGAGGATTACTTGGAACTTGTCCACACAGATGTGTGGGGACCAAGCAAGGACCCTTCAATTTTAGGCTCAAGGTACTATGTGTCTTTCATTGATGATTTCAGTAGGTGGACTATCTTGTATTTTATGAAGCACAAAGATGAAGTGTTCAATTGCTTTAAGAAGTATCTTGCACCTATGGAAAATCAAACAGGAAAGAGTCTAAAGAGGCTAAGGTTAGATGGAGGAGGTGAGTACTTCTCAAATGAATTTGATGCATTCTTGCAGGACAGAGTTATCAAAAGAGAGATTACTACAAGGTATACCCCTGGGCAAAATGGGGTAGCAAAGAGGAGAAATAGGTTGATTGTGGAAAAAACTAGATCAATTCTTAATGAAAAAAGGTTATGTTATCGGGTCCTTTAACGCACGCACACACAGAGGCAGAAAGAAGACGAAAGAGGAATCAGAAATATAGAAACAATCGACACAATATTGGGTACAATCTCCCCTCGTGTACTTTGATGGATGAGTCTCTCAGAGTACACGTATTTATAGGTTTATTTCTATTACGTCCCGAAAATAGAAGTTACATGAGGACCGTCGCTTTTAGAAGCCCTTTTAGGAAAAACTACTTTATTTACAAAAGGCGTCGCTTTCTAAAGTGAACCACTACTTTTACAACAAGATAAACCTAAATATAACTATTATAGAAGTCTTCATTTTAGCTTTGAATTTATTTATTTACGCGCATCCACTTGTATCCACGCCCTCATGCTTCTTCACCTGCTAAATCAAACACAACCACATTAAAAAATTCTAGACATTTAAAACTATTAAAAATCCATTTAACCTTCCATGATTCCATAAGATACAACATGCCTCCCAGTTGACAAGCAACTGACCTCAGTTGATAAACATAAAAATAGACATGGATGATCAGCCGCATGTCCCATCACTGAACAATATTAAGCATGAACCATGTAAAACACATGCATGGAATCGAAAACCTGAAAGTTTAATGTAATTGGGAATGATATGCAAAAATTAAATGATCATAATGAGGTGATAATTGTGTTTTAAATAAGTCAATATTCTAATTCATTTTCAAAAGTATATCTAAAGTATGATCCTACATACTAAATTCTTTGTGTAAATGCGTTACATATAATTAAAGAAAATTAGACTAGCAAAAAGATTGTTGTTGGTGATGTGGCTGCTGCAAACGGATCCTCTTGATAATCAATCGGTACTCATTCTCTGCATCATGAGCAAAGGCAATAACTTCATGAAGCGATGTAGGCTGGCATGATCGAAGCTTTGCTTGAACCTCCTTATCTATCCCAACATCATACTTCTTCTTCATAGTATCATTGGGAACATCTTCAAGCAAGCGATAGAGTTACTAAGTATTGGTAGAACCGGTCCGTATAGGTTGTAAATGTATCACCTTCCATCCATGTAAATTTAGTCCACAATTTTCAAACATGTAGGTTGAACTGTAAGGGTAGAAAAGAATCCTTAAATTGTTCTTGAAAGGCCTTCCATGTGCTTGGACAGTCTGCACTATGGCAAAGATCATTCCACCAAAGCTGAGCTTTTTCAACTAAATAGCTAGTGGCAAATTTGACTTTTTCATTTTCAGCATATGTTTCATCAATATAAAAATCATCAAACTGTGAAAGTCATGAAAGGATAAAAGGGCCATCCTTCCGGCCATCAAATCGTAAAAATTGGTAATTCTTAACAGCAATCTTGGAATGCGTGCCATTCGACTGGGCAGAGACAATAGCTTTGACCACCCTTGTAAGGTTGTCTTCATTAGTTTGCATCTTTTTGAGTATATCGTCGTCTATCGGATCTTGTTCTGAGCACTTCGTAATTCGTGCCGCAGGAGCTCCAATTGTTGCTCGAGGGTGACCTCGGGTAGAGGTGATTCACTGAAGTCCTCCATTGTTGTAGGGTCCATATCTAGAGAAAAAAACTCCTCTTTCAAACTATGTTGGGTCCTCAATCTAATAGGTTAGCTAAAAAGCTTGTTTCAAGTGCTTTCCAACGATATATTATATGCTAAAATCCCTCAAAATTAAAATTGCCTCGTGCATAGCCAACGGTTGCGAAGGGAGCCTTGGGTGCCAATGTTGCCAATGTATTGCCTAAGTTCTTTGCCTTAGTTGACGCCTTGGAGTAAGCGGAGTAAATGTAGGTGTAAACATAGGTTCTGGAACTAGAATAGAAATTGAAACTGAAACTGGAACTGGAACAGAGACAGAGACAAAAGTAGAAGCCGAGGCTAAAGCCGATGCAGATGCGGACGTGGATTTGGATTCGGATTCGGATCGCGAACAGAGAATGCAAACAATAATCAATCGTGGAGATAAACACAAACAAACCCCTTCGGAGTGATACATGCCAGGCTTTGATACCATTGTTATCAGGTCCTTCAGCGTACACACACACAGAGGCAGAAAGAAGATGAAACAGGAATCAGAAACAGAGAAACAATCGACGTGATATTGGGTACAATCTCCCCCCGTGTACTCTAATGGACGTGTCACTCAGAGTACACATATTTATAGGTTTATTTCCATTACATCCTGAAAATAGAAGCTACATAAGGGTTTTAGTAGTGTCTTTTAGGAAAAACTACTTTATTTACAAAAGGCGTCGCTTTCTAATGCGAACCACTACTTTTACAACAAGATAAACCTAAATATAACTATTCTAGAAGTCTTTGTTTTAGTCTTCAAATTTATTTATTTACGTGCATCCACTTGTATCCACACCCTCATGCTTCTTCACCTGCTAAATCAAATACAACCACATTAAAACCTTCTGGACATTTAAAACATTAAAAAACCATTTAACCTTCCATGATTCCATAAAATACAATAGGTTACCAAATTATTTGTGGGTAGAGAGTGTTTCTACTACCACTTATCTTATTAACAGGTTGCCATCCAAATCACTTGATGGGATGACCCCATATGAAGCATGGCATGGTAGAAGGCCATCACTTGATCATTGTAGAATATTTGGATGTGTTGCTTATGTGCATATCCCATCTCAGATAAGAGGTAAGCTAGACCCTAAGGCAGAGAAGTGCATCTTTATAGGGTATGATTTAAATAAAAAAGGATACAGATTTTATAATCCATCCAACAAAGGATTTATGGTGAGTAGAGATGTTGTGTTTGATGAGAATGATTCTTGGTTTGAAAGTGAATGCAGGAAGGTCAAGTTGCCATATGACTTGGGAGAGGAGTTTCCAAGTCTCACCAAGGAGGAACCAAGCCAAATTGAAGACATCAAATGAGATGATGAGGACATCATCAATCTAGAAGAATTCAAGGCATGGAAACCAAAGGGAAAGGCCAAGATGAAGAGGTTGGAAGACTTACTTGAATCATCCAACCCAAGCTCTAAGGAGATCACAAAGGGAAAGCAAGAAACCAATCAGATATGGGTATGACACTTCCTTAGTTAATAAGCACTCCATTTATCTTGCTAAGGATTGATCATTTGAAGAACCTACTTCATATGAAGAGGCAAAGAACAAGGCAAAATGGAAGGAAGCTATGGATGAAGAAATAGAAGCACTCCAAGAGAATGATACTTGGAAGCTAGTACCCAAGAAGGCATCAATGAAGGTAATTGGTTCTATATGGATTTTCAAAATCAAGCGAAACTCAGATAGATTCATAAACAAGTATAAAGCTAGACTTGTGGCTAAAGGTTTTGCACAAACCCAAGGAGTTGATTATGAAGAGAATTTCTCACCTGTGGAAAAATGCCAACCATCAGAGTACTGGTAAGTGTAGCTGCATCAAGGAATTGGAATATGTATCAATTGGATGTAAAAAATGCTTTTCTCAATGGCTAGATTTTAGAGGAGGTTTACATGGCTTAACCTCCAGGCTATGAAGACCCAAGAAAGGTAAATTATGTGTGAAAACTGAACAAAGCTCTTTATGGTTTGAAGCAGACACCTAGGGCATGGAACCGTAGGTTAACTACCTATCTTCAAGATCAAGGATTCATGATGAGCAAAGCAGATACATCTCTGTTTTTCAAGAGAAGTAATTTAGAGGTGATATACGTATGTGTGTATGTTGATGATATCATACTTAAAAATCAAGAACCTAATGATGCAAGAGTTCAAAATCAGTGACCTAGGGTTTTTGAAGTATTTTCTTGGACTTGAATTGGTCTACACAAATTCTAGAATTTACATTACTCAAAGAAAGTATGTGCAGGACATGTTGAAGAAGTTCCGCTTGGAGAATGCAAAGGTGCTCCCCTATGTTGGAGCAAGTCTATGACAAGCCTAAGTATTGGCTTGAGTCTCACAAAGTCTTAGAAGAAGCTTTAAAAAGAAGACTATGTAAAGTTCACTTGTGAACTACCTCTTGTAACTTTTGGAGAGTTTACTTAATGTAAAAGTAAGAGAATCTTAAGTGGTTGAGTCCACATGATCAAGAATGGAAAGAGGAGCCACGAATTCGTGATTTGTGGTAGGTAGAGAATCAAATCAATCATTGATTGATTGGAGAGTGATTGAGGGAAGTTAGCCTCCCAAACTCAACTATAAATAGATGGCAGTTTTAGTCGTGGTTAGAGAGACCTATGTGAAGACCTCCAAGAGCTGAGCTATGCCATATCAAGGTGTGATTACAAGGCACACATATGTATCAGTAAGTCATTGTATTGTACAAGCAATATACTTTCATTTTCATGATTATTTGAGTTCATCTTTCCATGTTCTTGTGAAGTGTACTACTCACTGCCATTACTCTCAGTTTTCTCAGTCAACTTGCAGAGATGTTTTCTCTGAGCTTAGTGCATCATTTTCAGTGATTTAACTTGGTAAAGTTAGCTCTATAAGTCTACTATGTGCTCACAAATTTTCATGTCATTTGGATGTTGCAATCTTCAGTTATGTTCATTTGAAGTCAACAGGGTCTGTTCATCTTCACTTCTCTGTCAGGTACCCGACTTTTTCACTCATCTTGTCAGAGCCATTTCTCAGTGGTTACTTATCCAAATTCAATGATTTAAAGCTTGTTGGATTTAGCTTACTGTCTAGTATAACCATACAAATTTTCATAATCATTGAATATCTACATTTTGAGTTATGTTGATTTTTCTGCTCACTGTTCTATTTTTGTAGCAGCCCGTGAAAATCAGGATGATGTCATCACTTGTTAAAACTCATTCTCAGTGTGTGGTTCATTATTTTTTATGAGATTACTCTTGAAAGTTAGCTCTTTAAGTTACCTAGACTTCCCCAAGAGGAATTAAGCTAATTGCTACTGTGCTCAGAGAATTATGTAAAACACTGGACAGGTGTATGAACCAAGAATAGCAAGTTTTCACCTCTGAGCTAACTCCAACTTATCTGTTTTGATCTATCTTTTTGAGAGTGATCTTCCAAGGTACATAGGGTGTCTAATACATCCATTGGCAAGCTAAAAGGGCCCACCATATACTCCTGGAGTTCAATTGGCTGGTGTAGATCAAGGATTTTGCAACACCTCTTCATCTTCAAGCACATACCTATCCATCTCTTCACAATGGTATCAGAGCAAGGTTGGACAACATGGCAGATGGATTTCCTTCATCAATTGACAAGTTGGACAGAGGTAACTACTCAACTTGGTCATTAAGGATGGAAGCTTATCTCCAAGGTAGAAGTTTATATGGTTATGTGGCTGGAGATGAAGTTATGCCAAGTTTTAGGAACAAAAGTCAACCAACACAAGAAGAGCAAGAAAGATTGAGCACATGGTGCTCCAAGGATGCACTTGCAAGGTCTTATCTCCTCAACTCTATCTCAGATTTTTTGTTGCCTCACATTAGAAGTTGTAAGACATCTCAGGAAGTGTGGGATGCACTTGAAGCTTTCTTTTCTTCAAGTACCAAAGCTAGGAAGCATCAACTATGGCTGGAGTTCACAACTCTCAAGAAGGCTCCCAAACAAAATGTGACTGATTTTGTCACAAAGCTCAAGGACATAGCGGATCAGTTGGGAAGCATTGGAGAGGTAATAGATGAAGAGCAAATTGTAAGGCAGGTCATCAATGGCTTGAAGGCAGATGATAAGTGGGAAGCATTCACCACAGCTATGGATTTGTACATGGACATGCATGTACCTGATTTCAACACACTCATTGGACAACTACTTACTCAAGAGGCAAAGCTTATCAAAAATGGAGAAAGCTCTAAAGGTAATCAATCTTCAGCTTTATACACGGATAAAAGCAAGTCTAAAGATAACAAAGGAAAGGCAAAGAAAGTGGATGATGAAGCAGGTACATATCAAGCTAACTATGCAGGTAGAGGAAGACATGGCAGAGGTAGAGGAAGAGGAGGTAGACAAGGCAGGGGGAGATCCCAAGACTCGAACTCATGTTCTATTTGTGGACTAACTAATCATACAACTGAAAATTGCTTTAGGAATTCCAGGAATCAAAGAGGCAGAGGATACAATAGAGGAAGTTATGGCTACTCAAGAGGAAGGTTCAACAACTACCATGGCAACTACAACAACTACAATCATTCAAACTATCAAGGAGGCTACAAAGGAAGGAGAGACTACAATAACTACACAGAAGACTCAAACAAAGAGGATTCATTATTGATCATGAACATGGCTATGCCACAAGGTAAATCTGATGAGCATGTTTTCTACATAGATTCAGGTTGTTCAAATCATGTGGCAGGAAATGTGGCACTCCTATCAGATTTAGAAGATCCAAGGAATAAGCATGAGGTACAAACAGGAGATGATACAAAACATCCTGTGGAGAAAATAGGCAATGTCAAAGCACCTGATGGAAACATCAACCTACTCAGTAAGGTACTCTATGTCCCTACCATTACAAAGAATTTGATAAGTGTTGGGCAGATAGTAGAGAAAGGGTTGCAAGTCAGGTTCACAAAAGCAGGAGCATTTGTTGAAGATCCAAGTCAAGGATTCAAAAGAATTGCAAAAGGTGAAAAGACAGGTAGATTGTTCACATTTGAATTACAGGACACTAGAAACATTGCTCTCTTTAATTATGGTAGTCAGACACTCACAGAATTGGAAGTATGGCACAAAAGGTTAGCACATATTGGTGAAAGGTCATTAAAGCAAATCTGCAGGGACCAAAGTGTACTTGGACTTCCTAATTTGTCAAAACAACATATGATTTATAAGTGTAGTGCATGTCAATTTGGAAAGTCTCACAGGTTACCATTCATGAAGAAAGGTTATATGCATGGAGATCTCTTGGAGTTGGTTCATACAGATGTATGGGGACCTAGCAAGGAAGCTTCAATATCTGGATCAAGGTATTATGTTTCCTTTATTGATGATTGCAGCAGATGGACTATCCTATTCTTTATGAAACACAAAGATGAAGTTTTTTCATGTTTCAAAAGATATTTGGCTCTTGTGGAGAATCAAACAGGTAAATCACTAAAAAGGCTAAGGTGAGATGGAGGGGGAGAATACTTCTCCTATGATTTTGATTCTTTTCTTCAAGAAAGAGGAATCAAAAGAGAGGTAACTACAAGGTACACTCCTGAGCAAAATGGAGTGGCAGAAAGGAGGAATAGGACAATTGTTGAAGCTGCAAGGTCTATGTTAAATGAAAAGCATTTACCTAATTACTTATGGGCTGAGGCTGTATCTACAGCCACTTACTTGATTAACAGGTTGCCTTCAAAATCCCTTGATGGGATGACTCCATATGAGGCTTGGAATGGAAGAAGACCAAGTTTAGATCATTGTAAAATTTTTGGATGTATTGCTTTTGCTCATGTTCCTTCACAGGTTAGAGGCAAGATGGATCCAAAAGCAGAAAGGTGTGTATTTATTGGATATGACAACAATCAAAAGGGCTACAGGTTATACAACCCTACCAACAAAGGATTCTTGGTAAGCAGAGATGTAGTTTTTGATGAGAACAATTCATGGTATGAAGATTCATGCAGGAAGATCAATTTACCATATAATCTTGAAGAAGATTTTCCAAAGCTTGGTAGAGAACAACAGAAGATTGAAGAACAAGACACCTCAGAGGATGATGAAGAATCTCACATGGAAAAGATCAAAGCATGGAAGTCTAAAGGTAAAGCAAAATTGCAAGAACTTGGACATGAGGCAGAATCATCACATCATGGCCTAAGAAGATCTATGAGGGAAAAGAAAAAACCAGAAAGGTATGGGTTTGACACCTCATTAGTAACTAAACATTCTATCTACATAGCACAGGACATAAACCAAGAGGAGCCATCATCATTTGAAGAGGCCAAAGCAAAATCAGAATGGAAGCATGCAATGAAGGAAGAGATTGAAGCACTTGAGGAAAACAACACTTGGGATTTGGTGCCCAAGACTTCATCCATGAAGGTAATAGGCTCAAGATGGGTCTATAAACTCAAGAAGAATTCTGATGGTTCCATTAACAGGTATAAGGCAAGGCTTGTAGCAAAAGGCTTTGCACAAACTCAGGGAATTGATTATGAGGAGACCTTCTCTCCTGTGGCAAAGATGCCTACTATTAGGGTTTTGCTTAGTATTGCCTCTTCCAAGAATTGGAAGATACTTCAACTAGATGTAAAGAATGCATTCTTGAATGGTTGGATAACAGAAGAGGTATATATGGCACAACCACCTGGTTTTGAGAATCAAGTTTATCCTGATTATGTGTGTAAACTTAACAAAGCATTGTATGGTCTCAAGCAAGCTTCAAGAGCTTGGAATTTCAGGCTTGTTTCATTCTTGCAGGACAAAGGCTTTCAACCAAGCAAGGCAGATCCTTCACTCTTTATTAAAAAGAGTAATTCTGAGGTCATCTACCTATGTGTATATGTAGATGATATTATATTGACAGGAAATGATGCAGATGGTATGAAGAAGATCAAAGATCAGATGAGAGAAGAGTTCAAGATAAGTGATTTGGGTTCACTTACCTACTTCCTAGGTTTGGAAGTTGTCTACAAAGATCATGGTTTGTTTCTCACTCAAAGAAAGTACATTAAGGACATGTTGGCAAAATTCAAGATGCAAGATTGTAAGATTGCAGGTACTCCAATGGAGGTCAATCACAAATTGAGCTCACATGAAGGTGAACTCATAGAGGACATCACATCATATCAAAGTCTAGTGGGTAGTCTCAACTATGCCCCATTGACAAGAGTAGATATATGTTACAGTGTGAGTGTGCTAAGTCAATTTATGCACACACCAAGGAAACCACATATGGATGCTGCCAAAAGGATTCTCAAGTATCTCAAAGGAACCATAAATGAAGGACTTTATTATCCTTATGTATCTGATTTAGGTTTGAAGCTATTTTCTGATGCAGATTGGGCTGGCTCCAAGGAAGATAGAAGGAGCACTTCAGGTTATCTTACCTTTGCAGGTTCAAAGCTTATTTCATGGTCATCCAAGAAGCAACCCACAGTTGCTCTCTCTTCTACTGAAGCTGAATATAGAGGTCTTGCCATAGCTACACAAGAAGCTATGTGGATGAAGACATTATTCAAAGATCTTGGATTGGAGTTCGGAACTCCAACTATTTTTGGTGACAATATGAGTTCTATTCATTTGGCTGCTAATCCTATTTTTCATGCAAGGACTAAACATATTGAAGTTCATTATCACTATGTACGAGAAAAGGTTCTAAGCAAAGAGATTCAAATATCATATGTGTCCACTCATCAACAATGTGCAGATATTCTAACCAAAGCATTGGATGGTACAAAGCTAAGGCTATGATTGGTTTGCAGGTAATCTTGGAAGATTGAAGACCTCAAGCATACTTGGCTTGAGGGGGAGCTGTTGGAGCAAGTCTATGACAAGCCTAAGTATTGGCTTGAGTCTCACAAAGTCTTAGAAGAAGCTTTAAAAAGAAGACTATGTAAAGTTCACTTGTGAACTACCTCTTGTAACTTTTGGAGAGTTTACTTAATGTAAAAGTAAGAGAATCTTAAGTGGTTGAGTCCACATGATCAAGAATGGAAAGAGGAGCCACGAATTCGTGATTTGTGGTAGGTAGAGAATCAAATCAATCATTGATTGATTGAAGAGTGATTGAGGGAAGTTAGCCTCCCAAACTCAACTATAAATAGATGGCAGTTTTAGTCGTGGTTAGAGAGACCTATGTGAAGACCTCCAAGAGCTGAGCTTTATGCCATATCAAGGTGTGATTACAAGGCACACATATGTATCAGTAAGTCATTGTATTGTACAAGCAATATACTTTCATTTTCATGATTATTTGAGTTCATCTTTCCATGTTCTTGTGAAGTGTACTACTCACTGCCATTACTCTCAGTTTTCTCAGTCAACTTGCAGAGATGTTTTCTCTGAGCTTGGTGCATCATTTTCAGTGATTTAACTTGTTAAAGTTAGCTCTATAAGTCTACTATGTGCTCACAAATTTTCATGTCATTTGGATGTTGCAATCTTCAGTTATGTTCATTTGAAGTCAACAGGGTCTGTTCATCTTCACTTCTCTGTCAGGTACCCGACTTTTTCACTCATCTTGTCAGAGCCATTTCTCAGTGGTTACTTATCCAAATTCAATGATTTAAAGCTTGTTGGATTCAACTTACTGTCTAGTATAACCATACAAATTTTTATAATCATTGAATATCTAAATTTTGAGTTATGTTGATTTTTCTGCTCACTGTTCTATTTTTGTAGCAGCCCGTGAAAATCAGGATGATGTCATCACTTGTTAAAACTCATTCTCAGTGTGTGGTTCATTATTTTTTATGAGATTACTCTTGAAAGTTAGCTCTTTAAGTTACCTAGAATTCCCCAAGAGGAATTAAGCTAATTGCTACTGTGCTCAGAGAATTATGTAAAACACTGGACAGGTGTATGAACCAAGAATAGCAAGTTTTCACCTCTGAGCTAACTCCAACTTATCTGTTTTGATCTATCTTTTTGAGAGTGATCTTCCAAGGTACATAGGGTGTCTAATACATCCATTGGCAAGCTAAAAGGGCCCACCATATACTCCTGGAGTTCAATTGGCTGGTGTAGATCAAGGATTTTGCAACACCTCTTCATCTTCAAGCACATACCTATCCATCTCTTCACACCGTATGGAGGTAAATCATAAATTGAGTGCTCATGAAGGTGATTCACTTGAAGACATTGCAGGATATCAAAGCATAGTAGGAAGCCTAAACTATGCAACATTGACAAGGATTGATATTGCTTATGGAGTAAGTGTCTTAATTCAATTCATGCACAAACCTAGAGGACCTCACTTGGAAGCTACCAAAAGGATTTTGAAGTACCTCAAGGCTACTCAAAATCAAGGTTTATACTTTCCATACACATCAAATTTAGACATCATGCTATACCTAGATGCAGATTGGGCAGATTGTAAGGATGTCAGGAGGAGTACTTTTGGTTATCTTTCTTTTGTAGGTGATAAGCCCATTTCATGGTCCTCCAAGAAGCAACCTACTACTGCTTTATCTTCAACAGAGGCTGAATACAGGGGATTAGCCAATGCTACACAAGAAGCCATATGCATTAGACTTCACACTCAATCACCTATGATCTTTGGTGAAAACACAAGTTCTTTACATCTTGCAGCCAATCCTATCTATCATCCAAGAACCAAGCATATAGAAGTTCACTATCACTATGTTAGGGAGAAGCTATTGAGGAGTGAAAGATGTGTGTTCATTGGATATCACAACAACCAAAAAGGCGACAAGCTATAGAACCCAGCAACCAAAGGCTTCTTGGTGAGTAGAGATGCAGTATTTGATGAGAATCATTCTTGGTATGAAGACTCATGCAATAAGATCAAATTACCTTATGATCTTGAAGAAGATTTTCCAAAGGTTGTCAAGGATAACCCTTCTAAAATTGAAGAACATGATATCTCAGAAGATGATGAAAGCATCTCAGATTGAAAAACTCAAAATGTGGAAGTCTAAAGGTAAAGCTAAAATGCAAGAACTTGGACAAGAGGTAGAATCATCACATCATGGCCTAAGAAGGTCCATGAGGGAGAAAAGAAAACTAGAGAGGTATGGGTTTGATACTTCTCTAGTTACTAAACATTCAATCTGTTTAGCACACGACATGAATCAAGAGGAACCCTCAACATTTGAGGAAGCAAACAACAAATCAGAATGGAGGCATGCAATGGAAGAGGAAATTGAAGCTCTTGAGGAAATAACACTTGGGAATTAGTTCCCAAGTCTTCATCAATGAAAGTGATAGGCTCAAGATGGATTTACAAATTGAAGAACTCAGATGGCTCCATTAACATGGATAAGGCAAGGCTTGTGGCAAAAGGCTTTGCACAAACTCAGGGAATTAATTATGAGGAGACCTTCTGTCCTATGGCAAAGATGCCAACAATTAGAGTCCTACTTAGTATTGCTTCTTCCAAGAATTGGAAGATACTTCAATTGGATGTAAAAAATGCATTTCTTAATGAATGGATAATGAAAGAGGTGTATATGGCACAACCACCTGGTTTTGAGAATCAAATACATCCTAATTATGTGTGTAAACTTAATAAAGCTCTATATGGACTCAAACAAGTCCCAAGGGCTTGGAATCAAGGGCTTCTTTCATTCTTGCAGGATAAAGGATTTCAACCTAGCAAGGCAGATCCATCACTCTTCATAAAAAGGAGTAATTCTAAAGTCATCTATTTGTGTGTGTATGTGCAATGATATTATACTTACAGGAAATGATGCAAATGGGATAAAGAAGATCAAGGAGCAGATGCAAGAAGAGTTCAAGATAAGTGACTTGGATTCACTCACATACTTCCTAGGGTTGGAAGTAGTATACAAAGATCATGGTCTATTCGTTACTCAAAGGAAATACATCAAAGACTTGTTGACAAAGTTCAAGATGCAAGATTGCATGATTGCAAGTACTCCAATGGAGGTTAATCACAAATTGAGCTCACATGAAGATGAGCTCATAGAAGACATCACAAGTTATCAAAGCCTTGTGGGTAGTTTGAACTATGCTACATTGACAATGGTAGATATATGTTATAGTGTGAGTGTGCTAAGTCAATTTATGTGCACACCCAGGAAACCTCACATGGATGCTACCAAGAGGATACTCAGATATCTCAAAGGGACCATTAATGAAGGATTATACTATCCTTATGTATCTGATTTAAGTCTAAAGTTGTTCTCTGATGCAGATTGGGTTGGTTCCAAGGAAGACAGGAGAAGTACCTCATGACACCTTACTTTTGCAGGGTCAAAACTTGTCTCATGGTCATCTAAAAAGCAACCCATAGTTGCTCTCTCTTCCATAGAAGTTGAATACAAAGGTCTTGCTATAGCTACTCAAGAAGCAATGTGGATGCAGACACTATTCACAGATCTTGGATTGGAGATTGGAACCCCAAGTATTTTTGGTGACAACATGAGTTCCATTAACTTGGCTGCCAATCCAATTTTTCATGGAAGAACTAAACATATTGAATTACATTAGCACTATGTCAGAGAGAAGATTGTGAGCAAGGAAATTCAGCTATCATATGTGTATACTCATCAACAATGTGCAGACATTTTGACCAAAGCATTAGATGGCACAAAACTCAGTAAATTCAAAGGTAATCTTGGAAGATTGAAGAACTCAAGCTTATTTGACTTGAGGGGGAGCTATTGGAAAAATTTCATGGCAAGTCTAAGCAAAGGTTTGAGTCTTCAAATGTCATAAAAACTTATGCTATATTTGAAGCAAATGCTAAAGCTTTGAAGAGTTCACATATGAACTCACCCTTGTAACTCTTTGAGTATTTACTTGATACAAAAGTGAAGGAATCAAAAGTGGTTGAATCCACTTGATGATAAGGGAAAGAGAAGCCAAGAACTCGTGATTGAGTTGGTTGAGAATCAATGACTAAGAATTTGGAAAAGTGGTTTAGGTGAGCAAGATTCAAATTCAAATCTTGGCTCCAACCATCACTATATATACACATGATTTAGTCGTGGTTTTTATACACTCATTAGCTGAGCTTCTTGCCATATCAGAGTTTGATCTCAAGGCACACACATGTACTAGTAAGTCCCTTATAATTTACATTCAATATACATTTGGACTCATGATCATTTGTGACCATATCTTCATGTCTATGTGAGTGTACTATTCACTTTCATACATCTTTTGCAGAGATGGTTTCTTTGATCATGATCCATCATTTTCCATGGCTTAACTTGATAATGGTAGCTCTGTAAGTCTACTATATAGTCCCAAAGTTTCATTGTATTTGGAGTTCTCAATCATGAGATTTATTCATTAGAAGTTGCCTATATCTCTGCATATTTTACTTCTCTGTTAGTACTCCATCAGAATAGTGATTTTCTCAGAGCTTGTTCTCAGTGTGTAGTTGATCATTTTCCATGATTTAAAGCATGATAGAACCCTCATAATGTCTGTTACATGGCTACAAATTTTCATTAGCTTTTCTTCTCGGAATCATTAGATATTATCATATCTTTGCTCACTGGTCTGATAACTCTTGCAGCCCATGAATGCCGGGATGGAGATATGATTTGATAAATATCTTTCTCTGCATGTAGTCCATGATTTTTTATGAAATCAATCATGATTGTTAGCTTGCTAAGTTAATTAGAGTTCCCCAAAAGGATTTAAGCCAATTGCTGATGTGCTCAGAGAATTGTTCAAAACACTGAACATGTGTATGAACTAAAATAGCAAGTTTTTTACTTTTGGATCAACTCCTACCTATCTGTTTTGATTCATCTTTTTGAGAGTGATCTTCCAAGGTACATAGGATGTCTAATACATCCTTTGGCAAGCTAAAAGGGCCCATCACATATCTCTTGAGTTCATTTGGTTGGTGTAGTGCAAAGTTTTTGTAGCACCACTTCATCTTCATCAAGTACAAATCCATCCTCACAAACAACACATGATATACAAATGTAGTGCTTGTCAATTTGGCAAGTCTCATAGAAAGCCATTCAGAAAGAAGGGATACATTCATGGAGGCCTATTTGAGCTAGTCCATACCGATGTATGGGGACCAAGCAACTAGCCTTCAATCTCTGGATCCAGGTATTATGTGTGATTCACCGATGATTGTAACAAATGGACAATACTATACTTTATGAAGCATAAAGATGAAGTGTTCTCATGTTTTCAGAAATATCTAGCACTTGTAGAGAATCAAATAGGTAAGACTTTGAAGAGGCTAAGGTTAGATGGAGGGAGATAATATTTCACCCATGACTTTGATTCTTAACTCCAAGAGGGAGGAATCGAAAGAGAGATTACAATCAAGTATACCCCAGAGCAAAATGGAGTGGCAAAGAGAATAAATAGAACCATAGTGGAGGCTACAAGATCAATTCTAAATGAGAAGAATTTTACCAACTACTTATGGGCAAAGGTTGTATCCATAGACACCTATCTAATGAATAGACTCTCATCAAAAGCATTAGATGGGATGAGATATTATGAAACATGGAATGGAAGAAGACCTAGCCTTGATCATTGCAAGATTTTTTAGGGCATAACATATGCACACATACCTTCACAAATCAGAGGCAAATTAGATCTAAATGTGGAGAAGTGCATCTTTATTGGCTATGAACTTAATAAGAAATATTGTAGGCTATATAATCCAAGCAACAAAGGTTTTATTTTAAGTAGAGATGTTGTGTTTGATGAAAACAAAATCCTGATTTGAAGATGATTGTAGGAAAATCAAACTTCCCTATGACCTAGAGGAATACTTTCCAACATTGTCAAAGAAGAATGAGCTTACACTTGAAGCATCAAGTGATTATGAAGATGACTAGAAAACTCCAAGAAGAGAAAACAACACTTGGAACTCCAAAGGCAAAGCCAAAGTCCAGGAGATGAGAGATATGATAGAATCATATCAACAAACTATAAGAATATTTACTTGAGAGAAAAGAAAGCAAGAAAGGTATGGTTATGACACCTCTTTAGCCACTAAGCATTCAATATACATAGCACATGACTCAAAGTCTAAAGAACCATCAATATATGAAGAAGCCAAGAAGAAGACAGAATGGAGAAGTGCCATGGAAGAAGAAATCGAAGCTCTACAAGAGAATCAAACTTGGGAACTAGTACCCAAGAAACCATCTATGAAGGTCATTTAGTCAAGATGGATCTACAAGGTAAAGAAGAATTCTGATGGCACCAATTAATAGGCACAAAGCAAGGCTCGTAGCCACATGGTTGGCACAAATCGAAGGCATTGATTATGAAGAGACATTCTCACCTGTGGCAAAGATGCCTACTATTAGAGTACTCATGAGTGTTGCATCTTCCAAGAATTGGAAGATATATCAAATGGATGTTAAAAATTCTTTTTTAAATGGTTGGATTTTGGAGGAGTTATACATGACTCAACCTAATGGTTTTGAATACAAATCATATCCAGAATATGTATGCATGTTAAGGAAATCCTTGTATGGATTGAAGCAAGCTCCTAGAGCTTGGAATCATAGACTTGTCACTTACTTGCAGGATAAATGTTTCATTGTAAGCAATGCAGATCCTTCCCTCTTCATTAAGGGAATCATTCAGAGGTCATATACGTTTGTGTATATATTGATGATATAATCATTACATGAAGTGATGTAGATGGAATTAGAAGGATCAAAGCTCAAATGAAGGAAGAATTCAAGATCAGTGATCTTGTCTTACTTACATACTTCCTAGGCTTGGAAGTAGTATATATAGAGAAAGTTATGTTCCTCATTCAAAGAAAGTACATTGGAGATATTCTCGCCAAGTTCAAGATGGAAAATACAAAGGTTGTAGGTACACTCATGGAGGTAAATCTAAAGCTAAGTGCTCATGAAGGTGAATTAATTGAAGATGTAACTAGTTATTAAAGTCTTGTTGGAATCTTGAATTATGCTACTCTTACTAGAGTCGATATCAACTATGGAGTAACTGTGCTAAGTCAATTCATGCACACTCCAAGGAAGCCTCACATGGAAGCAACCAAGAGAATTTTGAAGTATTTGAAGGGCACAATCAATGAAGGGTTGTATTATTCATATACATCTGATATAGATGTTAGACTCTTTTATGATGCAGATTGGGAAGGCTCTAAAGATGATAGGAGAAGCACATCTGGTTATCTTACTTTTGCAGGTACTAAGGTGATCTCATGTTCTTCCAAAAAGCAACCCAAAATTGCTCTTTCATCAACAGAGGTTGAATACAGAGGACTTGCAAGTGCAACACAAGAATCTATGTGGATTAGGACCCTATATTCAGATTTAGGGTTGAACACTTCAACTCCACATATATTTGAAGACAATATTAGTTATTTACATGTTTTTGCTAACCCTATCCATCATGCTAGGACTAAACACATAGAATTTCCTTATCATTATGTCAGGGAAAAGATCATGAGTAAGGAGATACAAATCTCATATGTATCTACACACCAACAATGTGCAGATATGATGACAAAAGCATTGGATGGAAGAAAATTAAACACAACTCAATGATTGAATTATAGGAGATCATGAAGTATTGAAGACTCAAGCATCTTAGGCTTGAGGGAGAGTTGTTGGTGCAGTTAGCAAGCCCAAGTGCATTGCTAAGGCTTTAGGACTACACATCCACTTATCCCTTCACAAGAAAGAACTACATGTGAACATATACTAGTCATTTTGGGCATAGTTATTTTGGATAAATGTAACTATAAAAAGGAGATGGAATATCGTTGATTTAGGAGATTCAAGCCACGAATTATTTGGAGAAGGAATCAAATAAATCAATTTCCTAAAGTGTAGGATCACTTTTAGGTGAGGGAAAATTCAAATTCAAAATCAAACTATGAGTATAAGTAGACATGCTTTTAGTCCTCAGCTAGAGAGCCATTCTGAGAGACATTGGGCTACTTCAACAAGCATACATTGAAAAACTCTCATGTATGAGTAGTCCTTTACACTTATCTTTTATCAAATGTTCATTAGCATATACATTTTGATACATTTCTTCAAGTATATCTCTATATACTGTTCTTCCCTACATCTTCATCATTACAACAATTTTGTGGAATCAATTTCTCTGCATGTACTCACTCATTTGTTACACATTAACTTGTCTTAGTTATATTTAAGTATTTACTACTTCCATATCAATTTTCATCAAGTTTGGTTCAAAGGATAGCAAGATGTGAAGCATAGAAAGTAACTATGTCTACATACCTTCTAGATCCTAAAAAGTGAGGATGACCCCCCTAACTTGTTAGAATCATTTCTCACTGTATGCTACAAATAAATTGATGCAATAAATTTCTTTAGTTATCTATACATTTCAATTAGATGTGTGCAAAATTTGTCTTTTCAAATCATGCTAGGTTGTGAGCTCTGAGCATAATACTGAGCACTTCTATTCCCAAAATAGAAGGCTTCTTCACATTTCTTGCATATGCAACTTATTTTTTTTGATGCAAATAATTGGGAATGATACTCCAAAGGATTTAGTGGTTCCAAATGCATTATTGTGAAGCTAAAGGAGTATATTAAGCATCTTGGAGTTAACTTGGCAGGTGTAGAGCAGGTTTTGTGCAACACCAATATCATCTCTAGAACCTATCTATCCATCTCCTCACAAGGTGGAAATTCCCATCTCAATACAAGATGTCCACCTAAAAATAAAAGTACTAGTATGACATGATGAAGACCTTTTGAGTCTTTAATCTTGGGTCAAGAGTGGATTTATGATCATGGAATCAACCTAAACCTTCAAATTCCACTTCTTCACGTTTGGGTACGGGAACAACCTCTCATGATAGAATTAGAAAGTAATGTGGTCATTGATCTCGATTCTGAATAGGCTCTTAGTTATTCTAGGTCTAATCTTGAAGAAAAAGATGTTGCATGTGTCCCAAGATCTATGGTGTAGAAGAATTCAAACTTTGATGAATAGGCTCAAGAGCAGGTGGAACTCCATTCTATACCAGAGATGAGCATTATATCAACCGCTCACACAAAGAGGCATGCCAAGCAGAAGCAATAGACACATAAACCAAGAAGACAAATGAAGTCATGAAGAAAATCACATGTACCAGCAATGAAGTAGATTTGGGTATGAATGGGTGGGCAACCAGCTGCTCCAACCCAATCAAAATCACCATCCTAGAAGTAGACGATTAAGCCAAGGAAACGAGTAGCAGATCAACAAAGTCATCTACCATCAACAATACTCCAAATTTGGGTAGCATAGTGGTCGATGAAGGCTGACCACAATAATCTATGGATCTAGGTGCCTAAGACATGCTTACAAGCTCAAATCTCCCAACCTATGCTCTTAGTTTCTAGGCATCAGTTGTTAATCCAAACTCCTCATACATCTAAACAAAAAGTTGTTGTATCAAAACCACCATGTAATATTATTCCCAAAGCAACTTGGAAATGTGTACCTAAACAGACCCACTCCCAAATTAATTCATCATCAAAGACAATATATAAAACCCTTCTCAACTCTTGTAATCCCATAAGGGAACCAAGGAAAGCCAAAAAACCTTGTAAAATATCACCTAAACCAACCTTGTAAGATACATGTACATTGCTAGAAATGTTGGTGTATTTTGCCAAGCCTAGTGCTTGATTAAAATCATTTGTGTAATGACCTTTTATGAACTCTCAATGAGAGAAGCCATAAAACCATTCACTTGTAAAAGTAGAAATTTAGAATCTTCAAATGTAAAAAGGAAAAAAGGAATCTCGTGACCTTGGTAGGTGTAATCATGAAATCCTATTAGGAGGAATTAGTTAGATATGATTTCCTAGGATGGAGTAACTTTTAGGTGGAATCCCCACCAAATTTGAATTCAAAAATTCTTATGAAAAGCCCATGAGGAAAGTTGTAGGGATGAGTAGTCCTTTAGAGGAGATTAGAATTGTGAATTAGATCATCATTGAAGCACACATTGTGCTTCTCCTTCCCATGCTTCATTCCCATCAATTTCATGTATCATATGCGCAATACAAATTGATTTCTTTGATCATACTTGGAGTTGTCTACAACTACTATCTCAAGTTTACTCTATGTTTTTTAGTCACCTTTGATCAGTGATTTCTCTCAGTGTACTTACTCTTTGAAATGATTTAAATTGCTATAGGTAAGGTGAAAAGTCTATTTTCTTCATCTCAATTTTGATCACATTTGGATCTTTACTATGTGAGCTACATCAGTTTGAAGTGACCTATGTATGTAGGAAGTGTACTCCTAAAAAGTCGGGATGACACCCAAATGTTCCTAAATTGATTTCTCTCAGTATAGTCCATTGAAATTCATCAATTTTGTTGCTTTAGATCAATTATATATTCAATTGAATGTGTGACATTTTTCTCTGGTTAATTTTTAGCAGATCGTGAGCTCTAAGTAAAATATGAGAGTGATCTTCATCCCAAAATATCAAGTTTTTGATAATTTGTTTTGTGTTGAATTATATGTCTTGATGCATCGATTGGAGAATAGTCTTGCAAAGTACTAAGGAGGTTTTATTGCATCATTAGCAAGCTCAAAGTGTCTATTAAGCATTTCTAGAGTGAAACTTGGCAGGTGTAGAGTAGCTTATTGCAGCACCAACATCATCTTTGGAATGTATCACCATCTCTTCTCACAGTGGTATCAGAGCATTCTCAAATCAACATGGGAGATGGTTTTCCTTCTACCATTGACAAATTGGATAGGAACAACTACCGAGCATGGTCTATGAGGATGGAGGCCTACCTTCAAGGAAGAAATCTCTTTGGATACATTTATGAAGATGAAGTAATGCCAACAATGAGAAGCAAAGGGCAACCATCACGTGAAGAGCAAGAGAGATTCACAACCTGGTGTTCAGAGGATGCATTAGCAAGGTCATACATTCTAAACTCAATCTCTGATTTTCTTTTACCTCATGTGAACGGATGCAAGACCTCAAGGGAGACCTAGAATGCATTTACGGCTTTCTTTTCTTCAAACACTAGAGTAAGGAAGAATCAGTTATGGATGGAGTTTACTACATTCAAGAAAAGCCCCAAGCAAAGTGTGACTGATTATGTCACAAAGATGAAGGACATTTCTAATCAATTAGGAAGCATTGGAGAGGTGATTGAAGTGTTGATATATTTAGGTGGTGATGTGTGTAAACACATTAGGACCGTCGGGTCACTTTTTTCCCTCTTTAGGAGGTTTTTTTCCCCCCGGCTTGTATATACACCTATTGCCCCAACGGACTAGTTATCTTTGTACATTCTCTAGTAATACAGTCAGTATTGTGTGTTGAGCTCCAAGCTTCTTCTTCTTCTTCCTTGTGCTATTCGTGTGCTTTCACAGACATCTAACTCCAACAATTGGTATCAGAGCACATCGGCGCTTCATCTAGGGCATTGTCGACACCTCTCCGGTTGCAGTCTCAGAATCACACGAATTTTGGTGAGCATACTTAGTGTGTTTTCGAGATCAAAACATCTTTGCTTTGTGGTTCCGAAATCGCGATTTGAGCTCATTTCGACCTCTGAACGCACTATCATAGCACTTATGTAGGCTATTTCATCTTTTTGTGCCAAAGGCATATACGAGTTTTGGTTTTCCAGTATAAGCGTCTCGAAGTCTACTACAGGTTTAGCAGAATTCGTCTGGGTAGTTCTGTTCAACTTTTTGAGATACAATCAATTTTCTGCATCAAGGTATTTTAGTCACCGACCATGGCTGAAAGCAGTGATGTATTTTGTATGTTGGCTGTTGAGGATACGTTGGATGGTATCAACTACCCATTGTGGGCTTATATGATGCGACATGTATTGGTTGCAAAAGAACTGTGGAACATTGTGTAGGGTGTTGAAAAACATCCTATCACACCTGTAGCTGTTACAACTGTAGGTCCTAAGGCTGATGTAGAAGATGTCGAAGATGATGGTATTCTGCATATTCCTGTTCATGCTGCGGTTTCTACTGCACCTACTACAGAGCAAATTCGTTGGGATGGCAAAGATGCCCATGCACATGCATTGATAGCTTTGTTTGTCAAACGTGCCATTATTCCTCACATTCACTCTTGCAGAATAGCTAGGGATGCTTGGGATACACTTACCACATTGTACCAAGCTAGGAATGAGGCTCATGTTGCTTACCTCCAAAAACAGTTGGAGAGTGAGCACATGAATGAAGGTGATTTTATGGACAATTTTCTAACAAAGATCAAAGACTTGAAGGACAATTGATTTCTTCTGATGAGGTTATACCAGAGAGCTCACTTGTGCAGACCATTCTGAATGGTCTTCTATAAAATTAGAGTTTTGCTTCTACTCTTCAGTTGATGATGAAAGGCAATCCAAATGCCTTGTCATTTGAGGAGTTAGTCTCTGTTCTGTTGCAGGAGGATCAGTCTAGGCAGAACATGTCCATTATGCGTGTTGCAGATCAATCTTTCCTGGCTAGTCAGAAGGGCAAAGGAAAATGAAGCTCTTCAACTAGTAAGCATAAATCTACTAATTCTGCACAATCTAAGAGGGAAGACAAAGATGAAAAGAAATCAGAAAAGCAAAAATTGTTTTGCAAGTACCGTAAAGGAAATGATCATATCATAAAGAATTTTCCAAAACTGGCTGCTAAAGAGGCAAAGAAGAAAGAGGCTAGAATGGTTGTTGTAGAGGCCTCTACACCAAAAACAGAGTTTGCTAATCTTGTGCAGGAAGAAGAATGGGCGTTTACTACTCTTTGCAATTTTGACCCATCTTCTCATGAGCAGTGCATGTGTGCAGTAGGCTTAGATGTTTGGTACTTTGATAGTGGGGCAACCAAACATATTATCTCACAGCGCAATTTCTTCTCTTCACTCGAGCCTGCCCCTACAGGGAATACTATTACATGTGCCAATAACTCCTCTTATCCTTTTATGGGAGTTGGTTAGATCATTTTGACTACAACTGATGGTAGTTCTTTCACTTTTTCAAATGCTTTGTTTGTGCCAGGGATCAAGAAAAATCTCTGATCAGTTTTTGTATTAGCCAAATGGCTTGGTTGTGAAATTTGTTGATGATAGATGTACAATTCATGATCTATCAACTGATGATATGATTATTTCTTCTGACATTTTATGTCGTGGGCTGTATAAGCTCATAGAATATGAAAGATTTGTAAATGATTCGGCATGTGCAGTACATGATTCTCAGGCTATGTCAGATGCAAAGCTTCGACATGCATTGTTTGGTCATCTGCATTTTGCTAGTTTGCTATGCCTCTAGAAATATGAAATGGTGTCCTCTTTGCCCAAAATTGAGGCACCTGGAAAACATGTTTGTGAAGGCTATATTTTGGGCAAAATGCATCATTCCTCCTTTCCAAAAGATTGTTCCATTCGGGCACTCAAAAATTGTAGCTTGTACATAGTGATGTCTGTGGTCCTATGCAGACACCTTTTGGAAATTATCTTTACTTCGTGACTTTCATCAATGATTTTTCCAGGCATGCATGGGTATATCCATTGAAGGCAAAGTCCGAAGTGTTCATGTGCTTCAAAAAGTTTTTGGTATTGGCTGAAAATCTATCAGCATGTAAAATGGGCACCCTCCTAAGTTTTTGGTATTGGCTGAAAATCTATCAGCATGTAAAATGGGCACCCTCCTTTCTGATCGAGGGGGGAATATATGTCTTCTAATTTTAATGCATTTCTGGTTGAACGTGGGATAAAACACCATTGTAGAGTGCCGTATACACCTCAACAGAATGGAGTTGCTGAATGAAACAATAGGTTACTCATGGAGATGGCGAGGTGTATGGTCAAGAGTCAGGCTTTACCACATAGTTTCTGGCTTGAGGCTGTCATGTGTGCAACATATATACTTAACATGTATCCCACTAAAGTGCTGTAGTCTATCACTCCATATGAGGCTTGGCATGATTGCAATCCGCATGTTTTTGGTTGTTTGGGATATGCGTTAGTGCCTCAACAACATCACAGAAAATTGGATGATAAAGTAGTAAAATGTATTTTTGTTGGGTATAGTTCTAAAAGTAAAGGCTATCGTCTGTATCATCCACAGACTAAATGCATTCTGGTTAGCCGTGATGTTGTTTTTGTGGAAGATGCTATTCAACCATTGCTTTCATGTACTAAGGAGACATCTGTTAGCTCCAAAGACATGTATGATACTTTGCTACCTCTTTTTACAGGTGGACAGTCTAGTGCTGGTCCTAATGAGGCAACTTCTCAGCCTTTGTAGGTTTCATGTGATGATGTAGATCATCCCATTTCTGATGCAAATTTACATGATGCATTTGTTGATGAGACAACTCATATTGAGGAAGCAAAAACTATTCAAAAATGGCTCGTGCAGACTTTGCGTGACAACAAATTAGATGCAACTTTGTCATATCATACTTGATTAGCCTCTCATAGTGCCTCTTTTGCATTAGATTGCTATGCTATGGCTGCATCTAGTCTTTGTGATGAGACTGAGCCTGTTTCGTTTGATGAAGCACAAAATTCAGAAAATTGGATGGCTGCTATGCAATCTGATTATGATGCTATAATGAAGAATGGTACTTGGTCTTTATGTGACTTGCCTCCTTGCAAGAAGGCCATTGGCACTAAGTGGGTGTACAAGCTGAAGTGTAAACCTAATGGTACGATTGACAAGTATAAGGCTAGGCTTGTTGCAAAGGGTTATGCGCAGGAAAGAGGCATTGATTTTGATGAAACCTTTGCTCCTACTTGCCAAATGACTACTGCTCATAGCATCTGTGCACTTGCAGCTCATCATGGTTGGAATGTACATCACTTGGACATTAAAATAGCATTTCTAAATGGTGACTTGCATGAAGAAGTGTATGTTTTTCAGCCCCATGGCTTTGTGCAGAAAGGTCATGAAGACCAAGTGTGCAAGTTAAAGAAGGCATTATATGGTTTAAAGCAAGCACCACGTGCTTGGTATGAAAAGATACATGCCTATCTGATTGCACATGGTTTTGAGAACAGTCCAACTGAAAGCACCTTATATGTCAAGCGTGATAATGATGTACTTTTGATCATTGTGGTGTATGTTGATGACATGCTTCTCACTAGTCCTCATGAGAAGCATATTGCTGATATCAAGGCTGATTTATATGCCTCATTTGAGATGTTTGATTTGAGCCATTTGCATCATTATTTTGGCATGCAATTTATGCACATTGATGATGGAATGGCTTTGCGTCAAACAAAATATATTGACACATTATTGCAGCATTTTGGCCTTGAAGACTGTAAACCTATTGCCACTCCTCTGGAGACAGGTTTACGACTAAGTCTTCATGATGCTGGAGATGCATTTGATGCTATTCTCTATCAGCAATCTGTTGGATGCTTGATTTACTTATGCATTACTTGGCTAGATATTCAGTTTGCTGTCTCACAGATGAGAAGGTTTATGCATTGCCCAGGAGTCAAGCATTGGCAGGTGGTTAAGCGCAGCTTTCACTACTTGAGTGGTACTCGGATACTTGGGTTGTTTTATCCCAAGGGGGGATCACTACCGCTAGATTTGCATGCTTTTTCTAACTCTGATTGGGCTGGTTGCTATGACACTCATGTGTCCGCTAGTGGCTTTTGCTTCATGCTTGGTAGCTCATGTATATCTTGGTTGAGCAAAAAGCAGCCTACTATGGCCACTTTCAGTTGTGAGGCTAAGTATAGGGAAACTTTCACAGCGATTGTTGAGTGTGTGTGGCTCAGATGCCTTATGGCTGATTTGGGTGTTGGTCAGTCTTTTGCCACCACTATCTTCACTGATAGTTAGAGGGCATTGGCAGTTGCGAGGAACCTTGTGTTCCATGCTTGCCCTAAGCACATTGAGGTGCATTATCATTATGTTAGGGAGAGGTTCTCTACTGGGGAGATCAGCTTGGCATATGTGCCCACGCAGGAGAACATTGTAGACCTTTTCATGAAGGCTCTACCTAGGAAGAAGTTTGAAGCTTTCCACAAAGCTTTGGGCTTACTTCCTTTTGTGGAATGATTTTCACATAGCTTGGCACTTCCTTATACATGAGTGCCAGCTCCTTGTTCACCGTATCACTCCCAAGGGGGATTTGTTGATATATTTAGGTAGTGATGTGTGTGAACACACTAGGACTGTCGGGGCACTTTTCTCCCTCTTTAGGAGATTTTTTCCCCCTGCTTTTATATATGCCTATTGCCCTAATGGGCTACTTATCTTTGTACATTCTCTAGTAATACATTAAGTATTGTGTGTTGAGCTCCAAGCTTCTTCTTCCTCCTTGTGCTGTTTGTGTGCTTTCGTAGACGTCTAACTCCAACATGAAGAAGACCAAATCATAAGGCAAATCATCAATGGCATTAAAGCAGATGACAAGTGGGAATCCTTCACAACTGCCATGGATCTTTACATGGACATGCAGGTACCAAATCTTAGTGCTCTAATGGGTCAACTCTTCACACATGAAGCAAAGCTGAAGAAAAATGGTGAATCCTCAAGAGGTAATCAATCTTCTGCTCTGTAGTCTGATAAAGCTAAAGCTAAGGATAAATCAAAGTCAAGGAAGAATGAAGATGAAGGAATTTCTTTTCACGCTAACTTCATAGGAAGAGGAAAATCTAGAGGCAGAGGTAGAGGTGGAAAGCAAGGCAGGGGGAGACCCCAAACATCTCAACCTTGCAACATATGTGGTTATTCTAATCACACTACTGAAGAGTGTTATAGGAACCTAAGAAATTCAAGAGGAACAAGATTCAATAGAGGTGGCTATGGATCAAATAGAGGCAGATATAATGGAGGATACAACAACTATCACAACAATGACAACAACAACAACTACCAAACTACATCAACTACACTGAGGATCAAAGTCAAGAAGACTCACTTATTCTCATGAACCTATCACTGAAGCAGGGTAAGGATGATGATCATATTTTTTACATTGATTCAAGATGCTCCAATCATGTATCAGGAAATGTAGCATGGCTCTCTGACTTGGAAGCTCCCAAGAACAAACATGAAGTGTAGAGAGGAGATGATACAAGACACTCAGTAGAAAAGAGGTAATGTCAAGACATCATATGGGAACATGAACCTTCTGAGTAAGGTATTGTATGTACCTACAATAACTAAGAACTTGATAAGTGTTGGACAAATTGTGGAGAAAGGATTCCATGTCAGATTTAAAAGACATGGAGCCTATGTGGAAGGCCCAAAGCAAGGAGTTAGAAGGATAGCTAAAGAAGAAAAGACAAGAAGGCGCTTCACATTTGAAGTGGTAGATACCAAGAACATAGCATTGTTTAGTTATGGATCTCAAACTCTCTCTGAATTAGAGGAATGGCATAAAAGACTTGCTCATATTGGTGAAAGGACTTCAAAACAAATATGCAGGGACCAAAGTACTTGGATTGCCCAACGTCACAAAGCAACATATGATCTACAAGTGTGGATCTTGTCAATTTGGCAAGGCACATAGACAACCCTTGAATAGGAAAGGCTACATACATCAAGAGCTATTGGAACTTGTACACACAGATATGTGGAGTCCAAGCAAAGAACCATCCATTTCAGGTCCCAAATATTATGTATCTTTTATTGATGACTGTAGTAGGTGGACGATCTTATACTTCATGAAACATGTAAATGTCTTAAAAGACTCACATCAAATGGTGGTGGAGAATACTTTTCAAAGGATTTTGATGCTTTCCTTCAAGAAAGAGGCATCAAAAGGGAGATAACAACCAGGCTTACCCTTGAACTCAATGGAGTAGCAGAAAGGAGGAACAGGACCATAGTTGAAGTAGCTAGATCTATGATCAATGAGAAGAACCTACCTAATTATCTTTGGTCAAAGGCTATTTCAACAGCCACATACCTTTTAAATAGAATCCCATCTAAATCCTTAGATGGTATGACTCCATATGAAGTGTGGCATGGAAGGAGACCAAGCCTAGAACATTGCAGAATCTTTGGATGTTTAGCCTATGCTCACATTCCTTCTCAAGTAAGAGGGAAATTGGATCCCAAAGCAGAGAAATGTGTGTTTATTGTGATCAAAATCAAAAGGGCTATAGATTGTACAATCCCACTAACAAACGTTTTCTAGTTAGTAGGGATGTAGTCTTTGATGAGAATAAATCTTGGTTTGATGATGACAGGAAAGTGAAGCTACCATATGACTTGGAAGATGACTTTCCATCTCTTCCAACAAAGGAGCCAAAGCAACTTGAAGATAGTGATTCTAAAGATGACATCATAAAGTTGGAGAAATTGAAGTTATGGAAGAACAAAGGCAAGACTAAAATGGAAGAATTAAATCAAGGACCATAAAGCTCTCTACAAGCGGTCAGAAGATCAATGAGAGAAAAGAAGAAGCCAAAAAGATATGGATTTGACACATCCTTAGTTACAAAGCATTCAATCTACATGGCCAAGGATCTAACCATGAAGAACCTACATCCTATGAAGAAGCTCAAAGCAAGAAAGAATGGAGAGAAGCAATGGATGAAGAAATGGAAGCTCTCATGGACAATGACACGTGGGAACTTGTTCCAAGCAAACCATCAATGAAGGTAATTGGTTCAAGATGGATTTATAAAGTTAAGAAGAATCCAAATCGTAGTATCAATAGGCATAAGGCAAGGTTAGTAGCTAAAGGGTTTGCTCAAACCCATGGGATAGATTATGAAGAAACCTCCTCACTTGTAGCTAAAATGCCTACCATCAGAGTGCTTGTTAGCATTGCTGCACTTCAAAGTTATATCAATTAGATGTAAAAAATGCATTCTTGAATGGTTGGATTTTAGAGGAAGTTTATATGGAACAACCTCCTGGTTATGAAGATGCACATCATCCTAATTATGTGTGCAAACTGAGGAAAGATCTGTATGGATTGAAACAAGCTCCAAGAGCTTGGAATCACAGGTTGGTAACCTATTTGTAGGACCAAGGCTAGCAAGGTAGATACATCATTATTCATAAAAACAAATGGTTTAGCAGTAATATATCTCTGTGTATATGTGGATGATATAATAGTTATAGGGAATGACATCAATGGAATCAAGCAAGTAAAGGCTAGAATGAAGGAGAATTCAAGATCAGTGATCTTGGACCTCTAACATATTTCCTTGGACTTGAACTCATTTATACAGATTCTGGCATCTACATCACTCAGAGGAAGTATTTACGTGATATGATTTCCAAATTCAAAATCGAAATATATCAAAGCTTAGTAGGAAGCTTGAACTATGCTACTCTCACAAGGGTGGATATATGCTATAGTGTAAGCATACTCAGTCAATTTATGCATAAGCCAAGGAATCCACATATGGAAGCAGCCAAGAGAGTGCTCAAATACTTGAAGGGCACAATTAATGAAGGACTATTTTATCCTTATACCTCCTTTTTCCATGTACAAATGTTGGACTTTAGAAAACCAACCACATTTCCTTACTTTGAAAGCAAGGATATGACCTTTCCAATGATATATCTCTTCACTTATTTTTCTTTGTGTGCACCTCGACATGAAGGTCATGTAATCAACAACCATTCTATTGCATAGAAAAAGGTTTCCAAAGGAGTCCTCTTTCTTGTCATAAACTTTTGACACGAATTAATGTAATTGGAAGGATGATGTTGTTGAGATATCAAGCTCAACATGTGATGATCGAGGATGACAAGTATCACTTTTTCATTTCTTTGACATGTATAGTGGTCACACCAATATATGTGAGGTATACTTTAGTAAGATTGACTAGATTTATCTACCAAGAATTATGACACATTTGTTTCTTGCCAACTCACTCATTTGTGGACATTAGGATTTTCCTTATGTATTGGATCTTATATTTCTAGAGATTTTGTGTGTACTCTTGATACATGAAAAGTACGTCTTTATAAGATCAAGCTATCATGTCATAGTGTGACAATGTTCAAGCAGAGGTATTGCTTATAACATTTTTACAGTGTTGTGAATTGCTACAAAAATGGCAAACACTAATGGATGATTCAACTTATGAGCAAAAAGCTGGACAAAAACAATTTTCATGCTTGGAAATTCAAAATTATGACTTTGTTGATGGGAAAGGGCTATTGGAATTACATCAAAGGAGATAAGGAAAATGCTCTCTGGTTACTAGAGAGGAATCAGATTGTGGGCTAATTAAGAGAATATGAATAATAGAATCAAGGAGCACAAAAGTTGATGTATGCTAATAGACAGAGCTTCTTGGGAACCAAATCCCAAGTATTGTTTTCCTGAAGTGCTCTGTCTATTAGCATACAACAAAGCATGATTGGGCACATATAGGATGCTCTGTCTATTAGCATACATCAGAGCATGATTGGGCACATATAGGATGCCAAGACTCTAAAAGAGCTTTGCAATAGTTTGTTCATGTTGTATGAGACCAATACAAAGGAATGAAAGTTGCAACTCAAGAATGAGTTGCATGCAATAGCAAAAGCGCATATTGGTAACTGAATACACCCTAAAAATCAAAAGCATATGCGAGTTGCTTGAATCTATTGGCATGAATGTAGATGATGATGATGACAAGGTGGAAGTGTGCCATTGTGGTTTAGGAACTGCATATAAGCAGTTCAAAATGACCAAGAAAAATATTTTGAATCTTGTTGATCTGGTATCCATGTTGATAATTGAAGAAAAAATCTTGGTGAGGACTCAAAACCCTAAGGAAAACTAGTTCTAAGAAATTATTCGACTATGTTAGAGGAAGAGGTAGAGGCATACACAGAGCCTTTGAAAGTGGAAGAGGACACTGTAACCAAGAACAAGGTCAACAACAGAATCATGCAAGAGGTAGAGGATAGTTTCAAGGCACATGGAGCTAAAGAGGCCGCAAAAATTTCCAAAGAAACGATTTCGTTATTGATATTAAAGGATGCTAGAATTGTGGTAAACCTATTCACTATGAACATGATTGCAAGTTGAAAAATCAAAATAACAAAAGGCAACAAAACAACTATGCATCCACAAGTGCAGATGATTCTGAGAAGCTATTCATGGTCCAACATCATATGATGAATAGGATGCCTACTGATGTTTTGAAATTGCATGGTAATGTCTAGTATGTTGATTCAGGTGGTTCAAATCATATGAACAGTCATGTAGAATAAATAGTTTGCAAAATTTACCAATTCCTAGATATATTGAAATAGGTGATGACACATCACATCCTATCGAGAATACAAGAAACATAGCACTATCTATGAAGGAAGGGAAGTTAAATCATTTTGATGATGTGCTACATGTTCTGAATATAGCAAAGAATCTAGTTTTTGTTGGGCAAATGGTTGACCATGGATTACCAATCAGGTTCAATGCTGATGGGTTATATGTAGAAGAGTACAAAGAGGATGGAAGATTGATCACAAAAGTTAACAAAGTAGGTAGGATGTTCCCCTTTCTTGGTATCCTCTGGGAAGAAGCAAGTACGAGCATACACGCAGATCTAGCACTGAGGCAACCCATCAAATTTTTTCAATCCTTACATTATTTTAAAAGTGATTCTCATCACTGAAAACCATTGTAAATACCATTTCACCTTTGGCTCCATTTTGAGCAAGCCGAGGAGTCCTTGAGCTTGCGGAGCTTTAGAAGTAATTGCCTACCAAGTTTCATAGTTTTCAGAGCTCGTTTGAGCCTCCAAACTAGCTTAGGGACCTAATTTTTAACTAGGTCGGACATTAGGTTTGAACAAGACCAAAGCTAGTCAAAAACTATAAATAGAGCTAGAGAGCTCATTTTTGAGCTAGCTGGTGGTAGATTTGAACTTGTATGAGAATTCTTTGGCAATAGAAGTGATTCCATTGTCTCTCTCTCTTTGTTCTTGCCGTGTGTGCATGTGTGTGTATGTGTGTGCATGTTAGTGTGCTTCTCACTCACACACTTGTGCCATCACTTGTTTGAGGTCTTCATACCATCCTCATGTCTTCTCCGATTGACATTAAAGGAGGTGCTGCTCATCACTAAGCTACACCACATTTTGGCGCCGTTGCCGGGGATCCGAGCTTTGAGGACGAGCGTGTGTTGGAGAGAGGACGTGTTGGAAAGGTAAGTAGTAGGTTATTTCTGATTTTTTACTAATTTTTTTCCCATCTTCATCTCCATTTCCATCTCCATCTCCGCTCCACACCATCTCCATCTTCCTTTCATACTCCCACTCCCATTCCATTCACCTCATTTGCATAGTGAGGGTTTGAGAGAGAGCGAGAGTGCATTGTTGTTTTTGTGTGTTTTTTGCATGATTCTTGCAGGTGTTAGCAGCATCACCATCGCCAGCAAGCTCTGCAAGTACGGAATTCATCTGCGCAAGCCCTGAGGCATCGACCTTGAGCTATCACGACACATCGAAAAATCAACCCTAATGAGAATCTGAGTGCACCACGACACAGTGCAGCCTGAAAGCTCCTGGATCACTAGGTTGATCAATAGAATTCACCATATTCCGGTCTATCGTGACACACCGAGGTATCGGGACACACCCATCTATCACGACACACTCAAGTATCACGACACACTGAGGTATCGCGACACACCGAGGTATCTCGACACACCCATCTATCATGACACACTCAAGTACCGTGACACATTGAGGTATCGCGACACACAGAGGTACCGTGACACACCGAAGTATCATGACACACCGAGGTATCACGACACTCCGAGGTATCGCGACACACCGAGGTATCGCAACACACCGAGGTATCGCGACACACCGAGGTATCGCAACACACCATCTATCGTGACACACCTAAGTATCGCGACACACCCATCTATCGCGACACATGGACCCGAGCTATCACGATACTGTGGCTTTATGCATAATTTTTTAAGGGGTCTAATTGTGTAATTGTGGTAATTTTGGGCTTGATACTAACAAATAGGGGCTACCTTAGAGCCTTATATGTGGGCAAAACAACTAGAAAACCTTAGATAATTTCCTGAACCCTGAGAACCTGTCTTGACCCCCAGATGCCTGAATGGTCCTAACTCTGCCATACGAACTCCGATTAATGAGATTTTGGTCTCATTGGAAAGCTTGTTCAGAATCCTACATGGACCTTGATTGGTTTTTGTAAAAATCATATGTGGAGGTTTAGAAGATGTATTTTTAAGTTGGCCATTAGGAGGGATTAGGTGGCCATAGGATTCTGGGGGTGCAGAGAGTTATTCTAAGGGGGCCCTATACTTTTTGATGTGTGTTTATCAATCCATTGTGATGAACGGGAATATTAACTTGTGAAACTTTGCAAGAACATTGTGATCAATCAAGGCATTCAAAGCAAGCTAGCAAGGAAGAATACCAAGCTTGGGAGAAGGCTTCCTGGGCTTGTGTAGCGACCGGAGCAACAAGTGATTGGAGGTTGGAAGTTCTCTCAACCCCCTTTGTCAATTCCTAGCTTAGGCTAAGTGCGACTTAGGTGTGATGAGTAATTAGAGCGATACTAGGCATGAATCAAGTCCAAGAGAACTAATCAATTAAGTGCAAGCATTAAGTAGGTCTTAAGTACAAAAACCCTAAGGGACAAAAGTAAATTTGAATCGATCAATTATCAAGTGCAAAATTCACTTAAGTACTCCTGACGATGTGATTTCAAACAAGAGCTTAACACAATAATCAACTAAAAAGAACAAAGTGATTGATACGAACTAATCTGCAATGAGATTGTACTTGGGACTAAAGGGAAGAAAACCCAGGCATATGAACCTAAGGTCAAGAAGACACTTAGGCTGAGATAGACAAAGCCTCAGGTCTTCTGAAGCTAGTGTCAATCATACTGCTAGGTCTTGGGCCCAACAATTGAGTGATTATCCATACACTCTAAGTTTAGAAACAAATGATTCTGGAATGTCCTATAACATGGAGAGACCAGTAGGTAGTTCAGGAGTGGCATACCTAGAAAAGCCAGAAGGACCTTACAAGACTCAATTGGAATATATCAGTACCAATCTTCTAGGTGCTCGCATCTATGAAGACGGCTTGAGAAGATCTGTGGTCTAGATTAAAAACCCAGATCAACCCCATGGACTAGAACATCCGGTAGTCAAGTTCGAAAATGGAGCTTATCTAGATAAAGAAGGAATGATTTATGTGGTCACCACCCTTCGAGACAGGACAAACGAGTTTGACAATGTGATAGCAGAGGCTAACATGGGCGACATAGAGCAAGGAAGCTTAGGAAAAGAGCCAAAAACCCCTCAAGGCAAGTCGGTCCAGACGAGAATAATCACTCCAAAGTGGGTTCCCCAGGATAATAGGAGCATAGACTTACTCGTGAGTCGAGAGACGGATGAGGTTTTTTGGAGGTATAAGCCTGAGAAGCCTAATGAAGTGGGAGCACTTACCATCTATGAATTCAAAGATCCCGACAGCCCAGGCAAAGTGACCTACTTAGATGATGCTTCAGAGAGGATCTTTGTGGTCTCAGAGCATGGGAGACATGCCTACACTTGGAAGGGTGAATTTGTTTTTCCCCAACCTCAATCCAATGTGTCTTATGGTCACCAGGGAGCTGGAACATCTCAAGCTCATGGTTCTCAAAGAGAAAGGAGTAGAGATAGACCTGAGGTGAGCTTTGCTAACCCATTAGGAAGAGAAAGGATGAGAACAAAAACGGATAGAGAAGAAACCGTGAGATCTAGAGCCCCAAGAAACCAAAGAAATGTTGATGATTTTCCTTTGCCAAGGCCTAGAGAACACACTAGGAACGTGAGGCCAACTTAGCTGGTTAAGTCCATGAAGAATTACTTTGATGGCACTGGAGACCCTTATGACCATGTGGCAGAATTTAGGCAAGTCTTGAGAGCTGAACAAGTTAAGGACCTATTTACGAAGTACAATGCTTTTGGTTTAACCCTTAGAAACATAGCCCTTACATGGTTTCAACCACTACATGAGAGGTAATTTAGGAGCATAGGCCGACTTCTAGAAGCTTTTGTCATTGAGTTTTCTAAGAGTGGTATACAACATAATACTTCCTCACTGATTCATAGCTTCAAGCAAACACCTCAAGAGACGGTTAGACTGGCAGGAAGACGGTTTAGGCAATGCCTAGAGAGGTGTCCTATGCCTGAGCTACCCACGCCAGCCAAGCAAGTGGCTTTGTTCTTAAATGGATTGCTCAGCACCAAGCTTAGATCATATGTGTATTTGAAGGACCCCAGAACCATAGAAGAATGTGTGCGCATGTGCATGGACATTGAGGATAATCTAGGAGAGGAGCTGGAGCTTTCAAAAATCTACAAGGATTCAGATAGCTCTAGTAGCCTCACTTCCGGTCAATCCACATCTATCGAGGAACTTGCAGAGAAGGTAGCTCAAAAACTAGGGGTCTCTAGCAAACAAATTGCAAGATTTTCCCTAGTTAAGCGGTGCTATACTTGTGGGGGAGAGCATATGGCGAGTGTATGTCCCATTATGGCCCAACCCCAAGTGAATCCCGGTAGCCAGTACTGCACCATAGAGCGAAGGTACACCAACCACATTGCACAAGACTGCCCTTATAACAAGCAAACTAAAGGCAAAATTACCCTCAACCATATCCACAACAGGGTAGATATGGTTGCACCATAGAGCGAAGGTACACCAACCACATTGCACAAGACTGCCCTTATAACAAGCAAACTAAAGGCAAAATTACCCACAACCATATCCAGACCCAATACCTACCACAACAATATGGTAGGCCCCAACAACCCTACCAACCACCCTATCAAGGGCAACAGAGACCTCAACCAGTTTTAGCACAACAACCCCCCGCTCCTCCCAATGTGATTCTAGTGAAATATGCATCTGTAGAAGAAAATCGAATAGAGCCATAGTCCCGGTAACACCATTGCTATCTGAGAGTGACCCAAGTGATCATAGTTTTGACTCTACACTTATTATGCGAATGTCATGTACGCAAACCCCAACTCTAGACCTCAGCCTAGGCAAATAAGGCCTCCATTTCTTAGAGGGCCATGCTTCCAATGTCAGGGAGATCACCTCATTCGTGATTGCCCTCTACCGACACCTACACAAACCCAATCTGTGACAATTCAAGGCTTTTCCTAGAGTGTGGAAAGGAGCATTTGTTACAAGAGTTCCCCAAGAACCCCATCAACATGCCAAAAATTTCTCCTATCAACGTTATTGGGTTAGTATTAGACCCTACAGGAAGTGTGACTTCCACGCCCCTGTGCAAGTAGTCACCTGAGCACAAGCTTTGCAGTAGACTCAAGGTGTAGGGTAGGAAAAGAGTTCTGAGGTTAGCGAGATAGAGAGTATAACTAAGAAAAGGACAAGAGTTTGGAGAGATAGCCGGGAGAGAATGAAAAGACAATGGTCAAAGAAAATGAGCAAACTTGAGGAAAGCTTGAGGGAAACAAAAGCAAAGATAATTGAAATCACATCTCAAAATCACTCTCACACTACCTCACCACCACCATTTCCATCTCCCTCCAACCCATCACCTTCCATCAACCTTCTAATCCACCACACATAACCCACCCACCACCCAGACAGTCCTAGCTGATCCCACACTTGAGGATCTAGACATGATGCTTAAAGCATATCAGGCTAGAATCCAGGAAGGGCCAAACGTGACAGATCATGACAAATGTTACCCTAGAGCCGATCTAGAGATAAAGAGAACAAAACTTTGTGCTAAGATGGTAGAATCGGTGCAAGCTATGTTTGAAGCTAGTTGCTTGTTCAATGGCTCTAGCTCCACTAGAACACCATTGCATTTTGATGGTCTATTAGATAGATTGGCAAGGTTAATTGCAAAGTGGGGAAAAGGAATCACCTCCCAGTCTAAGGGGAGTACAAGGGATAGAATAAGCATTCCTCCCCAGGAAGCTTATGTGCCTAACTCCACTGAACTAGACACCTCTTCTTCTATGAATTGATATTCACCTGAATTCTTGCGAGAGATTCAAGAAGAGAAATGGGCTAAAGAAAGTGAAGATCCTCCTCCAATTGAACTTGTGGATGACACACACGATCAATTCCCACAAGACATTCCTTCCATTTATGGAGATCACGAGAGTGCTCAATCTCATGAGAGATTAGACTTCAAGTCTAATTCCTTACAGGAACTACCCCATTTCACAGGTCCATGGGAAGCTAAGTCAACGTGCATGAGAGCACCCACGATTATGATAAGAAACGAAGACTCTATCATACCTAGGAATACGGAGGTAGTAAGGAATACTAAAGTGCAGTGCAATCTCACTTTAGAAGAGCTACTCAAGGTTAGACCAGAATTGTGGGAACATGTAGCCAAACAAGTGCCAGGCATAGCGAAACCTCGTTCCCAGGTAGGATCTCATAGAACAGTGCCAGAAATACCATTGGATAAGATAGGAGACATGAGCGAAGGAGAAGAAGGAAACACCTATCTTCCCGTTACCCATCAAGGGTACACAACCAAGGCAATCTTGGACTCAGGTGCAGGAGTTGCAATTGCTACCACTTCCCTCTGGAAGCGTTGGGGCAAGCCGGCACTCAGGCCAACTAGAATGAAACTACAGATGGCCAATGGTCACATTGAGAGACCCTTAGGATTGCTAGAAGGATTAACTCTCACTACATGTGGTGTTGATTTCGAGCATACTTTTGCTATATGTGACTTTAGCAAAAAATCAAGCCTACGAGATGATTTTGGGAAGGCCATTCATGCGGCAGTTGCAAGTGGTACAGGATTGGGGAACCAATTCCTTGTACTTGCAACACTTAGGTGTTATGAACAAAGTTAATCTCAAGGATTACTCTCATAGAGATGTACCCCCCATCCAATGGAATCCCATCCATGGAGCCAAAGATGATACTGAGTCAGTGCATTCCATAGGATCAGGATCCTCATGGATGCATGAAGACACCCACTTATGGATGTGCAAGGTAGCAGTAGAAGAAGAGAACAGAGAAAAAGCCAGAGAGGTAGGTGCAAAAGAAACCCATAGATCATTTCAAGACCCAGCCTATGCACCTGTAGTATTTCCTGACAAAGAGTTTGAACCTCATGGTTGGGTAGAGATCTTAGCAACAATGGATGTAGCCATCAATGAAGAACAATGGACACCCCACTGTGAAGAGGATGGTTATGTCATTTTAGTCTTCTCTAGAGCCAATCATGTGCGATTCGGTTATTGAAGAATGTGAACCTAGCACTGATGCATTCGAGGATGCAAGTGACTCCGATCTAGAGTCAATCATTATGGATTCACCTTTTGCATCAGATGAGGAGTATTTCTATGAAGTAGAAGCTCACCCTCAGATGCACGATGAAATTATGAATGAGGTGAGATTAACCACACAAGTGGCCAGTAAGAACGAAGGCAAGAAAAAAGAAAGAACCCATGTCTAAAGAGGAAGAATCTTTGTTTGGGTCCCTGAAAATTTTAAGAAATATGAGATAGAAGATAGGAGAGTCATGATAAGAATGCCTAAACGTGACACCAAGCAGGAGAGGCCTATGATAACAAATAAACCACCAAGAAAATAGTTGTAGCCATAGAAGAAGGAGAAGAAAGATGCACTTACATAGGACATGACCTCACTGAGGAAGAGGAGTACGAGTTGATAACCTTGCTAAGGGAATACAGAGGTGTATTCGCTTGGAGCTACAAGGACTTGAAAGGTGTAGATCCTGACATATGTTCACACACGATTCCCATGACCTCAGATGCCAAACCCTCTAAGCAAAAGCCATACACATATAATGATAACTATGCTGTTAAGATCAAGGAGGAGATAGATAGACTGGTGGAAGTTGGATTCATCTATGAAATTGAGCACACTCAATGGGTATCCCCCATTGTAGTGGTGCCCAAAAAGAATGGCAAATTACGTGTGTGCATTAACTTGAAGAAGGTTAACGCAGCCACTATCAGAGATAGTTATCCGCTTCCTATCACTGAGCATCTATTAGAAAGGGTAGCAGGCAAGGAAGTGTACAACTTCTTGGATGGGTTCTCTGGCTACAATCAAGTAGCCATTGCACCAAAAGATCAGCATAAGACGGCTTTTGCCATGGAGTGGGGCATATTTGCCTTTTGAGTAATGCCATTTGGTCTAACCAATGCGCCTGCAACCTTCCAGAGGTTGATGTGCCATGTGTTTAAAGAGTTCTTGAGGAAGAATTTGGAAGTCTATGTTGATGATCTCTATGCTCATTCCAACATTAGACAGACACATGTACCTAAACTCAGGTAAATCTTTGACAAATATAGAGAATATCAAGTCTGCTTGAACCCAGAAAAGTGTGTTTTCATGGTCAGGCAAGGCAAGATTCTAGGACACATAGTGTCAAAGAACGGCATATCCACTGATGAAGAGAAAGTGAGAGCTATCACAGAATTGCCTAGGCCAAGGAATGTCAAGGAAGTGCAAGCTTTCATGAGGCATTGTGGCTATTATCAACGCTTTATACACATGTATGCCATCATTGCAAAGCCTCTGTATGGAATTTTAACCAATTTTGAGTGGACCGATGAATGTGAGAAATCCTTCAATGTGCTTAAGAGACGATTGTGTTCAGCACCAATCTTGACTACGCCAGATTGGAACAAGTCATTCCATGTCCATGTAGATGCATCAAATTATGCTATTGGGTGTGTACTTGCACAACCTATGGGTGAAGGTAATATGGATCTTCCAATTGCCTATGCTAGTAGACAGTTAAATGAAGCTGAACAAAATTATACCACCACTGAGAGAGAAGGATTAGGCATGGTGTATGTGGTTAAAAAATTTAGACACTATTTGCTGGCAAGTAAGTTTACATTTTTTTACTGATCACTAAGCTCTGCTTTACTTGGTAAACAAGCAAGTAGATTAGTAAGATGGTTCCTCTTACTAATGGAATATGACTTTGAGGTAGTGGTGAGAAAAGGCAAGACTCACTTAAGAGCATATCATCTCTCAAGGCTCACATCCAGAGAGGCCCCACAAGGAGTATTAGATGACCTTCCTGATGCTTACTTGTTTAATTTAGAGGTTGTACCACAATGGGCCAAGAACTTAGTGCCAGTACTGACATATGGGCCTAAACATCCAGTAGTAAACACTCAAGATAAGGAGGTAGTAAAAGCCCAAAAGTACCATATCATGGCAGGGAGTATGTACAGGCATACAGATCAGGGAATATTAGCTTGTTGTGTGGAAGAGGATGAGTATGCAAAATGGTTGCAATTAGCACATGTAGGTGCATTAGAGCAACACCATTCAAGGCAAAGAACTCTACAAACACTAAAGAGACTCGGAGTGCACTGGCCAACTATGGAAGCAGATGTCCATAAGATGTGCAAGGAATGCCCAATCTGCCGCACTAAACCACCAATGGAACATGCCACTCTTTATCAAGTGTCTTTAGTGCCAGATTGGAGCGAAACCTTAGTAGCCTTTTTGAGGATGAGAACCTTTCCCCAAGACATGACATTGGCTCGACAAAGGAGCTTAGAACAAGAAGCTTTAGATTATACTCTTATTGGAGATAATCTATATAGAAGAGGAAAAGATGGGTATCTTAGATTATGTTTCCACGAGAGTGAATATCTCAAGATCTTGGAAACTGCTCACCAAGGTGTAGCATGAGGATACTTTGGACCAGATAGGGTGATCAAGGCAACACTATTTGCAGGACTTTGATGGCCCACACTTCATATGGATGCACATACCTATGTGAAGAGGTGTGATGTTTGTCAGCAAACTCAGTACCCTATACGTAAAGATGAGATTCCATTGAAACCTATGATAGGTGGACGTGCATTCTATAAGTGGGGAATAGACTTTGTCGGTCCTATTAATCCCCCAGCTAAGGGTTCCCATGTTGAATACATTATTGTGGCCATTGACTATCTAACCAAATGGGTAGAAGTAAAGCTACAACGAAGAACAATGCCCAGACGACAGCTAAGTTCTTATTCGAGAATGTGTTCACTAGATACGGGCTGCCAGTAGAGCTTGTAAGTGATAGAGGCACACACTTCTTGAATGAAGTCATAGAAAACCTTCTCCAAGAATTCTTGGTGATACATAAGAAGTCTGCCCACTATCATCCACAAGCTAATGGACAAGCTGAGAGCACCAATAAGATTCTATGCAATGTACTAACGAAATTGGTGAATAATAAACGCTCTGATTGGGACAAACAACTACACCATGCTGTTTGGGCATACCAAGTTGCCTATAAAACGGTACTCCAAGCCACACCCTTTCAGATGGTCTTCATCCAAAATGCAGTGCTACCATTGGACTTTTTGATACCTATATTGAAAGTAGCACACATGCATGACTGGGCAGGCCATGAGCTCTCCTCTAGAGTTTTCGATCTTGAATATTTAGGTGAAACACGATTGAGAACTACAGCAGGAATTTATGCAGTCAAGAAGAGGCACAAAGCATATTTTGATGCACATGTGAAGGATAAGGGCTTGAAAGCAGGAGACCTAGTCCTAGTCTACACCTTGAAGCAACATGCATGGAAATTAGAGAAGAGAGGCTATGGACCAATGATTATCAATAGGATCTCCACAAGTGGAGCAATGTAGCTAGCCACTCTAGAAGGTGACCTCCTACCAAATTACATCAGTGGATGCAGAGTCAAATTATATCAGGAACCCCTTACGGAGGAGATGTTAAATCGATTCAATATTGCAAAAAACGGAAAGAAGAGGAAAAGCAAATTCGAGAAGAAGCACAGGTAGAAGCTCTAGAATGCATCCGACAAATGAAATTGAAAAGACAATGTAGAGATCAACCCATGCCTGACACTCAAGAAGCTCTAGGTTATCACATGGCCATGTGCGAGGCTTCAGGTGAACGTTCCCATAGGATAGTCGATCGACGACCTTTTGTGACCCTAGAGGTAGGACAAGGAGAGAGTGCAAGGACCGTGAGAGCTTTAATTGACTCAGGAACAACCATTGGTGCAGTTCGGCTTTCTTACTGCCAAGAATTGCAATTGAAGATCAATCCTATAGAGGCATATCTCATAGGGTTGGGAGGTGTTGAAACCCCTTGCATGGGAGAGGTGGAACTTCCCCTCTACATTCAAGAGGTTCTAATGGCAGTAAAAGTTCTAGTATGTGAAGACGAGGATCTTACCAAACCTCTTGTCTTGGGCCAAGACTGGATCTATGAGCATGCAGTCAACCTCAACCTAATAAGTGGACTTCTTCAGGCTTGGGTAGGCCAAAACCGCCTCACGATTGAATTAGAAAATCATGTACTCAAGCCACTAGAAAAGGCACCAAACCCTGGTCCCCCCAGGAACACACATGAAGATAACGATGCTATTCTTGTCCAACGTGATATGGTGTAGAAGATTGTCACTCTTGACGAAGGTATAGAAGTCAATGGGGAGTTCCCTTCTTGTCCAAAGAGGATTCGAGGAAAGCAAGCTTGGCAACACATGACACCAAGGAGGCCGATGATCAAGAAGCGTGAGCACCAACCCGTGCAATATGAAGTACCTCATGACATGAAGCAGATTTGGATACGCAAGGGTGGAAAGCCCATCGCTCTAGAGACCGGTTCTCAAGGATGCCAACAAACTACACCGTCGAGGATTACAACAAAGGATCCCCCTAGGCAACACTCTAGACATACCATTTCTATTTGGGTCCCGAAGCAGTCAATGAAGGCTATCCCCAATGCTAGACAGATATGGGTGCCCAAGACCTGCTAACAAGCTCAAATAGCTTCACCTCCATTCCCAAGAATGAATCAACACTCACAAGCACCCGTGGTGCAAATCTGAGGGCAAACACTTACACTCCACACCATTACATCTTCGGTCACACCTAGGAATATAGGGAAATGGGTGCCCAAAAGGTCCCAAATCCAACACAATCTAGTCCGTAAACCTTTACATGCCATCACCACTAAAAACTATGAATGCACAATCAAAGTTTGGAGACTTAAACCCCGTATCAAACCCCCTGACCCAATTTTGTAAATCCGTCTACTCTGATGTAGGTGCATTCTGAGTACATTGCATATACAAAGTATGCATCTAGGATGACACTAACCACTAACCACTAACCAACATTCACACCCATCACAAACACTTCACCCCTAACGCCTAACCACTTGGAATGTCATGTTAGTATTGTGGAGGGAACACCATTACATCCTGCTTCCTATGCAACACTAATGTGCTTCTCTTCTTCTAGCAGATTAGCATCATCAGCTACCAATAGTCCCATGGCAGAAGTAGTAGGCAAGAGCTCCCAGGCAGGCACTAATTCTCAAGTCGATTGGGAGACCATGCCCATGGAGGCCCCACTGACAGCTAGGCCTGAAGAATATTTGAATGTGAGACGAATTCCCATCTTGGATCCACCGAGTGGCTTAACAGAAAGAGTAAAAGGGCACTCTCATTGGTTCAATGAGATGCTAGGAGATCTGGGGGATGTAGACCACATATGGGAGTCTAAGTTGGAATTTGGAGGAGTGTGGTGGACATTTCAGTTCTTCTCAAGAGAATTTGAATCACCACAAAACATAGCACCTCCTCAAGATATTTGGCAGGAAGCAGGTTTGAAGGACTACTTTAGTGCATCCCTGCCCAAGCCAGATTTCCTCAGATGTTACTATTTGATTGCAACTCTTAAAGCTACAGGAGATCGTGATTAGTCAGGCACATTCCTGGTACCCTCTCTATCAAACCATGAAGAAATGAAAAAGTTTGAGCTGAACATAACTCTAATTAAGGAGGCCCTCCAAATGTACGGCACCCATGTGACCTCTAATCGAGACCCTTTGATACTGGAATCTATGAAGAACAGTAAGCTCAAGAAGTTGAAAGATATGTGTGCCCTCACGAACCACCCAACACCTCTTCTGTTTCATCATCACCACATTTCACTTCACTCTCATCAACACTTCCAACCACTGTAGGCACATCATCCACCTTTCCCTTCCCCATTTCTCAACCCCTTACATCTTCCACCACTACCTCTACATCCAGTTCATTTAGTCATGCATTAGACACCATGTTCAAAGCGGCCACACAGCTGAAACAGGAATATCAATTATTGGAAGAGAATAACAAAGAATAATGTAATCTGTCTGCCCACCTCCAAGCACGTGTTGATGCTTTGGAGTTGTGAAATACTGCAGTGCAACAAGAATTCACTGCCCTCCAGAAATCTTATGTGGAGATTGAAGCCAAATATATAGAGGCAGGTAAAGTGACCGAAGGGCAACTCAGAGATCAACTAGCCAGCAACGCTAGATTACAAAGAAACATGGCATTACTTCACCGACACCTAGCAGCTGCTCAGGAAGAGAATAGAAGGCTACAACAACAAAATCAAGAAAATCTAGAGGGGGCCATCGAAAACACTCCAGGGGCACCCATAGATCCGGCTAAGTTCCAGGCTCTTCCCTCAGAAAATATTGAGCAGATATTAGAAAATTATGCAAACCTCTTGGAAGCGCATGATCGACTTGCAGACCAGGTGAAGGAACTACAAAGACAAATAGTGCCCACACCCCATACAATAGAAACTCGAGAGATGGTGAGCATCGCTAGTTCACCCCCGCCAGAATCTTTGACTGACAACGAACTGCTCGCGCTTCGACAATATGTCATTGAGTTAAACATGAAGCTATTACAATAGAAACGACCACCATCACCACCCGATCAACCGTTAGAAGAAGAGGCAGTTACCATTCTAGTTGAAGAGACCTTCGAAGATAATTATGAGCCTCAACCTCTTCCAGGAGGCAGAGTCACTGACAAAGGACAAGACAGCTACGAGGAACCCCCTCCTGCATGGATGAAACAAGTAGAAGAAATGGGCCCAACTCACGAAGAGTGCATATCCACTCAGATGCTGGCCATGAAAACTATTGAGAAGGCAATACTTCAATCAGAATATTTTAGGCACTTGGCTCCTAGGCGATTGATAACTAGCTCGGAGTTATAGTATAAGCCCTACTTTGTACTATTGGTAGACTACAACGTTGAAATTAAACGCAAAACCAATAAGTACCCTTCCTTTGCCACACAATTCCAACCAAAGGACATCCCGGAAGAAGCCAAACAAGGGGAAATCTTCCAACCTATTTGGTGGAAAAAGCTACTCGAGACTTATCCATAGATGCTTCAAACCTGGGACCATGCCCCCATGCACTTAAAGTATCCATGCTTTGGGCCAATGCAGCGAAGACAATCATGGAAAGCCTTTGCCATAAAAGTTCAAAATAATGCTAATTGCAAACAATGGCTCAACTACCCCTCCATTGCTCCACCACAAGGCCTACATGATGGCTACAATCAGACACTTGATGCCACGACTACAACCCATGAACGATGTCGTTGCTCAGATGATGCTAAAGATCCTGGACATGATGCAAATAGTACTAAAGACTTTTTGCAATGTACGTAACATCCAACCTCTGATCCCAAGATTTATAAATGGTTATGATTTACTCTATGATATGAGCACAACCCCTAGTATTCGGGTTGCTTATGCTTGGCATGCGAGGATCAGATATCTCCTTGATTGCTATAAACAAACATTTGATGATATGTTTATCACTCGATTTTGGGAATCTCACTCAGAAGTGTTTGTGCCACGACCAACCCATCTTCTACAGCTATTTTCATGCAAACATACTATGCACTCAAAGCTATATACAACACCACAACCTGACATTTCGGGCACGGTTAATTGGGATGCTCTTCAAAGGGATCTAGTCAGGGGCCTCAGGATCAGAGAACAGGAGTTACTCACCGACATAGTCCAAAACTACATTGATCACCCCGTGGAGCAAAGGTCTATCAGAGATGACAGACGCTAGGGGGGGAGAGTGTTGGCATCCTATGGGAAGAAGCAAGTACGAACATACACGCAGATCTAGCACTGAGGCAACCCATCAAATTTTTTCAATCTTTACATTATTGTAAAAGTGATTTTCTTCACTGAAAACCATTGTAAATATCGTTTCACCTTTTTGTAGCTCCATTTTGTGCAAGCCAAGGAGTCCTCGAGCTTGCGGAGCTTTAGAAGTAATTGCCTACCAAGTATCATAATTTTCAGAGCTCGTTTGAGCCTCCAAACTAGCTTAGGGTGTGCTTCTCACTCACACAATTGTGCCATCACTTGTTCGAGGTCTTCATACCATCCTCATGTCTTCTCGGATTGACATTAAAGGAGGTGCTACTCATCACTGAGCTACACCCTTAAATATGAAAATTCCTAAAATGAATGCAACCATGTTTGCAAAAGGTGCAGGTGTTATTGATGATATAGAGATTTGTTGGTAGCAGCAAGGGCAATCAAGGCATTGCGAGACAGGAAGCCACCAAAGGGAGTCAGAACAAAGGCATAGCCAAGGACCAAGCACGCAATTAAAGATAATGTGTTAGAAATAGTACATAAGAGATGTTTGGGTTCTTGCAAAGACCACATCTATGGGAGGATGCAAGTTTTATGTCACTTTCATTGATGACGATACACAAAAAGTATTGGTTTACTTCATGAAAGTGTAGAGTGAAGTGTTCACTCACTTTCAAAATTTCAAGGTTATGGTGGAAAAGAAAAGATGGAACTACAATCCGACATTGATATCTGATGGAGGAGGTGAATACATGTCAAATGGGTTCAGTAGTTTTCTAAAAAGTCATGGAATTTGACGACACCTTTCATGTAGGTACACACCACAACAGAATCGTGTTGCTGAATGAAAAAATAGAGATATTGAGAAATAGAAAGAGCCTTCATGATTGAGAAGAATATGCCTCATTGTGATTGGGCAGAAGTTGTGCATATTGTTGTATACATTAGAAGAAAATTTTGATTACTACTCTACATCAAGTTACATTGAAATAGAAGTTTACAGGTAAAAAGACAAACTTATCACATATGAAAGTGTTTGGTTGTGTTGCATATGTAGGATGAAGCTTGATCCAAAATAAAAAAATTGTATCTTTATTAAGTACTCCCTTAAGCAAAAGGGATATAAATGCTACAACCCACTCACATGACAGGTGAAGGTAAGCATAGATGGGGTGTTTGATGAGATTTCAAGCTTCTACGTAGATACCAAAGAAGGACTTAATCTAGACTCAAACGCAAAAGGAAATGCTGAAAAATCAAGTGCAAGATCTCAAGTTTTGAGTGGACTCGATGTGTCACCAAGCAATAGTTCCAACTCAAATCCATGGAGTGCAAGATTGCATGGAAACTTGAGTCCAACAAATTCATTGACTATATCCAAGAAAGGTAAAGAAAATCTTTCTGCTGGTAGTAAAACATCTATAGGTTTTGAAGACATTGATGGCAGTCCAGAAAAGGACTTTGATGAGGAACTTGGATTGCCCTCTATGAAGACTCCAAGATCAAGAAAGGCACATGCAAATGATACAAGGAGAAGTGACCCAAGACCAAGAAGATCTTGGAGGATGTGCAATTCAGAGCAACAATTGATGTATGATAGCTACATGGCTCGGCATTGTGCCTACATGACCAAGGTAATACAAGATGCTAAACCTTCTTGGTTTGAAGATGTAATCGGAAATGTAGACTACGAGAAATCTATGGATGAGGAGATGGCTACACTTTATGGAAATGGAACATGGAAGTTGGTTCCCTTTCTGCAAGGAATGGAAACCATAGGCTTCAAGTGGGCTCGCAAGGTGAAGCACAATGGTGATGGTAGCATAAGTAGGTATAAAGCAAGATTGGTTGCAAAAGGATATGCACATATGGCATTGATTATGAGGAAACATTCAGCCTGTAGCTAAAATCTCTACTTAGAGAACTTGTTATATTAGCCATAACAAAAGGATGGATGTGAAGAATGCTTTCTTACATGGTGAGTTGTAGGAAGAAGTATACATGGACCAGCCACAAGGATATTAGGATCCAAAGCACCCAGAATATGTTTACATGTTGCAAAAGGTGCTGTATGGGCTTAAAAAAATCTCTCATGCTTGGAATGCAAGGATTGTTGATTACTTAACCACCATTAGATTTTCTATGTGTGATGTAGATCACTCATTATATGCGAGGAAGGGTGATGATGGCATCATGATTGTGGCTATTTATGTTGATGACTTGATTGTAGGTGGTGATAATGAAGAAAGCATTAAAGAGGTAAAGCAACTGCTTATGCACAAATCCCACATGAAAGATCTTGGTGTGTTGCATTATTTCTTAGGCATTGAGTTTATACATACAAAAATAGGTAAATGGATGTCACAAGGGCAACATGCCTTGAGTATGCTACAAAAAGTATCTTATGGATGATTGTAAGCCAATTTCTATGCCATTAGATCAGAATCTAAAATTGGATACTAGATGAGGTGAAGCATTGGAAAATGATCCTATGTACAAGAAAATTGTGGGAAGTTTGATATATCTCACAATTACAAGGCCTGATATAAGCTACACTATTGGACTTGAAAGTCAATTTATGTAGGTTCCCAAGAAACCACATTTAGATGCTTTGAGATGCACTCTACGCTATGTGAGTGCTACTTTGGATTATGCATTGTTTTATGAAGATAGTGTAGAATTGCAGGTTCATGGATACACCAATGCAAATTGGGTTGGTAGTATTCCAAATAGAAGATCTACTAGTCGCTTTCTATTCTCACTTGGAAGTGCAGCTATTACATGTAGCAACAAGAGGCAACCTAGTGTTGCTTTCTCGAGTATAGAGGGTGAGTATAGAGGTGCTACAATGGGAGCATGCAAAGCTTCATGGCTAGAGATGCTACTTGCAAATTTAGGTGTGGAAGTTCAAAAGCCTATCACCATTTATTGTGATAATCTTAGTAGCATTCAGTTATCACAAAATCTTGTTTTTAATGCTAGAACAAAGCATATCGAGGTACATTATCACTTCATCAAAGAAAAGGTTTTAGCAAGTGATATTGATCTTGTTTATGTGAGGAAAAATGAGCAGGCTACTGATACTTTTACTAAAGCACTTGGAACAGAGAAGTTCAAGACGTTTCAAAAAATGCTTAGATTACGGTGTTGGAGGAGATGGTGGACATTTTCCAAAGATGAGTTGGTGCTGCAAGTTCCTGCTTCACTGCAGCCAAAATTGAGTTGAGAAGTGCAAAGTAGACTTCTTGAGCTTTCTAGGAAGCACAAATAATCACCCAAGTTCATTGGATTATGATCCTCAAATCATTGGATCAAAACAGATGAGTAGGAAGTTCAACTACGAACCAAAACTTGCTATTTTGGTCACTACACTTGCTCAAAGAAACGAACAATACTCCCTCTTTGCTAACAATTGAATGTAATGCTTTTGGGATTATCTAATCAACTTGGATAGCTAACTTTCATAAGTTATTTTACTTGAAATTATGGACCATGCTCAGAGAATGATCTTAGCAAGTTAGAGGTGAATCCCGACATTTTCAAGTACTAGCAATATGTAGAATAGTGAGCACTATTTAGCTCATAACTCGAGACTGTATAAGGCAATGATAATGAACCCTAATATCACGAAAATAGATAGTTCACTGAACCTATACCAACTTAAATCACATCAAATGATCAAGTATACCGTGAGAAACAAGTCAGAGAAGATCATTATTCCGAGTGGTACATGACAAAGTAGAAGATATGACATATGAGAAAACTATATGTATTAATGCACATAGATTACATTGACATTGGCAATGAATGATTGCACAATGTGAGCAATGATAGAGCTATGATGTGAGCTCAATATGAACTTAAGATCCCTCTGAATATCTCTCAAATTCGGGCTGCTACAATGTGACTCTTGAAGTCCTCTTTAATAGCTAAAGTTGGAGCTCCTTTTTTAATTTCAAATTCAAACTTCTACCAAAAAAGTTTCTCTAGATCTTAGTTCTCAATATCCATCTAACTCATAAATAGTTCGTGAAAAGATTCTCCTAATAGCTCATGATTGAAGTGATTCCATATGTGCACTTTTACAAGTGGTAAAAAGTCAATCTTTACAAGAGTCCATTCATGTGCTAATACATGAATGTACATATGAGCCTTAGGATAAATGTTCAAGCCTTTAGGATCGGAGTAATTGCACCAAAAACTAGCCCTTAAGCCTAATATGCTTGGGCTTCATTTCTCTTTAATCTCCTGCAATCCAAGATATCATCTTGAACCTGTTCAATTTTGTTCCATCCAAAGATTTTGTTAGAATATCTACACATTGCAAGTTTGTTGATACATAGGACAATTGTATGTCCTTGCTAAGTAGTTTCTCTCTCACATTATGATAATGCATTTCAATGTGATTAGTCCTTGCATGTTATACAGGAATAACAACCAAATGAAGTGAGCTAGTGTTATCTCCAAAAATCATTGGAGTGTATGTATTTAGCCCCAAGTAGAGTAGCTTAAGCCACATTCCCTCTTGTGTTGCATTTGCTAGACCCCTATATTTAGATTTAGTTGAAGAAAATGCCACATTTGGGGTTTTCTATGATGACCATGAAATCAATTTTGATCCTGAAAAAGATAAGTAGCCAGAGGTGCTCCTCCTATCATCTTTTGAGCTAGCCCAATCTACATTAGAATATAGCTTGATATACAAATCAGATGTGAATGGATAAAATAGCCCTTCATTTATGGTACCCTTTAAGTGCCTTAAAATCCTTTTGGTAGCTTCCATGTGAGGTTTTCTTGGTTTATGCATGAATTGAATCAATGTACTTCATATCATATGTCCACTCTTGTTAGGGTTGCATAATTGAGACTCCAAACAACTCTTTGATAACCTGTAATGTCTCCAAGAAGCTCTCCTTCATGTGTACTGAGTTTGTGATTCAATTCCATTGGTGTACCTCTCAGCCAAGAAAACATGTAAGCAATCTTTGATCATTGATCTTGAACTCCTCCTTCATTTGAGCTTTGATCTTCTTGATGCGATTGGCATCATTTCCTATAATGATGATGTCATCCACATAAACACATAGATAAATAATTTCTGAATTAGTCTTCTTAATGAACAATGAAGAATTCGCCTTGCTTACAACAAAGCTTTGGTCCTACAAGTATGTGACTAGTCTATGGTTCCAAGCTCTAGGAGCTTGCTTTAAAACATACAATGCTTTCCTTAATTTACAAACATAATCAAGTTTGTCTTTGTCTTCATATCCTAGTTGTTGGAGGATATGGTTGATAGTCTTCAGAGATGAAGTGGTGCTGCAAAACCCTGGTTCACACTAGCCAAGAACAAGTGTGGAGAGTGTAGTAGGCCCTTTTAGCTTCGTAATGATCACAAATAATCACTTATGCACTTTGTAACATGATCCACTAATCAATGGTCAAAATAGATAAGAAGGAAGTTGATCCAAGATTATAGACTTGCTATTTTAGTCTCTACACATGTTTAGTAGAATGAATAGTGCTCTCAACCTATTAACAATTAACCGAATTCCTTTTTTTACTTAACTAGATAGCTACCAATCATGAGTTGTTTTAATAAAAAACATGGACTACACATTGAGAATGATGCTTAACAAGTTATAGGACTTGCCCGATATTTTTGGGGTGCTTCAGACTACAGACTAGAGAGTAATGATATGAAGATATCTCATGATTAAGTGAAGAAATAACAATGAAACTTTGTAGACATGAAGTAGAAAGTATGGTGACTCTATATAACTTTAAATCACTTCAAAGGATCAACCATGCACTGAGAACAAGCTCTGAGAAGTTCACTATTCTGGGATGGTTATAACAAAGAAGTGAAGTAGAGATATGATAAATGTATAGGTATTTTTCACATAGTAATACAATGACATTGGCAATGTTCAATTGCACAATGTGAGGGTAGTGAAGTGGCTATGAGATGAGCATAGTAATCACTTAAGTCCCTCTCAAGATGATCTCATAATCGGTCTCTTCTTGATCTCTCCTTGACCGCAAGTTTTTTAATCCTCTTTTATAGTTGAAGTTGGAGCCAAGCTTTGAATTCAAATTCAAATGCTCACCTAAAAGTAAGTCCTAAAATATAGGATTTATTCCCTTATCAAGAAATTCAAGATTTGATTTTGTCTAACTCCTCGTGGAATTAGTGCAAGTATCATATGCACTTTTACATGGATAAAAGTAGTTTGACATTTACAAGGGAACGATCATGTGGCTATATGGAATACATGCTAATTGTCCAAGTATGTAGGCTTGGATTCTCTTGCACCAACAGCTCCCCCTCAAGCCTAACATGTTTGGTCTTCATTCCACCTTGATCTCTTGCAAGCCAATCATCATCTTGAACGTGTTCATCTTAGTTTCATCGAAAGACTTTATGAGTATATTTGCACATTGCAACTGAGTTGATACATAGGACAATTGAATGTCCTTGCTAAGTAATTTCTCTCTTACATAATGATAGTGCACTTAAATGTGCTTATTGCTTGCATGATATATGAGATTAGTAGCCAAATGAAGTGAACTAGTGTTGTCTCCAAAAATCATTGGAGTGTAAGAATGTAACCCCAAATCTGTGTAGAGTTGTTTGAGACACATAGCCTCTTGTGTTGCATTTGCTAAGCCTCTATATTCTTCCTCTGTAGATGACATTGCCATAGTTGGTTGCTTCTTTGATGACCATGATATTACCTTTGAACCTACAAAAGACAAGTATCTTGAGGTGCTCCTCCTATCATCCTTGGAGCCAGCCCAATCTGCATCATAATACATCTTTATGTCCAAATCAGAAGTGAATGGGTAAAAAAACCCTTCATTTATGGTATCCTTTAGATATTTTAGGATTCTCTTGGTAGCTTCCAAGTGAGGTTTCCTTGGCGTATGCATAAACTGGCTTAATGTACTTACTCCATAACATATGTCTACTCTTGTTAGGGTTGCATAATTGAGACTCCCAACAAGCTTTTGGTATCCTATAATATCTTCAAGAAGTTCTCCCTCATGAGAACTAATTTTGTGGTCGAGTTCCATGGGTGTACCTGCAATTTTGGTGTTCTCCATTTTGAATTTTGCCAGCATATCATGAATGTAATTTCTCTGAGTAATAAACACACTAGAATCTGTGTATACAAGGTCTAATCCAAGAAAGTATGTTAACAAACCAAGATCACCGATTTTAAACTCTTCCAAGTTGCAAGGCAAAGGCCATTTTGAGATTTGAAATTTTGATGGCATAAATTTTGCTTTATGGAAGAATCAAATTAAAGATATGATGATTCAAGAAATGCAATGGAAGCTAGTAAATGGAATATCACAGAAGCCGGCTAACATGGATGAAGATGATTGGGATGATTTAGATGAGATGGCCAGGTCTACCATTTGACTATGAAAGTGTAGAAGAGCTTTGGAAGAATTTATGCAATACATATGAAAAAGAGACAACATCAAATAAAGTGTATCTGATGAGAACATTATATGACCTTCACATGAAGGAAATATATAGTGTTGTTGCTCATTTAAATGATTTTGATGCTATATTCTCCTAGTCACAGGCTCAAGAAATGGATATGGATAATCAAATGAAAGTAGCCTTGTTGTTATGCACCTTGCCATCATCATGGGATACATTTTGCATAGCTATTAGCAATAGTGCATCTAGTGGTAAACTAGTCTATGAAGACATATGTGGAGCACTCTTGAGTCAGGATATTTTTAGGAAATCTATGGTTGGCACTCAGAGTGGAGATGCGTATAATGTTTGTGATCCTTACCAAGGAAAGAATTAGCAATGTGGCAGGCGCAAGAACAAGGAAAAGAATGGTCAACAGAATAAGATTAGAATTAAATCAAGGAAGAGGGATATTGAATTCGGTTATTGTCATAAGAAAGGATGCATGAAGAAAGACTATTATGCATTAAAGAATGCTAAATGTAAAGGACAAAATGTTGATGGGCATGTTAAACAACTACTTGCACCATGTACTTCGAAAGTGAAGATTGAAGAAATTAATGCTATTTTTTATGATGATGATGTGTTGACACTTGATAACACTGTGCCAACTGAGGCTCTTATGGTTGATTCTCTTTCCCACATATGGATTGTAGATTTTGGTGCTTCTTTCCATGTGACACCACATAGAGAATGGTTATGTAATTATGCAACAAAGTCTCTTGGTATCATGAGACTTGGTGACTCTTACGAGTGTGACATTGTGGGGATCGGAGATGTGGTTGTGTTGTTCATTGATGGTTCAAAATTTATGATGCATAATGTATGCCATGTACATCAGTTATCACGTAGTTTGATGTTAGTTGGTCATCAACTTGATTACCTTCATTACAAGGTGATCTTCTATGCTCAATCCTTTAGCATATCAAAGGGAAATATGGTTATTGCAAAAGGAAAAAAAGTTGGCACACTTTGTCCTTTATTTGTATCACAAAAGAACACTTGTTAGCTATTACTGAACAACCTATGAATTGTATTTGGCATGGCTATTTGGGCCATATATCACATAGTGGAATGGAAAATCTTTCTCGTTGTGGCTACTTACCTATGTTACCTTTCTTTGATTCTTCATTTTTGTGAGCATTGTCAATATGGAAGGCAAACTAGGAATGTGCACAAGATGCACATTGACTCTTCAATTCAGCCTTTATATTTTGTTCATACAGATGTGTGTGGTCCTATGCCCACAAGGACATTAGATGGTTCTCTCTACTTTGTCACTTTAATAGATGATGTTACTAGAAAAGTTTGGGTATATTCGATCAAGGCAAAGGATGAGATATTCCCTACTTTCAAAAAATGACTTGCTTCAGTTGAGACTGGAAAAGGATCTAAGCTTAAGGCTTTACATTCAAATAATGGGGATGAGTATACCTCACATGAATTTAGACTTTTCTGTTAGTCTAGAGGAATTCGTAGAGAGTTCACAGCTCCTTATACCTATGTTTGAGGTAGAGTAGTTTCTATGTTGCATCATGCAAACCTTTTACAAGCCATTTGGGTAGAAGCAGTATTGAGTTCAGTCCATGTGATTAACCTTTCACCTAGTACTACCCAAGGTCTGAAAGTGGCACAAGAGTCATGGACAGGGAAGCCACCATATTATGATCATCTTTGAGTTTTTGGGTGTGAATCATATGTTTATATGCCCAAGAATCTTAGATAAAACTTAGACCATAAGTCAAAGGAATGCATTTTTATTGGATATGGTCAAGAAGGACAATCTGGATATCTCTTATGGGATCCTTAAACACGATCAGTGATCAGAAGTAGCGATGCCATTTTCAATGAGTCTAAGAGGAATAAATAGCCCATTACGGAGGTTGAAGTGAGAAGAGTGGTGTTTGAGGATACTAGTCCTCCAATTAGCATGCATAAAAATGATGCACATAGGGATGTTCAAGAGAATGTCTGATTTCATCAATCTACAAATGTTCTTGTTCAGCAACCATTAAGACACTCTACATGTCACATCCACTTGATAGATGTGTTCTAGGTTTGGACTTTGTTATGCTAATAGATGCTAATGAACCTTCTTGCTACAAAGAGGATATTTAGACAATGGATCATGTCAAGTGGGAGTGTGCCATGAAGAGTGAGTTGGATTCTATTCACAAGAATGGTACTTGGGATTTAGTACCTTTGCCAAAGAGAAGGAGAGTTTTACCATGTAAATGGGTATACAAGCTAAAATTCTCATCAGATAGTGCTTCTCTTAAGTATAAAGCACCATTTGTTGCAAAGGGCTTTAAGCAACAACATGGTGTTGATTTTTAGGAAAGCTTCTCTCCAATGGTCAAGATGACTACCCTATGCATGTTGCTTGGATTCATTGTAATGGAGGACTTAAAGCTAGTCCAAATGGATGTGAAAACTATTTTCTTGCATGGAGATCTTATAGATGAGATCTATATGGAACAACCAAAGGGTTATGTAATTCCTAGTAAAGAAAGTCTAGTTTATAAGCTCAAGAAGGGCTTATATGGACTTAAACAGTCTCCTAGACAATGGTACCAAAGTTTGATGCTTCTATGAAGTCTCAAGGCTATTCTCAGAGCAATGAGGATCATTGTCTCTACACAAAGAGATGCTTAGATGGAAACTTGATATGATTAATACTTTATGTCAATGATATGTTGATTGTTGGGAAGTCCTCTTATGAGTTGTCAATTCTCAAGAAGAAGTTGAGTCAGACACTTGATATGAAGGATTTGGGGGATGCCAAGCATATTCTTGGCATGCATGTTACTTGTGATAGGAGTAAAAGATGCATATACTTGTCTCAAAAGGGATTACATATCCAAAGTACTTCATAGGTTCAATATGTAGGGTGGAAAGGCATTGAGTACATCTTTACCCACATATGCAAAATTGAGCAAGGATGATTGTCCCAAATCAGAAGAGGAAAAGGAATTCATGATCAAAATTCCTTACCAATCTGCTGTTGGTAGTCTCATGTATGCTATGGTAGCTACGAGACCATACATTGCATTTTTGGTGGGAGTTGTAAGGAGATATATGTCAAATTCTCGCTAGAAACATTGGGAAGTGATCAAGATGATTTTGAGATATCTAAGTGGCACTAAGGAAAAGTGTCTATGCTTAAGTAGAGGGAAAGCATCTAGTATTGGTTACATAGATTCTGTCTGTCACTCTAGCACAATGGTGAGTACCAACGTGAGAAGATTCACCTCATAATTGTCAATCCGTGGAGACGTGAGGACTAGTATGAAGACTATGAGCAAGTGAAGGCACAAGTGTGTGAGTGAGAAGCACACGAGCATGCACACACATACACACACACGCGCACACAAGGCAAGAACAAGGAGAGGAACAATGGAGTTCTTTGCATTAATCAAAAGGTCTCTTACATAAGCTCAATTCACAAACAATCTAACCCCAAAAATGAGCTCTCTAGCTCTTTTTATAGTTTTCTAACTAGCTTTGGTCTTGTCCAGACCTAGTGTCCGGCCTAGTTAAAAATTAGGTTCTAGAGTCTATTTGAGGGTTCAAACAGAGTCTAAAAATTATGAAAATTGATATGTCGCTAGTTCTAATACTCCTCAAGCTTGAGGACTCCTCGGCTTGCACAAAATGGAGTCTATTCTACCAAAAACGGGATTTACAATGTTTGTGTAGTGATTAAAATCACTTGAGTTGTAAATAATCCATGGGAAAAAAAATGATTTGGCCTTGTTGCCGTATTGTGCATGACTCCTCTGTTGCTTTGTATGCCAACACGCCCCCCTTCCTAGCGTCTGTCGCCCCTGACAGACCTTTGTTCTCTCGGGTGGTCGATATAGTATTGGATGACATTGGTGGCCAGTTCATGTTCTCCTATCCTTAAGCCTCTTGCTAGATCAGCTTCCAATGCATCCCAATTTATTGCACCAGGGGCCTCTGGTTGCGGGGTGGTGTAGTACTCAGAGTACATTGCTTGTTCACAAGCAAAAAGTTGGAGCAGATGTGTTGGCTTCGGTGCGAAAATCTCCGAGTGATACTCCCAGAAACCTGATCTGAACATTTCTTCGAAGGTCTGTTTGTAGCAGGCAGGGAGGTATTTGATGCGTGCATGCCAGGCGTAAGCCACACGAATACTGGGGGTGGTGCTCATGTCATACACCAAGTCGTAATTTCCATTGCTAAACCCCGGGAGACGTACCTGTGGTGCGGCTGCATTTCTAAAAGTCTTCAGGACTACTTGCATCATATCTAAGATTTTAAGCATCATTTGCGCTGCTACATCTTGCATGGGCTTCAAGCGCGGCATCCAGTGGCGAATGGTTCCCATCATATATGCTACCGACGGTGGTCCCTGTGGTGGCGCAATGTACGGGTAGTTCAGCCATTCCTTGCATTGCGCGTTGTTCTGTACCTTGATATTGAATGCCTTCCAAGACCTGCGGCGTGGGACTGGACAGTAGCATGGATTGTATAGGAGGTGTAAAGGCGCGTTGTTCCATGTGCGTAGCATTTCTGGATATGTCTCTAGAAGTTTCTGCCGCCAGGTGGGTTGACGAATTTTGCCTTTTTGCACCTCTGGAGGAAGGTCTTCGGGTTGAAATTGGGTCGCAAAGGTAGGAATCTGACCCGTGACTCTTTGTATTTCTGCATTATAATCAGCCAAGATAATATAATACGGCCTGTATTGGAGTTCAGATGAGAGGATCAGGCGTCTCGATGACAGGTTCTTGAAGTAAGCCGATTGTAGCACAGTTTCCTCTATGACCCTCATGGCCTGATTTTGCACTACTGTGCGCTCTTCGTGCGAACTCCCGATTTCCTCCACTTGACGTAGCCATGGGGGCCGTGGTGCCTCGAATGTGTCCTGAGCTTCTTCTATTTGTTGGCCTCTTGGGAATGGTTGTGGATCGTATTCTTCGTCAAACGTTTGTTCCACAAGAATTTGCACAACTTCTTCGTCCGTGGGAGCCTCTGGAGGGGAAGGTGGTCTCTCATATTGTAGTAGACGTGTTTGCAATTCAGTGACCTGTTTCTGGAGATCTTTTATGGCCTCTACGTCTGTGAGAAGTGAAGCCGCGGAGGGGGTGGTTGGAGAGGCTGTTGTTGGTCCTTTTTGGTGTTTTTGCTTCAATTGTCCCAGTTCCTCCGATAGCTTATCATGTGCTTCAAGCAGCATGGCATAGTCTTCCAATATGATCTTGATATTATCGGGGGTCACTGCTTGAAACTTGGATGGGCTGATGGGTGCCCCCGGTGTGCTCTCAATAGCTGCCTCCAGGTTCTCTTGATTTTGTACTTGCAGACGTCGATTCTCTTCCTGAGCGGCCGCAAGATGGCGTTTGAGTAGAGCCATATTTCGCTGAAGCTTTGAGTTGCGTTCCAGCTGTGTCCGTAGGTGACCTTCTACCACCTGTATCGCTTCCTGATCTGTGTTCTGTAACTGTACCTCCAATATGCCATGAGCTTCTTGGAGAGTTTGGAATTGTGTGTGGAGGCGAGCATTTTCCTCTTCTAGTGCCGCGAGGCGGTGCTGTAGTGTTTCTGAGTGCTCGTGCAGGCGTTCATTCTGTTGCTGGAGCTGAATGTAATCTGTCCTTAAGTTTGATATACAAGCAAGCATGGTGTCCAATGCACTTCCTATAGATGAGTGGGTGGTGTTTACAGTGGGAGATGCATGGGAAGGGAATTGGGGATGGGGAAGAGTGAATGATGTGTCTATTGAAGTCGTGTGTGTGAGTGAAATTGGTGGAGGGGGAATGGGAGGAGGTGGAATCGTGGGGGGAGGTGCCGTGGGTGGTGAAATGTCCATACCTTCAGGAGTGGGTGCGAGTGTGGAATCTGCCATATACATTGGGATGGTAGGTGGTGTGTGTGTGGAAGTGGTGAATAGATGCGAAGTGGGGTGGGGAGCTGAAAAGAAAGGAAATGGTTGAGACCCTGGTTGAAAAGTTCTAGCAAGGAGGTCATGGAGGGATTGTAGAAATGGAGAGAGAGAGGTCGGGGTTGAGGTCGTAAATTGGAGGAGGGTGCGAAGGGTTGCGTGGTAGCAGGGAAACCCATGAATGTGGATCTAGGGTCAGGATGACCTATGGCTGAGGGCATGGGGGATGGTTGCCCTAGGGCAGGCTCTAGGAGCGGTTCGGTGGATTGTGTAGTGATGGGGGTTGCTTCAAAGATTGGGTTATCAATAGTAGAGAATAGGGTGGAACTAGAGATGGGAGTACGGAAGATGAAGGTTGGTTCGGTGGGTTGAGTGGTCGAGGTGATTTCCACTGTTTCTGCTCTAGGAGGCGAGGGTGGGGGTGTGGGTGGTTGTGGCTCTGTGGACTCCTCATGGGTGACTGGGTGCTCTTGGCTAGCCGTTTCGGTTGCTTGGGAGGTTGTCCTGATAGGTTCAGATGTAATAGTTGGCTCTTCTGCAGTTGTAATGGGAATCTGGATATTCTTACCTGAGCGTGGTCGTGTCTGGAACCTTCGTGGATCATATTGAACTGGAGACCTCCGAATGGCAGTGCGCACTGCTTCCACTACCCCATATGTTTCTGCCATCAATAAGAGACCTTCCCTATACTCTGAGTCAACTCCTGCTTCTTCCAACAACTGAGTCATGAGTACTCTGCTACTCTGTTCGGTGAGTAGTTGTTGCGATCGCACTCTTTCCATAATCTGATACAGCCTTCGGAGTTCTGCTGTATAGGCTGGGGCTTCAGTGGTCTCCTCTTCATACGCTCCTTCTTCTTCTAGGTGTCCTTGTTGTTGACCTTGCTGAGCGTCACTCCAATGTACATGTCGACCGTCTGTAGACTTTCTTCTTCTTCGTGAGGATGTGCCTTGTTCCTCTGCATCTGAATAAAACTCCACATCAGAGAATTGTGTACTTTGTAGGAATGCTTCGAAGTCCTGGGGGTCCATTCCTTCAGCATCTCCAGTGGCAGCAAATTCGAATTCAGGTGGAACAGGAGGAGCCAATGGGGTAGCTTGTGTCGTAGTTTCAGATCCCGACCTGGGTATCCTAATGGTAAAGGGAGGTACAATGGTCTCCCTTCGTGGCGATACCTCAGGAGTAGTCAGAACTTCCCTTGTCTGGACACAAGGGATCGCACCCCTCATGCGCTTGGATTGATGTGTGGACGTCTTGAGCTTCTTAAACATTTGTAATTGTGCCCAAGTTAAGGCACGTTCAATGGGAACATCGTATGCTAGGCACCGGTAAATAATGCGTGTGATTGCACAGCATCCGTTCACCACTAATTTCCTAGAAGACCGTTTGTTTGCTTCATACAATTGATCTATAATCCATACCGGTAGCTTAATGGGTAACGCACCTGCTTCTGCTAAGTAGAGAGCGAACCAGATTCTCTTGTGTGGTTGTGTGAAGCGGTCTTGGCCGGGGAAAGCAAAATGTTGCATGCACATACGGAGAGGGATGGACACGTTTGGTGTGAGTGCTGCCATGTCTTTAAGCTTCAACAATTTCCTATCCTTCATGTTAGTGGGAACAAGAGCATCCTTTTCAGAGGGTACATGCGTGCCGTGCATATTCAAAGCGTCGCTTACCAACTCCACAGTAAGTTCAAACCTCTTCAACTCGTTGTTGCCCAGCAAGGAGGGAAGAACAAATGATCCGGGTTTGTCCTTTTCTTCATTAGCTTGTAATGTGGAGACCAAATAGTAACATCGGAGGAGATCTGGTTTAGGTAGTGGGGCTTCAAAGTATTCTGCCAGCCCTGCTCGTTGCCATATGGTCTGGAGATCCTCGGTGTTCTGTAAAGTCTCGAACTCCTTGGAGAAAAATTGGAATCGAATCCATGATCTGTCATACTCGCACTTAGACTCCCATATATACTTGGCCTCTCCTAATGGACCTGGCATGCCATTGAACCAATGAGAATTGGCATGGACTCTATCTGTGATCCCTGTGGGTGGATCCGGCACCGGGATTTGCTGAAGGTGCTGCAGCTCCACTTGTCATTCAGTTGGTGGCACATCCACAGGTAGACTATCCACATCAATTCCTGCAGTAAGTATCCCTACTTGTGAGCCCGAACCTGTCGCTTCTGCCATTTTACTTCTTGCCTTCTGATTCTGTGAGAATATAGAATCATGTGTTAACATCGTAATGGACAGAATAAATCCGTTGTTGTCCCCGTTACAACATTAACATGAGGTAGATGGTGAGTTAGTGGTTAGTAAGTGCACGAAGACAGTGTGTGTAGTTAATGCTTGGGTATTCCTAGGAGACTAATGCAGTTAGTAAGTGGGGATGTGTAATAAAGTAAGTCTATGATCCAAGGGTCTAGCCGGTTCAGACAGATCTGAAATCGGACACCGTTTGGTCATCCGTGTGTATGACCAAAGATCTCGAGTTTAGACTTACTAGGAGGTCTTGTGCTCTTGTGAACAAGTGACCCACTTAGCTTAGTGGTTAAGTCTCAAGGGTGTGAAGGACGAGGTCTTGGGTTCAATCCCCATGAGGTACATTGGAAGAGTATTTTGCCCAAAGAGCTCTAGAACCTTCTAGAAGCATCCACTGGACACTTGGCGCACATGTAGTTACATGGCTGACACTTGGATGATTAGTATCCACCTGCCCAAGAAGGCAGTCCCCTGGAGAGAGCTATATATAGAGGCATTTGGTTGGGAGGAGAGTCATCTCTCTAGTATGTGGTGGTCGTAATCCTTGCTCTATTGCATTGGTATCAGAGCTTGTAGGTTGAGATCTATGGAGACTTTTGGCTTCATCGTTTTTCTTGTAAGCTCTTGTTGAGCTGCGTCGAAATTCCATTACTGTAGCACTTCTTCATCGTTGTCAAATTACTCCTCGCCGTATACAGTCATTGCAGGTTAGATTGCCCAAAATGATTATGCGTACCATATGAACTTAGGGGATTCGAACCCCCGCCCCCCCGACTGGGGCGCACTGGTCTATCCAAGGAGCCCACGGACGTTGATGCTGCACATTAGAGATGCAGACATCATATATTGTTGTACGCCAGCGCTGAGGAGCAAAAGAAGTCGAAGTGCTTTTGGTGTGTGCCCGCGAGTAATCGAACTCAGGATTTATAGTTTAGAGCGCACCCGCCTATCCACAAGCTCACTCACGCTGATAGAACATTACTCCGCAGCAGATCCTAGTGATCAGAGTCGGCGCTGGAGAAGATCTCAATTTGTAGATCCAAAAGTGTATATTCCCTGGTGAAGCAGAGGGGATTCGAACCCCCGCCCCCCCAACTAGAGGACACCCGCCTATCCATATCGTTGACGGACGTTCACGCTCACAAGGTGTGCAGAGATTTTTATTCTGTTCAAACCCAACGCTGCAGAGATCTCAGAAAGGAACAAAATATTAGTAGCTTTCTCTGCCCGCTGCGTCTGCTAGGGATCGAACTCAGACGGGTTCTTTGGGAGGAGGCTCACGTAGCCACGCACCCAGCCAGATTTGCTTGTTCTGTAGTGCAGAGCAAAGTCTCCTTAAGCAGTAAGCAGAGCTGAAGTGCAAGCCCAACTCTCAGTCATCCAAGGAGCCAAATCAGTTGTTGCAGGCCGAACCCGAGAAGTATTCTACTTTTAGCCAAAGAAACAAACAAGGAGAATCAAAGATTGAGCAAAGCTTGAAGGAATTGGAGCTGTGGAGTGAAGATCCGGAGGCCTAAGTTAGTAGATCTCGACGGACCAAGTCATCCAAGACTATTTCTTAATGAGGAAGCTTCAAGAATGGTGAATAGCTCCTTGCAAGGATCAAGAGGATGAATCACTCTTCCAAAGGATCAAGGGATGGACGAAGCTTTGATCAAAGCTAAGTATTTTCCAATTTCTGCTTGATCTTAATGCTTGATTTATCTTGTTTTAAATTATTCTACACTTAATCCTAGATGCATATTGAAATAGCTAAGATTTCAATCGATTAAGTCTAGATTAGGATAATGAAAACAATCAATTTCCCATTCCAAGCATTAGTTTGCATTAAGGAAAGACTTGATTTCAAAAAGATCCTTGTGCATCAAAGAATGTATTTTGGTAGTTTAAATACAGATTTCCTTTCCATTGAGTAAAGTTTTCTATTGCACTTCAAGGGTATGTTTTTATATCATAGTGCATTAGGACAAAGGAAAGGATATACATGCATCAGGATTGCATGATATACATTCTTAGTACAAGGAAAAAAATCGTGCATCAAGTTCATGCATGATTATTGTATTATTTTTTGAGCATGCAAAGAACATGCATGCATACGCATGTGAACATATGCTTTTGCATGGAAGAATGGAATGCTGTTTGCAAGTAGATATGAGAATGTACTCTCTTAGTATTTAGCTTACTTTATAAAGCTCGTAGTTTGACATTAGGGAAGACCAAGGACTAGTTAGTTGCAAAGACATACTAGTTCTAGTTTGCAACTCAAGTAATTAGTCGATTTCTTCCCAAGTCGATATTCTACTATCAAAGATAAATACTTAATGACAATTAAGTATGTTAGATGTCTTGCTAGGTATAAGTAAGCACTAAGAGAAAAGTAATAAATTTTCTTGATGACCAAGAAAATTTAATTACTTGCAAACTCTTTTGTGATATATGATGACTCTAAGTCCTGGATGTACTTAGAAAGTCATGCGGATAAAGCTTTAGTTGATTAGTTATATATCTTATGTAACTTCTCAAGCATCCCAAGGTTGGATGAGAACATCAACTATATTTCCAAAGTTCCATGAGCACTCTTCTATTTAGAAGATTTCGAAAGTTTTAAAGAAGTTTCTTGTGGTTTCAAGATTTGTATCTCATGATGAAACCTCGGTAAGTGACTTTTTGGAATAGAGATATGAAATAGTCAAGCCTTCTATTTCATGTGAGATCATTCTCCTACCATGTTTAAGATGAATTTAGCTTTGGGAAGGAAGATGTTCCAAGTAGAGGATCTTAATTGATTCATGAACTCTTCCCAAAATACACATAAATTCATATTATATGATAGGTCCAAGGAATGATGAAGGCAAAATCTCTTTAGGATATAAATGTTTTGCCAAAATATAAAGGTACCAAGCTTTTATAAATTTTTATTTGATTTCATCTCAAGGAGTGATGGAAATCAAAGGTTAAACCTCAACATCAATTGATCCTTGATATCAATAAAAGGATGTTAGGTTCTATAATTGCATCTCCGGTAAATGATGCAACTAGCTAAGCAGTCTTTAGAAAATAATATAAGTCCCTAAGGACTTGAAGCAAGTTTGAACTTTTCATTTAGGAATAGAAAGTTCCAAGAAATGGATATTAAATCCATGAACTTCTCCTAAACAAGTTATAAAGTTCAAAGTGTTCATAGTAACATTACTATTGGATCAATCATCAATAGATGCTTGGACTTTAAACATAATTTTGATTGGTGAAATATGTTAAAAGGACTCTAGTAACATCTGAAGATTGACCAATAATAATGAGTTTTGTATCAAACTCAAGAATAGAAGTCGATATCACATAAATGAAAGTTCAACTTAAACTTTCATAGTGGAATGGGAAACCATATCCAAAATATGATATTTTGTCTCTAGTTTGATACTCAGGAAATGAATACAATTGAATCAGTAAATTTTTTGGATATTATTTGAAAGAATTTCTTTCAAATGTTCTTTTAATATTGCAAAAGATTCCAAGATGAATCATTTGCTCAAGTTATTCCTTAGAAGGAATCTCAAGTCTTTGAAGAAATGACATTCTTTCAAGTATTGAGAGTGAAATTCTTCATACTCTTTAAACAATAAGTAAGTAGTTCCCGGACATCCCAAACCACTAGAAGTGGTATTTCAATTCCTATTTGTGATATAACCTAAAGGTATATCAAACATTCTTAGCTTTGGAATCTGAGAGGCATAAGTGTATGCTTGGACTTGTGTAAAGGGAAAGATCTCTAAAATCCTGCAGGTAAGCAAAGAAGCTTAAAGATAGTTTAAGAGATCTTAAAGATAAAGACTATAAGTCTTTATTTTTATCGCAAGATCAACCAGACTTGATCAATCTTGGCCATGATTGTCCAAGTAATATGCGATTGGAACTACCCTGTAGATTGCCCAAGTATTGGCAATAAAAATTTTTCTTTAGGAAGTAATCATGCAAGTTCCATTTATCCAATGGAAAATTGTGAAAAAAAGTAAGCTGTTCTAAGTCTGAACAGAGTGAAGTAATTCCAAGTATGTAGTCTGCAACCGTGAAGACGGTACTTAAGTCTGTGGAAGGTAAAACATAAGTGTTTGCCTATCCTTAAAGGGATTTTGGTACAAATCCAGAAAGCATGAGCGGATGCTTAGACTAAGGCAGTAGAGAGATTCCTGTAAAAAGCCCCGGCCGGGATAGGTACCTAAAAGCACCAGTATAGAAAGGAATCTAAAGACAAGAAGTCATAAACTCTTGTCGCTACAAAATTGGTCAAGAATAACCAATTGAACTTGAATTTGAGAAATTCAAGAACTTGGAATTCTGATTGGTTTTCATTTGAAAACCCCAGTAAAGAAGAATAGATATTCTATTAAAGGTTTTCAAGTTCCCAAGGTTAAGGGCAAGATCGTGAGACGATCATGTCAAGGGATTAAAACCTAGAATATCAAGATAGAGATAGTTGCTTGAAAGTGCAAAATTCTTGTCAAGAATTAAAGCTAGAAGGTTCCCTATCTAGAGATGTTTAGACTTTAGGATAAGAATCACCCACACATTAATGTGAATATAAAATAGGGTGGTATGGGACACCAGATTTTATACTCAGATTGATGTAGGAAAGATGGTATGGGACATCGGACCGTGGGATGATGATTATCTTTTAGTCCTAGTTTGGATTTTGAAGTTAGGTTTCATCCTCAAGGGAATTAAGACTTCAAGGAAAGTTTAATTTGTAAAGGATGAAAGTAGTATCTTACGATACTTCAAGGTAACTTCAAGATTAAGGAAACTGAAGATATGAATTAAGTAACTTCCAAGATCTTCATAGAACACTTCAAGTTTAAGTGTTATTGATCAGAAATATTTGATAAATTTCTGAAAGAAGTTGGACTTTGATTTTGAGTTGATCTTTTCAACTAAGATTTAATTGACTAAGTCAAGCATCCAGTTCCTAGTGTAACTTGAAAAAATTCACTCTTTTGACTCAAAGAAATGCACAAGAATTGCATTCACGATTAGGAGTCAAAAAGATTGAATGAGACCTGAACTTAGTCTCAAGTGAAGCATTATTTGAATATTTAAAACTCATCGACAGAACCTCAGTGGGTCGACACACTGATATTGGTTACCACACTAGTATCTTGTGGTTGGATGATGTTTTTGGTTTTCTTTGTATCTTTCTGAGAATCCAGCTTATTTCTCTGAAAGATAAAGACAATGCTTCAATATCTTGTTGAAATAGATCTTTGAAAAGTTGAAGTCCTGAGTCATCTAGTCTTTGACTCATAACAAGTTTATGTATATTCGAAGTTTGAATTGGTTGTACAGAGTCTTAGTTATTTCTTTCCGCTTTCCAAATCTTTTGGAATTGGCTCAGATATGGTATCTGATTCCTTTTGCAAAAGACCAGGGATAGCCGGTTAGAATTAGATAACTAACTTGAACATCCTAGATAGATGTTATGTACAAGAACCTTTTCAATCTTCAAAAGATGATAAGTCTAAGTAGACTTATTCATTTGATTTTGCTTCAAGTTATAGCATAAAAAATTTCCTAGAGTCCAGTATACTCTAAAGAAGTTAGGAATTGCTCATCAGATTGACAATTCCCAAGAACTTTCAGTTAAAAGTCTTTGAGAAAAGTGTCCTAAGTTGGACAATTTTCATTTTTAATTTGAATTGGTGAAATTAGTATGGTTGATTCCACCGAAATGGTAAACTTTCTCCTACAGTTTACATAGGATTTTTTCAACTCATTGGGACAAAGTAGTCCTCTAGTCGAGTGAAAAAATCAAGTAACTGTTAGATAAAAGTAAACCATTGTACAGACATCTAAAGTTAGATGTATGGGACAACCAAACTTCAAGTTCTCCAAAACAAATTCAAGTGAATCAAGAATTCTCAAAGTCTTGCGAGGGATAAGAATCCCACCTTCATTACTAAGCCCATGCACCAGTTATGCCTAGAAATGGACTAGTAATTTGAATCCACCTAGTTCACATGTTTGTGCCTAGATTGCACATCCAGAAACTGTGAATTAGCCAGGGATGTCATTAGATCCACCCTCATTATTCTTCACTAGTTTGTACTTTGTCCCGTTCATCAAAGTACAAAACCAGATAGTGTTTTGAATCATTTGGGCAAGGATGCCACCACAGAGATGAGACATGTTCTTCTAGTTCTAGAACATGACCATGTTCTTCCAGTTTTAGAACATGAGGCTCGGGGGTTGCCTATAGTATGTATATAGCTCTATTTTCGAGGACGAAAATCTTTTCCAAGGGGGGAAGAATGTAATAAAGTAAGTCTATGATCCAAGGGTCTAGCCGGTTCAGACAGATCTGAAATCGGACACCGTTTGGTCATCCGTGTGTATGACCAAAGATCTCGAGTTTAGACTTACTAGGAGGTCTTGTGCTCTTGTGAACAAGTGACCCACTTAGCTTAGTGGTTAAGTCTCAAGGGTGTGAAGGACGAGGTCTTGGGTTCAATCCCCATGAGGTACATAGGAAGAGTATTTTGCCCAAAGAGCTCTAGAACCTTCTAGAAGCATCCACTGGACACTTGGCGCACATGTAGTTACATGGCTGACACTTGGATGATTAGTATCCACCTGCCCAAGAAGGCAGTCCCCTGGAGAGAGCTATATATAGAGGCATTTGGTTGGGAGGAGAGTCATCTCTCTAGTATGTGGTGGTCGTAATCCTTGCTCTATTGCAGGATGAATTTACAAATTGGGGTCGGGGGGTTTATTACAGGTCTTAAGTTGCCAAATGCAGTGGATGGGTTTTTCTCTTGGTTTCGTAGAGACGCTAGAGAGCATTATAGGTGTATCAGCTTGAACATGAGGCCTTTTAGGGACCCATTTACAAATGATTCTGTTCGTGCTCATGGGCCTTGGTGTGTTCGTGAGTGTTGAAAACGAGTGGATGCCGGTTGTGCGAGTGAATGGGTTACGCTGTATAGGTTGTGGCTTCGGCGTAGCTATTTGCGCCCGCAAGCAAGCCTTAGGCACCCAAATTTGTCTTGATTGTGGGCTAGCCTTCATCGACTTCTTGGGCACCCAAATAGATTTCACGTTAGCAGAAGAATTTCCGAAAGACTTCTTATTAGTGTCGTGTTGTTGGTTACTAATAAGAGGCTTTGCCCGTGTGGTTGGCTTGAGTGCAACCGGGTGTTCGCCTTTCCGCACCCACACTTGTTTCACTTGTTGGGACATTTTGCTGCGCAGGTACTTTGGATCCCGGACATAGGTAGTACTCTGCTTCTTCTGCCTTTGATCCACCTTTGGTTGTTGCCTCCTTCTGGCCTTTGGAAAAGAAGGGAGTTCCTTTGCATCCCTGACTCCTTTTTTGCGAATATCATTCCTCTGCAACACATAGTTTTGGACAAGAACAACATGGTCATCTTCATGTGTATTCCTGGAAGGACCAGGAGTCTGTGCCTTTCCTAGTTCCTTGAGTGCTCCATTATCTAACTCTACTGTAATTCGACTATGATTGACCCAAACCTGAAGAAGTCCACTTCTTAAGTTTAAGTTGACTGCTTGGTCATAGATCCAATCTTGACCCAAGACAAGAGGTTCAGTGAGATCCTCGTCTTGACACACTAGTACTTTAACTGTTATAGCCTCATCATGAATATAGAGGGGAAGTTCCACCTCGCCCATGCAAGGGGTTTCCACGCCTCCCAAGCCTATGAGATATGCTTCCACAGGATTGACAGTTAACTGCAACTCTTGACAGTAAGACAATTTAACAGCACTAGTGGCTGCACCTGAGTCAATCAAGGCTCTTACGGTCCTTGCACTCTTTCCTTGTCCTATATCTAGGGTTATGAAAGGACGTCGATCACTTATCCTATGCGAGCTTGTTCCTGCGACTTCACACATGGCCATAGGATACCCTTGATCTGCATAGTCATCTGTTCTAGTCTGATCTCGGCCCTGCCTTCGTAACTTCATCCTTCTGATGCGTTCTAAAGCTTCTGCTTGAGCTTCTTCTCGAATTCGCTTTTCTTCCTCTTTGCGTTTCTTAGTAGTGTTGAGTCGGCTGAGCATTTCCTCCGTGAGGGGTTCCTGATACAACTTGACTCTGCAACCGCTAATATAGTTTGGGAGAATATCACCCTCTAACGTGGCTAATTGTACTGCTCCACTCGTGGAGATCCTATTGATAATCATAGGTCCGTAGCCTCTCTTTTCTAGCTTCCTTGCGTGTTGTTTCAGTGTATAGACTAAAACTAGATCTCCTGCTTTCAAGCCCTTATCCTTCACATGGGCATCGAAATATGCCTTCTGTCTCTTCTTGGCTGCATATATTCCTGCAGCAGCTCTCAGTATTGTTTCCCCTAATCGTTCAAGGTCAAAGATCCTAGAGGAGAGCTCATGACCTGTCCATTCGTGCTCTTGTGCTACTTTCAACGTAGGAATCAGGAAATCCAAGGGTAGCACAACGTTTTGGCCGAATACCATCTGAAAGGGGGTGGCTTGGAGTACCGTTTTGTAGGCAACTCGGTATGCCCAAACAGCATGGTGTAGCTGTTTGTCCCAATCAGAGCGTTTAGTGTTCACTAATTTCGTCAGTACATTGCATAAGATCTTATTAGTGCTCTCAGCTTGTCCATTAGCTTGAGGGTGATAGGGGGCAGACTTCTTGTGTATTACCAAGAATTCTTGGAGTAGATTTTCAATCACTTCATTTAAGAAATGAGTGCCTCTATCACTTACAAGCTCTATAGGTAGCCCGTATCTTGTGAATACATTCTCAAACAAGAATTTGGCAGTTGTTTGAGCATCGTTCTTTGTCGTAGCCTTTACCTCTACCCACTTGGTGAGATAATCTGTTGCAACAATGATGTATTCCGCATGAGAACCTTTAGCTGGGGGATTAATAGGACCTACGAAGTCTATTCCCCACTTAGAGAATGCACGTCCACCCATCATAGGTTTCAGTAGCATCTCATCTTTGTGTATAGGATACTGAGTCCTCTGACAGACATCACACCGTTTCACATAGGTATGTGCATCCATGTGAAGGGTAGGCCACCAGAAACCCGCAAATAGTATTGCCTTGATCACCTGATCCGGTCCAAAGTGTCCTCCTGCTACACCTTGGTGAGCAGTTTCTAAGATCTTAAGATATTCACTTTCATGGACACGTAGCCTCAGGTAACCATCTTTACCACGCTTGTATAGATTATCACCAATGAGTGAGTAATCCAAGGCTTCTTGTTCTAAACTCCTTTTCCTAGCCAGAGTCATGTCTGGAGGGAATGCTTTCGTCCTTAGGAAGGATACTAGTGGTTCACTCCAATCTGGCACAATGGATACTTGATAAAGAGTGGCGTGTTCCACAGGTGACTTAGTGCAACAGATTGGGCATTCCTTGCACAACTTTTGGACATCCGCTTCCATAGTCGGCCAATGCACTCCGAGTCTTCTTAGTGTCTGTAAAGTTCGTTGCTTTGAATGGTGTTGCTCTAGTGCACCTACATGTGCTAATTGCAACCATTTAGCGTACTCATCCTCTTCTACGCAGCAAGCCAAGATCCCTTGATCTGTGTGCTTGTACATACTTCCTGCCATGATGTGGTACTTTTGGGCTTTTACAACCTCTCTATTCCGTGTGTTTACCACTGGATGGTTAGGCCCGTATGTCAATACTGGTACCAATGGCTTAGCCCACTGCGGTACAACTTCCAAATTAAACAAGTAAGGATCAGGAAGGTCATCTGACACTCCTTGTGGGGCTTCTCCCAATGTGAGCCTAGAGAGGTGATCTGCTCTCAAGTGAGTCCTCCCTTTCCTTACCACAACCTCAAAATCATATTCCATTAGCAAGAGAAACCATCTCACTAATCTTCCTGTATTGCAAGGCTTGTTTACGAGGTATAGCAATGCTTGATGATCCGTAAAAAAATTAAACTTATTTGCAAGTAAATAGTGTCTAAATTTCTTAACTGCATATACCATGCCTAAACCTTCTCTCTCCGTAGTGGTGTAATTTCGTTCAGCCGCATTCAACTGTCTACTGGCATAGGCAATTGGAAGATCCATATTACCTTCACCAGTAGGTCGTGCAAGTACACATCCAATAGCATAATTGGATGCATCCACGTGAACATGGAATGGCTTATTCCAATCTGGTGTGGTCAAGATTGGTGCTGAACATAATCTTCGTTTAAGCTCCTGGAAGGAATTCTCACATTCATCCGTCCACTCAAAGTTGGTCAGAAGCCCGTACATGGGCTTTGCAATGACAACATACATGTGTATAAATCGTCGGTAATAACCACAATGCCCCATGAAAGCTTGTACTTCCTTGACATTCTTTGGCCTAGGTAGCTCTGCTATGGCTCTCACTTTTTCTTCGTCGGTAGATATGCCATTCTTTGACACTATGTGTCCTAGAATCTTGCCTTGCCTGACCATAAAAACGCACTTTTCTGGGTTCAGGCAGACTTGATATTCTCTACATTTGTCAAAGATTTGTCTGAGTTTAGGGATATGGGCTTGTCTAATGTTGGAATGAGCACAAAGATCATCAACGTAGACTTCTAAACTCTTCCTCAGGAACTCCTTAAACACATGGCACATCAGCCTCTGGAAGGTAGCTGGTGCATTGGTAAGCCCAAATGGCATTACTCTAAAAGCAAAAATGCCCCATTCTGTGGCAAAGGTTGTCTTATGCTGATCGTCTGGGGCTATGGCTACTTGATTGTGGCCCGAAAATCCATCAAGGAAGCTGTACACTTCCTTGCCTGCCACTCTTTCTAAGAGATGTTCTGTGATGGGAAGCGGATAGTTATCTCGAATTGTGGCTGCATTAACCTTTTTCAAGTTAATGCACACACGCAGCTTGCCATTCTTCTTGGGCACCACTACGATGGGGGATACCCATTCAGTGTGCTCAATTTCATAGATAAATCCAGCTTCAACCAATCTATCTATCTCTTCTTTGATCTTAGCAGCGTAATTATCGTTATAAGTATAGGGCTTTTGCTTAGAGGGTTTAGCATCTGAGGTCATGGGGATAGTGTGTGAGCATATATCGGGGTGAACACCTTTCAAATCCTTGTAACTCCAAGCGAATACATCTCTGTATTCTCTTAGCAAGGCTATCAACGCATGCTCTTCTTCCTCTGTTAGGTCATGGCCTATGTACGTGCATCTCTCCTCTCCTTCTTCTAGGGCCACTACTATTTTCTTGGTGGTTTCTTTGTTATCATAGGCCTCTCCTGATTGTGCCTCTCGTTTAGGCATTCTTATCATGACTCTCCTGTCATCTATCTCATACTTCTTAAAATTTTCTGGGACCTCAAACAAAGATTCTTCCTCTTCTGGTGAGGCTTCTCTCTTCTTTCGTTTCTTTTCTTCTTCCTTCGGGGTCACATGTGTTGCTAATCTTACATCATTTGTAACCTCTCCATGCCTCTGGGGTTGAAATTCTACTTCATGGAAGTATTCTTCATCTGATGCAAATGGTGGGTCCATAATGATTGACTCTAGATCGGAGTCACTTGCATCCTCAAATGCATCAGGGCTAGGTTCGCATTCTTCTAGAACTGCCTCTCCCATGATTGGCTCTATGGAGAAGACTGAAATGTCATAGCCATCCTCATCACAGTGAGGTGTCCATTGTTCTTCATTGATGGCTACGTCTATTGTTGCTAAAATTTCTGCCCAACCGTGAGGTTCAAATTCTTCGTCTCGAAAAACTACAGGTGCATAGGCTGGGTCTTGGATTGATCTATGGGTTTCTTTCGCACCTACCTCTCTAGCTTTCTCTCTCTTCTCTTCTTCTACTGCTACCTTGCACATCCATAAGTGAGTGTCTTCATACATCCATGAGGATCCAGACCCTATGGAATGCACCGATTCTGTATCATCTTTGGCTCTATGGATGGGATTCCATTGGATAGGAGGGACATCTCTATGAGAATAATCCTTGAGATTGACTTTGGTCGTAACACCCAAGTGTTGCAAATACAAGGAGTTGGTTCCCCAATCCTGTACCACTTGCAACTGTCGCATAAATGGTCTTCCCAAAATCATCTCATAGGCATGATTTTTGCTGAAGTCACATATAGCGAATGTATGCTCAAACTCGACACCACAAGTGGTGAGAGTTATTCCTTCTAGTAATCCTAGGGATCTCTCTATGTGACCATCGACCATCTGCAATTTCATTCTTGTTGGCCTGAGTGCCGGCTTGCCCCAACGCTTCCATAGGGAAGTAGTGGCAATTGCAACTCCTACACCTGAGTCCAAAATTGCCTTGGTGGTGTACTCCTGGTAGGTGATGGGAAGATAGGTGTTCCCTTCTTCACCTTCACACATATCTCCTATCTTATCCAAGGGAATTTCTGGCACTGTCCTATGGGATCCTACCTGGGAACGAGGTTTTGCTATCTCTGGTACTTGTTTGGCTACATGTTTCCATAATTCAGGTCTAACCCTGAGTAGCTCTTCTAACTTGAGATTGCACTGCACGTTAGTGTTCTTCACTACCTCTGTGTTCCTAGGTATGACTGAATCTTCGTTTCTTACCATGACTGTAGGTGCTCTCATACAGGTGGACTTTGCTTCCCATGGTCATGTGAAGTGGGGTAACTCTTGTATGGAATTATATTCAAAGTCCAATCTCTCGTGAGATTGAGTACTCTCATGTTCCCCGTAAATAGATGGGATGTCTTGTGGGAATCGGTCGTGTGCATCATCCACAAGTTCAAAGGGAGGGGCGACTTCACTTTCGTTATCCCATTTGTCTTCTTGAATCTCTCGTAGGAAGTCTGGTGCAAACTGATTCATAGAAGAAGAAGTGTCTGGCTCCGTAGAATTAGGCGCATAAGCAACTTGGGAAGGAGGGCTTGTTCTATCGTTGGCTCTCTCCTCGTTCTCATAGATGGCTGGAGCACAAGCTTCCTGGGGAGGGTTACTTATTCTATTACTTTTCCGAACAGGCTCATATGCTCCCTGAGAAGGAATGTAGACAACCTGTGGAGGTACGCAAGCTTTCGAGGGAGGCTCATGTGCCTTTTGGGGGGGAAGATAAGCTTCTTGAGGAGGCACATGGGCTTCCTGAAGAGGCTTGCTTATCCGTTCTCTTGCCCTTTCCTTTCTTTGAGGGGCAGGTTCCTTTTCTGATTGTGCAATTAGCCTCTCTATTCTTTCTAAGGAGGGGAAGTTGTCTGGTTTAGTGGAATTGGCCACATAAACTTCCGATGGGGGATGGTTCATGTTTTTGCTTGCTTTATCTTTTTCTTGATTTTTTTCTTCCTTGGCAGATCTTGCAATTATTCCCTCTAACTTCTCTAGGAATCCATCCAAGTGTAATTGCGTCTTGGCTGAGCCCGAGTAATTGAAAAGGCGACTGGCTTCAAACATAGTCTGAGCCAATGCGACCATTTTCGCGCACAGCTTGGTTCTTTCTATCTCTAGGTCAGCTCTAGGATAGCACTTGTCATGATCCGTGACGTTTGGCCCTTCTTGGATTCTGGCCTGATATGCTTTAAGCATCATGTCTATGTCTTCAGGAGTGGGATCAGCTAATACTGATCCTGTTTGGGGTGGTGGGTGGGTTACGTGGGGTGTCTTAGAGGGTGGAGGGATGGAGGGTGATGGGGATGGTAGCGGTGGGAATGTGTGAGAGTGCGGTTGAGATGTGATCTCTATGATTTTAGCCTTGGTTTCTCGTAGACTTTCCTCAAGTTCACTCATCTTCTTTGCCCATTGCCTTTTCATGCGTTCGCGGCTATCTCTCCAAGCTCTTGTTCTCTTTTTATTTTGGCTCTCAGTATCGCTAGCGTCTGGGCTCTTTTCCTTGCCTACCCCTTGGTTTTGCTGCACTGCTTGAGCTCTCGTGACTACCTGTACGGGTGCAGTGGAAGTAACACTTCCGCTGGAATCTACCACTAACTCAATAACATTGATAGGCGTGATTTTTGGCATATTATTGGGGTTCTTTGGGCAATCTCGTAAGAGATGCTCTTTTCCACAATCTTGGCAGAAGCCTTGGATCGTCACTGACTGGTTTTGTGTAAGTGGAGGTAAGGGGCAATCACGAATGAGGTGATCTCCTTGGCATCTGTAGCACGGTCCTCTTGGGAATGGAGGTCTTACTTGCCTAGGTTGAGGCCTAGGGTTGGGGTTTGCATACATGACGTTCGTGTAATCTGACTCCCAACTAGGTTTGTTTGTCTCTTCGCTATAATAGGACTCACCATGCTCAGGAGACTGCATGTAGTAGGCCTGGGGGCTATCAACATGTGTAGAATCAAAGCTATGGTCACTCGGGTCACTTTCAGAAAGCAAGGATGTTACAGGGACTATAGCTCTATTCAGGTTCTCTTCTGCAGCAGTATACTTTACCGGAATCACATTAGCTGGGGCTGGGGGTTGTTGTGCTAGCACAGGCTGAGGCCTTTGTTGGTTTTGATATTGTGGTTGGAAATTTTGTTGTGGCCTGCCATATGGTTGTGGAGGGTACGGGTTCTGGTATCTTCCCTGCTGAGGGTATGGCTGAGGGTGGGGTTGCCTAACTGCCTGCTTGTTGTATGGGCAATCTTGTGCGGTGTGATTGGTGTATCTCCGTTCTATGGTGCAGTACTGGCTACTAAGATTTACTTGGGGCTGAGCCATAATGGGGCAGACATTCGCCATGTGGTCACCACCACAAGTGTAGCACCTTTTCACAGGGGCAAACCTTGGGATTTGTTTACTAGTTACCCCTAATTTCTGAGCTACTTTCTCTGCGAGTTCCTCAATTGATGTGGATTGCGTGGAAGAGTGACTAGATGCACTATCTGAATCTTTGTAGATTTTGGAAAGCTCTAGTTCTTCCCCTAGGTTATCTTCAATGTCAATGCACATGCGTACACACTCTTCTATAGTCCTAGGGTCCTTCAAGTACACATAAGATCTCAATTTAGTACTTAGCAATCCATCCAGGAATAAAGCCACTTGTTTAGCTGGTGTGGGTAGCTCCGAGACAGGGCATCTTTCTAAGTATTGCCTAAATCTTCTTCCTGCAAGTCTCACGATTTCTTGAGGGGTTTGCTTGAAGCTGTGAATCAGTGAGGAGGTATTATGCCTTATGCCACTCTTAGAGAATTCAATAATGAAAGCCTCTAGGAGTTGGTCAATGCTCCTGAACTGCCTCTCATTTAGTGGCTGAAACCATGTCAGGGCAGTGTTCCTAAGGGTCAGACCAAAGGCATTGTATTGCGTGAATAGATCCTCCACTTGTTCAGCTCTCAAGACTTGCCTAAACTCAGCCACATGATCGTATGGATCTCCGGTGCCATCGAAGTAGTTCTTCATGGACTTGACTAGCTGAGTCGGTCTCAAGGTTCTTGTGTGCTCTCTAGGTCGTGGTAGAGGGAACTCATCCGCGTTTCTTTGATTCCTGTGAGCTCTAAGTATCTCAGGTTCTACTCTATTTGTTTCCGTCCTCGTTCTCTCTCTTCCCCCTGGGTTGGCAAAGCTGACTTCTGGTCTATCTCTACTTCTGTCTCTTTGCATTCCATGAGCTTGGGATGTTCCAGCTCCAGGGTGACCATAGGATACATTCGATCTTGGTTGAGGGAAAATGAATTCACCCTTCCAAGTGTAAGCATGCCTATCATTTTCTGTCACCACAAAGATCCTTTCCGAAGTGTGATCTAAGTAGGTCACTCTACCTGGGCTATCCGGATCCTTAAACTCATAGATCATGATAGTTTCTATATCAGTTGGCTGATTAGATTTATACCTCCAGAAGGCTTCGTCAGTTTCTCGATTGAGGAGCAACTCTATGCTCTTGTTGTCTTGGGGAACCCACTCAGGTGTGATAATCCTAGTGAGAACAGATTTGCCTCGGGGTGTTCTAGGTTCTACTCCCATGTTTCCTTGTTCCAAGTCACCTAAGTCCGCTTCTGAGATTACATTTCCAAATTTATCTGTCCTATCTGGGTGACTGGTGACTACGTATATGGTTCCTTCTTTGTCCAGGTATGCACCGTTTTCAAACTTGACAGCTGGGTGCTCTAGTCCTATGGATTGGTCAGGGTTTTTAATCTGGACCACGGATCTTCCTAGGCCGTCCTCATAGATGCTAGCACCTAATCGGTTGGTCCTAAGGTATTCCAACTGTGTTTTGTAAGGGCCTTCTACCCTGTGCAAGTAAGGCACACCTGAACTCCCCGTAGGTCTGTCCATGCCTTGAGACATCTCTGACTCACTGGTCTCAGAGCTAGGGTAGTACGAGTGGTGGCTCAACAGCTGGGCCCAAGACCTAGCAGTGTGGTTAACACTAGCCTCTGAAGATCTAAGGCTTTGTCTCTCCCTTACTAGATGTCGTCCTGATCTAAGGTTCATATGCCTATCTAAGTAGCACAGTTCTTTGCCCAGAGTACAACCTCGTTGCTGGTTACTTTATATTAGTCGCTTGGTTCTTTTTAGTAATTTTATCGTGTTTAAGGTCTTGTCTGATATCACGTCGTCAGGAATATTTGAATGTTGTTTCGCACTTACAGTTGATCGTTCCATGTTAAGTTCTTTCCCTTTAAAATTCTCGACAGTACAAGGATTATGCCCTTAGCTTGAGCTTGAAAGTTTAGGTATGCTTCAACTTGATAGTTGCCTATCGTCGCCTTGACTTACTCCTACTTCTAATCGTTCTTAGCCTAAGCTAGGAATTGACGAAGAGGAGTTGAGAGTATTCCGACCTTTCTTGCTGAACCTTGCTCTTTAGTGCTCGAGAAGTTGATTCTCAAGCTTGCGCCAAACCCTTGCTTGGATGCTCTCAATTGCTTCTCAATAGACCTGCATCAGTCTCAAGATTAGCTCCAAGTTGACCTTTCAATTGACAGACAATTTATTTCAGACACTTTTTTAATGACCCTTGTTCCCCCTTTTGTATTGCTAGATATTTCCTCTAGAGCTCCCTTGGTGTTCCTACCCCTCAGTGTGTCAACTTCCAAATATCCTATCTGAAAATCAACGCATTATTCTTATAAAAAACTGTTGAGGGCGTGTAGTATATGCCACGAGCTTTCCGACAAGCCCTAGAGCTCAAAAAATGGATTTCGTATGAAAAAGTTATGACCGTTCAGGGTTTAGGGGGTTAACTTAGACAAACAGAACCTTTCAGGGTTTTAATGCATTTTTCTAAGGCCTTTGCAAGTGTATGAGTATTTGAGAGTGCAACTATGCCCAAAGTTTAGCCTAAATTTCCAAAAAATTTACCCCTTAATTTTTGCCGAAAATGTCTGTCTGTCGCGATAGACTGGTCTGTCGCGATAGACGGTGTCTGTCGCGATAGACGCTGTATGTCATGGAATTTCGGTCTGTCGCGATAGACGCTGTCTGTCGTCTGTCGTGGTTTGGTCTGTCGCGATATACGGTGTCTGTCGCGATAGACGGTGTCTGTCACGATAGACGGTGTCTGTCGCGATAGACGGGGTCTATCGTGGATTTCTGTCTGTCGCGATAGACGGTGTCTGTCATGATAGACGCTGTCTGTCGTCTGTCGTGGTTTGGTCTGTCGCGATAGACGGTGTTTGTCGCGATAGACGGTGTCTGTCGCGATAGACTGAAAAAACGCAAATTTTTGAGAAACTTCTAGTGATTTAGAGTGCCCTAATGGTGTAGGTTACCGTGACAAACATGCATTCACAAAATTTTAAGTTTTTCTATCTGTCGCGACAGACAGAGGTCGTCGTCCCGGGACCTGTGCAGAGTCTGTCGTACCTGCGCACACTGCTGGAGGAGGTGGTACAGCAAGTTCCTGCAACAAAAGCTCAAAAACACACCAAAAACAGATAGCATGCAAGCTCTCTCTCGCTCTCTCTCACAATGAAATGAGGGAAATGAGGTGGGGTGTGTAATATGACCAAAAAACTGAAATTTTTTGTGGAGATGGAGATGGAGATGGGAGATGGTGGAGATGATGATGGTGATGATGGTGATGCGAAAGTAAGGAAAAAATGAAGAAAAATTAAGAGAAAGAAGGATATTACCTATAACTCCAATGTCTCAACTCGACGTCTTACCATCACACGCTCGTCCTCGAAGCTCTCTCCCCGGCAACGGCGCCAAATTTGGTGTCACTCTAGCACAATGGTGAGTACCAACGTGAGAAGATTCACCTCATAATTGTCAATCCGTGGAGACGTGAGGACTAGTATGAAGACTATGAGCAAGTGAAGGCACAAGTGCGTGAGTGAGAAGCACACGAGCATGCACACACATACACACACACGCGCACACAAGGCAAGAACAAGGAGAGGAACAATGGAGTTCTTTGCATTAATCAAAAGGTCTCTTACATAAGCTCAATTCACAAACAATCTAACCCCAAAAATGAGCTCTCTAGCTCTTTTTATAGTTTTCTGACTAGCTTTGGTCTTGTCCAGACCTAGTGTCCGGCCTAGTTAAAAATTAGGTTCTAGAGTCTATTTGAGGGTTCAAACAGAGTCTAAAAATTATGAAAATTGATATGTCGCTAGTTCTAATACTCCTCAAGCTCGAGGACTCCTCGACTTGCACAAAATGGAGTCTATTCTACCAAAAACGGGATTTACAATGTTTGTGTAGTGATTAAAATCACTTGAGTTGTAAATAATCCATGGGAAAAAAAATGATTTGGCCTTGTTGCCGTATTGTGCATGACTCCTCTGTTGCTTTGTATGCCAACACTGTCTATGCTCGTTGTGTAGACATTGTAAGTCTACATTAGGGTACATTTTTTGTTTTGTTGGAGGTGCTATCTTTTGGAGATCTTGTCTTCAAGAATATACAGTTGTTTCCACCATAGAAGTACAGTATGTTGCAACAAGTGAGGCATGTAAGCAAGCATTGTGGCTTTCTCATCTTTCTTGTGATATGGATCTGCCTCAGGATGTACCTTGTTTGCTCAGTGATAGTAAGAGTGCCATTGCTTTGGCTAAGAATCCGGTCTATCATGCAAATACCAAGCACATTGATGTGAGGTATCACTTCATTAGAGATTGCTTAGCCACACAACACATTATTCTTGAGAAGGTTCATACTCCAGATAATGCTACATATGCTTTGAATAAAGTTCTACCACATGAGAGCTTTTGACACTGCTGTCACTTGATGGGGGTTACTTGATTCATGATCTTACATTGTCATTTGTATACTGTGTAATATGCCCATTAGGTGGCAGGTATAGTTTGTATACTTACACTCACGTATTCTTTATCATTCTTCATTTTTTCTCCCATAGTTACGTTGGACATATTGGCCTTTAGTGGGAGATTGTTACCATTAGCATCCATGTGAAAGGCCAAATGGCCATCAGACACTTTTATATATGTTCTTTAATAAAACATAGTAGTGGCCTGGTCAGCCACATACTATAAGTTCGATCAAATTTGTGACACCTAAGAAGTCTATTTCATGCTCCTTGTGTACTGTGTTTTTCTGCATATTTTGCATCCTCTGTGCAGAGTACCATGTGCAATGCTTCGAGCTCGGTTTTCTACTCCAAGGATATCTTCGTGAAGCTCTTGAGAAGGAGAGAACATTGTGGTGCATTGTGCTGAAAATACTTTAAGAAGGGGCATCAATAGAGTATGGACTATAAGAAAATAATAGCACTGTAGATAGAGTTGAGAGAAAAATGCAAACAAAGATAGATGCAGACCGAGAGATAGAGAACTCAAATTCTTATATTGCCGAGCGTAATGCAGTTACAATGATGGTGGTGTCCACCCATGCGCTCCAACTATGGAGCTTAGATGATGATCTAGACAGACTCTAGATGAAGGGCTTACTAGTGTGCAATGCTCTGTAAAGCTCAACTAGGGCCGTGCTTATATAGCTTTTACAAGGCGGTTCGGTATAGATAAACGTAGTTGGGATATACAAAATAGTCGGTAAAATATACGATCCGACAATATCTCCACGACGAGAAGTCCTATCGTCTCGGCCCTACGGGGGGATACGCCCCCCCCCCCCCCCCCCCCCCCCCCCCCCCCGGACCCCGCAGAAGGGGGCAAGCCCCCCTCTGCACTCCCCCCATTAAGGTTCTATGGGGAAACCGTGCGACGCCACAGGGCCTTTATTTTCACCTTAAATGGCAACTGAATGGCCTGGAAGTTTATGCCCTACCTAACCTAATGGCTAGACTCACAAAGATCATCTACAACCATCAACGGTCACACATAGACCTCATCTAACTTGGAAGTTAGGGTTCCACAAATGTCCAGGCTCTCATAATGGCTTCTCCTCATAATGGGGGCCTTACAAATTAGAGCACAATGGATTATTTGTGGTCACATGAGGGTGGAGTATTAAGCATATCTAACACCCCCCCTCAATGCCCACCCTACGGTGAACTACCTCCTTGGTCCAATCCCAAGCTTTGGAAAGTGTCAAAGAAGTTGCTCTCTCCCAAGAGCCTTGGTGAAGATGTCTACTCCATTTTCTTCAGTAGGACAATAACTTATCTCCATGACTGTTGGTGCATTTCAAGCCTTCACACTTGGCTTGGAACCTTGGAAGATTAGCTTGGAAAAATTTCATCAAGGCCTTACTTGAAGGAAATGGCATAGGAACCCATACCTATGATTTATTATCTTTTTACTCCTTGTAAAAGTCTAAATGACTTGGCATGTAAATGATCACACCTACTTGATTAGATTCGTGGAAAATTGGAACTTGTGATTGAGAGAATATCTCCCTACTTTTAGAGGAGTGATTGAAGGGAGCCAAGAATTCAAATTTGAATTCAAACTCTCACTCATTTCATATATAAGTTGTACTTGAAAAGTCGCGGTGTGTTCTTCACTTTTCCCGAGGCTAATACTCTTGATCATTGAGTGTGTGAGTGCTACACTATAGCCTACACATCTCCAACTCATTAGGCTACATTTATCAAGCCAATGAGATTGTACATTCATGTGAACTAATAGAAAGATTTACATTCACTATCTCTGGTTTTCTCTGAGTCATCATCTCCAAGTCTGTCAACTTCAACTGAGCATATATCAGAATCTACTGAACCAAATTAAGTGATTCAAAGCAGATTGGATTCAGCTCAAAGTCTTCTATACACCTACAAAGTTTGAAGTAAATTGATTCAGCCATTACAGAGAAATCGCGCTCGAAGTGGACTCTTGTATTCTGCTGCAGTGTTCCTAAAAAATCGGGGGTACTTATAATTTTGCTAAACTTGTTTCTCTGAGTATAGATCATCATTTTATCTCATTTCACTTGCAAATGGTAGCTTGTTAAGTAATTTAATATGTCCAGAAGGAATTAGATCAATTGTAAGTGTGCTGGTCATACTGAGTGAAAGACTGAGCAGGTATCAAGATCAAAATAGAAAGTTTTCAAGACTAGTGAAGTGCAAACTCATCTGTTTTGATCTAATCATTAGTCAAATCATTTCCAAAGTACATATAGCATATTTTGGTATCATTTGGAAGCTCAAGGAGTCTAGTAAGCATATCTGAAGCAAAGGAGGGCTGGTGCAAAGCAGGATTAGCAGCATCAACTCAATCTCTTGAGTGCATCCAACCATTTCTCCCAACAGTGGTATCAGAGCAAACAAGGTAACAATGGGAGATGAATTTCCTTCATTCATTGACAAATTGGACAGGAACAATTACCAAGCTTGGTCTCTGAGGATGAAGACCTATCTACAAGGAAGGAGCTTATTTGGATACATATCAGGAGATGAGGAATTGCCCTCATTCAAAGCTAGAGGACTACCCACCAAGGATGAACAAGAGAGACTCAACCAATGGTGTGCAAAGGATGCTTTGGCAAGGTCTTACCTTCTTAACTCTATATCTGATTTCCTTTTACCTCATGTAAGGAACTGTAAGACTTCCCAAGAGACTTGGGAAACTCTGTCAACATATTTTTCTTCCAACACAAGGGCCAGGAAGAATCAACTGTGGATTGAATTCACAACCCTTAGGAAGCAGCCCAAGCAATCAGTCTCAGAGTATGTGACCAAGATTAAAGATGTGGCAGACCAATTAGCAAGTATTGGAGAAGAGATTGAAGAGGAGCAAATAGTCAGGCAAGTAACAAATGGACTCAAGGCAGATGATAAGTGGGAAAGCTTCACCACTGCAATGGACCTCTATATGGACATGCATACCCCAGATCTCACAACACTCATGGGCCAACTATTCACACATGAAGCAAAGTTTACAAAGGCAGGAGATCAATCAAAAGGTAACAACCCCTCTGCTCTATATACTAATAAGAAGGTTAAAGATAAAGGTAAAAGTAAGAAGGTTGATGAAGAAGGCTCTACCTCCCAAGCAAACTATGCAGGGAGAGGTAGATCCTCAAGAGGAAGAGGCAGAGGAGGTAAGTCAGGTAGGGGGAGACCCTACAACTCATCACCATGCAACATTTGTGGATTGTCCAATCATACCACAGATGAATGCTACAAGAACTACAAGAATCAGAGAGGAAGAGGCTACTCAAGAGGTGGATACTCTCAAGGGAGAGGCAGATTCAACCAACATCAAGGCTACAATGGATACAACAATCAGTACAACAACAATTACAACCACAACCACAATGGTAACTACCAAGGTGGATTCAGAAATAGAAGGGATTACAACAATTACACAGAGGAGCAAGATGACTCCCTATTGATCATGAATATGACCTCCAAGGCAGGTACAAATGATGATCATTTATTTTATATTGACTCAGGATGTTCTAACCATGTAGCTGGCAATGTGGCACTACTCTCTGATTTGGAAGAACCCAAGGGCAAACATCAGGTACAGACAGGTGATGATACTAAACATTCTGTTGTAAAGATTGGAAATGTGAAGACATGTGATGGTAACCAGAACCTATTGAGCAAAGTACTCTATGTACCAACCATCACCAAGAATCTAATGAGTGTTGGTCAGATTGTGGAGAAAGGTTTGCAGGTCAGGTTCACTCAACATGGAGCATATGTGGAGGACTCAAGACATGGGTTCAAAAGAATTGCCAAGGGGGAGAAATCAGGTAGATTGTTTACCTTTGAACTAGAAGACACCAAAAATATTGCTTTATATAATTACAAGGATCAAACACTTTCAGAGTTAGAAATATGGCACAAGAGGTTAGGTCACATAGGTGAAAGAACCCTAAAGCAAATGTGCAGGGATCAATGTGTGCTTGGGATACCTAATGTGTCCAAGCAACACATGATTTACAAGTGTGGAGCATGTCAGTTTGGTAAGTCTCACAGGTTGCCCTATTCAAGGAAAGCTTTCATGCATGAAGACTACCTAGACTTGGTACACACAGATGTTTGGGGACCTAGCAAGGATCCTTCCATTTCAGGTTCAAGGTATTATGTGTCCTTCATTGATGATTATAGCAGATGGACCATCTTATACTTTATGAAGCATAAAGATGAAGTGTTTAATTGTTTCAAGAGGTATCTTGCACTTGTTGAAAACCAAACAGGAAGAAACTTGAAGAGGCTAAGGTCAGATGGTGGAGGAGAGTACTTCTCCAATGAGTTTGAAGATTTCTTGCAGGAAAGAGGCATCAAAAGGGAGATTACTACAAGGTACTCACCTGAACAAAATGGGGTAGCTGAAAGAAGGAATAGACTCATTGTAGAAACAGCTAGGTCTATGCTTAATGAAAAGAAATTGCCAAATTATCTTTGGGCAGAAAGTGTATCTACTGCCACCTATCTCATCAATAGGTTGCCATCCAAATCACTTGATGGCATGACACCATATGAAGCTTGGCATGGTAAGAGACCTTCTCTGGATCATTGCAAAATCTTTGGTTGTGTAGCATATGTGCATATTCCCTCACAGGTTAGGGGAAAGCTAGACCCTAAAGCTGAAAAATGTATCTTCATTGGTTATGATTTGAATCAAAAGGGATACAGATTCTACAACCCAACAAACAAAGGCTTCAAGGTAAGCAGAGATGTCATCTTTGATGAGAATGACTCATGGTATGAGAATGAATGCAGGAAGGTTAGTCTACCCTATGATATGGAAGAAGATTTCCCAAAGCTCACTAAGGAGGAACCAATCCAGAAAAATGAATCAAGCTCAGATGATGATGATACAATAAACCTTGAGGAATTCAAGGCATGGAAGTCCAAAGGAAAGATGAAGATGAAGAAGCTAGAGGATACACTAGAATCCTCAACTCAAGAAATGAGGAGATCTCAGAGAGAAAAGAACAAGCCTATCAGATTTGGGTATGACACATCACTTGTGACTAAACATTCTGTATAACTTGCAAAGGATTTGTTGAATGAAGAACCATGTACCTATGAAGAAGCAATCACCAAACCAGAATGGAAAGGAGCTATGGATGAAGAAATGGAAGCTCTCAAGGAGAGTGATACTTGGGACTTGGTACCCAAGAAGGACTCTATGAAGGTGATAGGATCCAGATGGATCTACAAGTTAAAGAGAAATTCTGATGGAACAATAAACAGGTACAAAGCTAGGTTGGTAGCCAAGGGTTTTGCACAAACCCAAGGCATTGATTATGAGGAGACATTTTCTCCTGTGGTAAGATGCCAACTATCAGAATATTGGTGAGTGTAGCTGCATCCAAGAATTGGAACATGTACCAATTAGATGTCAAGAATGCTTTCTTGAACGGATGGATATCTGAAGAAGTCTACATGTCACAACCACCTGGCTATGAAGATCCCAAGAAGGTAAATTATGTTTGTAAATTGAAGAAGGCTCTATATGGTTTGAAGCAGGCACCTAGAGCATGGAATTATAGGTTGACAACATATCTCCAAGACCAAGGATTTGTGATGAGTAAAGCAGACACTTCTCTGTTCATAAAGAGAAGTAGTACAGAGGTAATCTATTTGTGTGTTTATGTCGATGACATCATTATTACAGGCAATGATGTCAATGGGATTAGACACATCAAAGGACAGATGATGAAAGAGTTCAAGATTAATGATCTTGGATTATTGAAGTACTTCTTAGGTCTTGAGTTAGTCTACACCAACTCAGGTATATATATCACTCAAAAGAAGTATATACAGGATATGGTCAATAAGTTTGGCTTGCAGGATGCTAAAGTCTCAAGTACTCCAATGGAGGTCAACCTAAAGCTAAGTGCTCATGAAGGGGAAGAAGTCAAAGACATCATAGGATATCAAAGCATGGTAGGTAGTTTGAACTATGCTACCTTGACAAGAATTGACATAGCATATGGAGTTAGTGTGCTAAGTCAATTCATGCATAAACCAAGGGTACCTCACCTAGAGGCAGCAAAGAAAATCTTGAAGTACCTCAAAGGAACTCAAAGCCATGGTTTGTACTTTCCTTATACATCAGATATTGATATTAAAGTATATTCAGATGCAGATTGGGCAGGATGCAAGGATGATAGGAGAAGCACATCAGGTTACATTTGTTTTGCAGGAGATAAACCTATTTCTTGGTCAGCCAAGAAGCAACCTACAGTGGCATTATCATCCACTGAAGCAGAGTATAGAGGGCATCCATCCAAGCTCTTTGTCAGAATATCTGCAATCTGATCTTTTGTAGGAGTGAATACTATTTCAATCTCCTTCTCCATTACCTTTTCCCTCAGGAAATGATATTGAATCTCTATGTGCTTTGTTCTTGCATGAAATACTGGATTTGCTGCAAGATACAACGAACTCATATTATCTCCATGTATGATAGGTATACCTTGAACAATACCCATGCTTTTGAACAAGGTCAGCATCCATATCACTTCTTTAGCTGCTTCCACAAGTCCTTTATATTCTGCTTCTGTTGATGATAAAGCCACTGTATGCTGCTTCTTTGAACACTAGCTTACAAGCTTATGTCCTAGGTATATCATATACCCATGTGTTGACCTTCTGTCATCTTGACTTCTTGCCCAATCTGAGTCACTATATGCTCTCAGCTTTATATCTAATGTAAAAGGATAATATAAACTTCTTTTATAGTTCTTTTGATATATCTAAGAACTCTTTGTCCTGCAACCCAATGTTGATCCTTCGGACAATGCATAAACTCTGAGAGAACTCCTACTGCATAACTAAGATCTGGTCTTGTTAGCGTAGCATAAATCAAACTTCCCACTAAAGATTGATACTTTCTCATATCTTTAAACTCTGCACCATCATATTTGCTGAGTTTATGATTGACTTCAAGTGGTGTTGAAGCTTCTCTGCAATTCTCCATGTTAAACTTCTTCAGTAAGTTTAGGAGATACCTTTCTTGTGAAACATATACACCATGATCTGTATATGTAACTTCCATTCCAAGAAAGTATGATAACTTTCCTAGATCACTGATCTTGAAATCTTTTTCAAGCAATCTCTTTACCTCCTTGATTCCTTCATTTGAGGTACCTGTGATTATAATGTCATCTACATAAATACAAATGTAGATCATACCTTCATCTGTTCTCTTGATGAGTAGACTTGCATCTGCCTTTGAACTTTGGTATCCAAGATCATTGAGATACTTCACAAGTCTGTAATTCCAAGCTCTTGGAGCTTTCTTCAATCCATAGAGTGCTCTTCTTAATCTGCAAACATAATTTGGGTAACTAGAACTTACAAACCCTTCAGGTTGTTCCATGTAGACTTCATCTGATATATATCCATTTAGAAATGCATTCTTTATATCCAATTGACTTAGCTTCCATCCTTTTGATGCTACTATAGCAATCACTGTCCTTATGGTTGACATCTTTGCCACTCGACTAAATGTCTCATCATAATCTATGCCATGCGTCTGGGCATAACCTTTGACTACCAGTCTAGCTTTATACATGGCTATTCTTCCATTTGCAAGCTTTTTAACTTTGTAAACCCATTTATTTCCAATTACTTCTTGTTCTCCTCTAGTGCATCAAACTCTTCGTTCATTGCTTCTTCCCATTTTTTCTTACCTTTTGCTGCACTATAATTCTGAGGTTCTTCATCCTCCTTTACTAAGTACGCATAGTTTTTCTGAGTCAAATAAGAAGTATCATATGAATACCTTGTTGGTTGTTTCCTTACTCTGTTTGAACTTCTTGGTTCATATTCTTCATGTGTATCTGAATACACTTCTTCATCAAATCTCGGTCCATCTTTATTCCTCATAGTTGATCCGATCCTGGATGTACTTGCCTGCATATGATCTTCATCTCCATTCACCTACATATGTGATTTACCTTTTTCAATTCTTCTTAACTCTTCTTCAATTGTTTCATTATTATACTCTTTATCTGCATACCAACTCTTTCCTTCATCAAATGTCACATCTCTGGAAACAGTAAACTGTTTGGTTAAAGGACTCCATAACCTATAACCCATCTGCTTTTCATCATATCCGATGAACACATATTTTTCAGCTTTTGGTTCAAGCTTATGTCTCAGTTGTGATGGTACATAAACATAAGCAACTGATCCAAACACTTTACAATGATCAAGTGTTGGTTTCTTACCCCACCAAGCTTCATAAGGGGTCATTCCATTTAAAGCTGTACATGGTAATCTATTTACTAGATATGTTGCTGTATTTATAGCCTCAGCCCAAAGATAATTTGGACAATTCTTCTCCTTTAGCATTGCTCTTGCAAACTCAATTAGAGTTCTGTTTCTCCTTTCTGCTACTCCATTTTGTTACAGTGTATACCTGCAAGTTATTTCTCTTTTGATACCTGCATTCCATAGATAATCATTGAACTCTCGAGAAAAATATTCTCCTCCTCCATCAGACCTTAGTCTTTTGAGTTTTTGTCTTGTAAGTCTTTCAACATATGCATGAAAATGCCTGAAAGCTCCAAATACTTTTGACTTCTCTTTCAAAACATGAAGTGTTATCCATCATCATCAATAAAAAGAACATAATACCTTGAGCCACTGATAGATCGTTCTTTTGTCGGTCCCCATACATCTGTATGTATGAGCTCTAGCAACCCATCGTGTTTGTAACCATTCTTCTGAAAATGGTAGCCTGTGTGCTTTTCCCATCTGACAGGCTTCGCATTTGTGAATCATATGTTGATTCTTCATATTCGGTAATCCTCTTACGGATTGTTTCTCCACCATTGCTTTGATTCCTTTTTCATTATAATGTCCTAACCTCTTATGCCAGAGGTCCAATTCTGTAAACACTTCATCACCATGTGTGATTAGGGCTTGACCAATATTCCCTTGCACTTTAAGAGTAAAAAGTCTACCTTCCTTTTTACCATGGACAATTTGATTGTATCCATTTTCTGGATCTTCAACAAATACTCCTTCATTTGTAAACCTGGAATGAAAACCTTTTTCTACTATCTGTCCCATGCTGATCAGATTCTTCGGAATTGTTGGAACATACAAAACATTTCAGCTCCATTCTTGCACTTTACTTTTCCAATTGACCTTACATTATGTTTTGTATTATCACCTGTTTCTACTGTATGATTTGAAATTCCTCCTTCCAGTTCTGATAACAATTCTATATTTCCTGACAAATGATTTGAACAACCAGAGTCAATATAGAATACCTTGAGATCTTCGTTCTCTGACATGCTTATCGAATTCATCATCAATGTTGTATGATTGTCATTCTGCGTATCATTCGCATAGTTGTAGTAGGTAGTGTTATGAGATGGATTCTGTCCCCAACTTCTTGCTCCACCTCTACCATATCCGCCTCTTTGGCCAAATTTGTCTACCTCTCTGATATCTTCCACTTCTGCCTCTGCTATTGTTATTCTGATTCTAACTTGATCCTTGAGAATTATGCCAGCAATCATGAGCCAAATGATTGCTTAATCCACAGATCCAACAAGTCTTCTTGTTGTTATTCTGATTAACTCTTCCTTTTGTATTACTTCTACTTTTACTTCTGACATTTCCTCTTCCTCTTGCATAATTTGCTTGAGTAGTCAATTCTTCTTCATCTTTTTCTTTACCTTTGTCACCTTTCTTCTTATTCTTTGCGCACATAGCAGAACTATGTCCTTTATCTCCATTTGTTTCTTCAAATCTTGCTCAAATGTTAGCATTAGTTCAAGAAACTGATTTAAATCTGGTACAAAATGATTTAATGAAAGTTTAGTTGAGAGTACGAAAGGTTTCCACCTTTCACCTCCTCTCAGTCCTGCAAGCAATTGTGCTATTAACCTGTGGTCTTCGTTATCTTCGTCAATAGATCCAAGACTGTCTGCCAAGTCCTTCATCTTAGTGACATAATCACTAATGCTTTGAATTTGTTTTTTCTTGAACGTTGTGAACTCCGACCATAAGCTAGCCTTCCTAGCTTTAGTAGTGTTTTGGAAGTGATCTTCCAATGCACTCCATATTCTTCCGCTTTCTCCAGACCTCTAATGTGTGGTAGTAGATGATCTATAACGGTATTGTAGATATACACTCTTGCCGTTGCATCTTTCTTCTGCCATAGCTTCAAGGCTTCTAACTCTTCTTTCTTTTGTTGACTGTCGTCTCCAAAAGTAGGCTTCTTTTCTTCTCCTATCACATATATCATTAAGTTCTTACTCATAAGTAAGGCTTCCATTCGCCTTACCCATGCAAGATAGTTATCTCTGTCCAATTTGTCAATAGAAATGTGATAAGCCATAATCTTCTTGTTTCTGTTACTGCCGGTGAGTATAAAGTTAAAAGATCTTACATTTTGTAAATCTTTACTCTTGAGAATGACTTCTGAATGCTTCTCTGATGCCGTTTGTTGTTGATCACCTCAACTTTCACCTTTCTTAAGAATAATTCTTCACTTTCTCTTGTATCTTTACTTCCGTTTACTTTTGAGAACCTTTTCTGCTCTGATACCACTTGTTGATGTCGACATGACAAGAAGCTTGACAAACTAAGATGCGGAATTTTGCCGTGTCACAACAAGAACTAAGCTAGAGTGATATTAGAACACCTCTATAATCATCAATAGCTTAGCAACCTTTCTGTAACTGAAAACTTTATAACTGTATTTAGTGAAATCTGAAAATTCACTTTACCGGAAACTTTGCCTTTTCTTTAGGCTTCAACACTGATCTGGTTTACTTCAAAACTTTACAATTCTGTGCTTGATTACTGTTAGATAATCTTTCAGCCACTTAACTATACCAAAACTTTGTTTTGAACTCATCGGAATATCACCGCAACTTCACCAGACTGTTACCGGACTGTCACTGTAATTGTACCGGAATGTTACCAGAATCAACTGCAATTCTGTTTGTAGTTACTTCAAATGATTGTAATTGAAGTAAGGAAGTCATACCTGAGCTTCCTTCAGTGAATGAACTTTATCTGAAGTTTGAGAAAAAACTTCACCAGTTCTGGATGTCTTTACGGTCAGACTTAGTACTGTGCGTACATGTCCCGTTTCACAAAATTCTTTTGATCAGTTTGTAGTTGAGATTACTAGCTTCAAGTTAAGTTATTTTTCATGAAAAACTTTACACTGTACTGCGAGATCTAACTTACAGAAGTACCGTAAAACTTGTACTGAGAAAACTGTAACTGTTAACTAACTTTCACAGTAACATGAAATCACTTAGATTTCTTCACACAAGAAGAATGCACTCAAACTTTCCACATAAACATGTGTTTTCTATTAGAGAAGATGTGTACAAAATGGCTTGGCCTTCCTTTGCTCATAGCCATGGAAAACTCTCCTATACTAAGTAGTTTCTCCTTACCATCTCTCTCTCAGACGAATACTCGACATTTCAGGTTCTATTATTCATCTCTACATACGCACACTTGTGTCTACTACAAGCGCTTCTACATCTACTATTTCTTCTCTATTTTTATGATCTCTTTTCTAAGCACCCTCTCAACTCTCTTATATACATTATCCGAGATTCAAAACTCGTAATTCTGGAATTTTCTATGCTGTATATTACAGGCATGAATTTGTCCCTTCACTAAGGCTTTGATTTTTCTGAATGCTTTGTTTCTGCTTTTCTTTGTCTTTCTTTATCCTTCATACATCTTCAGGTCTTTATGTCTAATTAGTGAGTGAATCTTCAACAACTAGAGTATATATGAAGGAAGTACCATGATCCTGAGCACAACCTAAAATACAAATAAAGAGTCCTTATAGAAAGTGACTTGCAAGAGTATTGTTCACTTACACTTTAGAAGTGTTGGAAAAGACATGTTATCTAGATGCATTGATTGTGGTAATATGAGTAGATCATAAGTGTTTTAGTGTGTCAGGTGTGCAATAAACTTCTTCCTATCAAAGGTGCAAGCATACTAAGATATCAAGAGCTTTTCCATGAATGTAAGGGCTAGTCACTTTGTAAAGCTATAAAAAGTGTGATTATGGTGCTATTAAACTCACAACCTACCCTTGAGCACCAAAAGAATATCACCTAGATGTGTATCGTACATCCTGCCATAAAGCATCATTAGTCACAACAGGGATTTGTGGGTGCATGTCCACAATATTGAAAGTTAAAAAGGTACATCATTAGAGCTTGGAGGATTGGAGGATCACAATAGTGACCACATGAGACATATTCATAGGAGAATTATAGGAGGTCCTTAGATAGCTAGTGGTATGTGAGATAAGTACAAAAAAATTTTGCTAAAAGACATCTAGCATAATTTTATGATATTATATGATGGTTCCTGAAATAAAACACCAGCCATTTTAGTGTTTTATGCATCAATTTCATGTAAAAGGCTCCTACAATGTATAACTATATAATGAGCACCCTATATTGTAGTAAATTTCTTATTATAAAAATGATTTTTCTAGTTTCTTAGACTTGTCTTAGATGATTATATGAATTTAATTTAACATTTTGAAAATCATTCAAATACAAGGCAAATTTTTCTATAGAGATATTTATTTCTTCTCATATATAAGCCTATAGAAAAATAGTTCTATTTATAACAATATTCAATCATTTATATATTCAGAATTATCAAAAAAGGTCATATATATATATATATATATATATATATATATATATATATATATATATATATATATATATATATATATATATATATATATACACACACACACACAGAGACACACACACTATATATAACATCTAGGTATAAGTATTTATGAGGCTTGAAGGCTTTTCATAACTTTATTTGATTATTGCACGTGATTATTTTTATTTGTTAGAAAAAAGGAATCTATAGTGCCCTATTTTGGTACAACACTAGTGTTAAATGAACAAAATGGGGCTCTCTTTATCATCCACCACCATTTATCATGCATTAAATCAAGGAGAATTTGTCAAAAAGATCATCTATTTTAGTAGGGCCTTTCATGTCAAAAGTGCACAAGTGGGATCATTGGATCGCTATAAAAAGAATCAAATATACTCATATGCAAAGAGAATATTTATACATGCTTAGCATTAGATAGGGACATATTGGAAAATTATTAGATGTATGTTACTTGAAAAGGATTAGAGATATGGGTACTTTAAAAGTATTAGAGGTCCTTTTGAATTCTGCCACATTGCTACACTCCAAAAATTCAAGGGTAAATCAAAGATGGCAAAGGAGTGTGTTGAGGTTGTAGCACCATGAGTTTCAAAGGATCACTATTGTATAAAAGTTTCGAGGATTGTTTTCCCTTATCAAATGGATTATTTGGAGACCCTTAAGCATGCAAGAGTATGGTACCATACACTGTAAGGTGCACTATTATAAGAAGCATTGCAAGTATAGAGCATCATATGTGGAGGGACTTGGGGGACAATGCTCTTTCATGGCTAAGATTGAAGAGAACAATCTATTGATGTATCATGGATGCATTCACTTTCATTGATTGGATTGGGATCATGAACATTATGTACAGGTCTTCGAGTAATTTTTAAAGACTAGCATGAATTGGGAAGAAGCTCAAATCTTTTCAATTTTTCTTTCTTTTTTCTTTCTGAGCCTTTGAAAGTTGTTTGCAGAGCTCTTTTGATTTCTTTTTGGTGGCAAGAACCTCCTTGGGCCAACTAAAGATTTGAATTTTGTTTTTCGCCTCGAGAGGACACCAAATTAGAGCTTAAGGATATTAGGGATCACTTCAATATTGCTTTGGATAGCTTGGATAACATCAAGGAAGTAATCTTGTAATATTTCCCTCTCATTTCTATATAACCATCTTCATTTAGCCCTCTATTTTACACATTTGAGGGGAAATAAAACATGGAAACAGAGCGTGAAGACACTTCCCCACCTAAAGATCAAACTCTAAAGGGATATGAACAAAAGATAGGAGAGCCTGAGCAAGAAGAAGATGATTGAGATCTATGATGAGTTTGCTACTCACAAGCAATCAATGAGCTCAAAGAAAATAGATAGATAGATAGATAGATAGATAGATAGATAGATAGATAGATAGATAGATAGATAGATAGATAGATAGATAGATAGATAGATGGATAGATAGATAGATAGATAGATAGATAGATAGATAGATATATAGATAGATAGATAGATAGATAGATAGATAGATAGATAGATAGATAGATAGATAGATAGATAGATGGATAGATAGATAGATAGATAGATAGATAGATAGATAGATAGATAGATAGATAGATAGATAGATAGATAGATAGATAGATAGATAGATAGATAGATAGATAGATAGATAGATATATAGATAGATAGATAGATAGATAGATAGATAGATAGATAGATAGATAGATAGATAGATAGAAAGATAGATAGATAGATAGATAGATAGATAGATAGATAGATATGATGGAGAGTGTTAATCTCCAAAAGAACAACCTACTCTTGAATTTAGAACATCTCTATATCAAGAGTAAGTCAAAACCTTCACTAAATTAGAGGTCCAATATCCAAATTATCAAAATTGAGAAAATCTGTGAAGAAGATGAAACACAGAAAAGTCTGCTGCAGAATTTCTTCACATTGACCTATCAAACATGTAAAGTTTTTGATGAAACTTTGTAGGAAGTATCTCCTAGAGATTGCGCATCTCCTCCAAGTTGAATTACTTGAAAAGCTTTAGTATAACTTGAGAAATCAACTTCACAAGTTACCTATGTCCAAACCTGTACTTCTGAGAAGTCGATTTGACACCCCTAACTTCTTAACTTTGGTTCTCACAATGTCGAACCCGTTTTACCAAATCCTTTTGACTGAAGATAGCTTATCTCTCAACTTAGATTTTAAGCTATCATATGTGTAAAACTTTACACTGTGCACTGAGCATTACTCATTTCTTTGGACTCGAAATGTGCGCCTGTTTCAGAGAACTGTGAACACTCAACACATATGAATGTTCCTACTAACAATTCTCCTAACCTGTTTGCAATTAGACTCTGAAATTCTAGTCACAGACTCATTAACTAACAACTTAGATATCCTCAAAAGGATTTCACAAATGATCTACCACAGACGGAGTAGACGCAGAAACATCGGGCGCAACATTTCTTTAATTTCAGGAGAAGACTACAACTGAAAAGTGAGAGAGACTACAACTTCTTTCTCAACTGTCTATTGACATTTACAATCACTAATTTCTCTATTCCTATGCTCATACAAGGTCTCTCTTTGTCTTCTCTCTATATCCCGACATTTTCCAAAAGTATTTATAGGCATCTATATACAAACTCTTATCAAACCATAAGTATATGTAACCTATGTCATAACTAATGTACATATGTGTACATGTCCTTCACTCTTGTGAATGTATCCATCTTCTTTGCTCCAAATCTTCAATTGGTGATTGATCTGCACCAACAGCTCCCCCTCAATCATCAATTGAGGTTTCTCCTTTCTTCTTTATACCTGCCATGTCTTTGAACCTTTGTAACTTTGGTCCATCCAAGCTTTTTGTAAGCATATCAGCTATCTGATCTTTTGTTGAAGTATGGATTACTTCAATCTCTTTATCCATCACCTTCTCTCTTAGAAAGTGATACTGAATCTCAATGTGTTTGGTCCTGGCATGAAAAACAGGATTAGCAGCTAAATACAATGAACTCATGTTATCTCCATATATAATTGGTATCCCATGTACAATGTCAAAACTCTTCATCAAGGTCTTGAGCCAAATCACTTCTTTTGCAGCTTCAACCATGCCTTTATACTCAGCTTTTGTAGAAGACAAAGCAACTGTATGTTGCTTCTTAGAACACCATGAGATTAACTTATCTCCCACATAACACATGTATCCATAGGTTGATCTTCTATCATCTGGATTACCTGCCCAATCTGCATCACTATAAATTTTGATATTTGTATCTGAGGTAAACCCATAATACAAACCTTCATTGAGTGTACCCTTAATGTACCTCAATACCCTTTGTCCTGCAATCCAATGTTCTTTCCTTGGGCAATGCATGAATTGAGACAAAACTCCAACTGCATATGATAAATCAGGTCTAGTTAAAGTAGCATAGATAAGGCTACCAACCAAACTCTGATATTGTCTCATGTCCTTGAGTTCTTCACCTCCAAACTTACTCAATTTGTGATTCACCTCCATTGGTGTAGGTGATACCCTGCAATCATCCATTTTAAACTTGATTAACAAGTTCTTCAAATACCTTTCTTGGGTCACAAATACTCCATGTTGAGTATATGTAATCTCCATGCCCAAGAAGTATGACAAGTCTCCCAAGTCACTTATCTTGAACTCCTTTTCCATTTGCTTCTTAAGTCTTTGTATTCCTTCTTCATCTGTACCTGTAAGGATTATATCATCAACATATATGCACATGTATATGAAACCATTATCACTTGCTTTGACAAGCAAGCTACTATCTGCTTTAGACACCTGAAATCCAAGTTCTTTTAGGAACTTCACAAGTCTATAGTTCCATGCCCTTGGGGCCTGCTTCAAGCCATACAAAGCTCTCTTGAGCTTGCACACATGATCTGGATACCTTTTATCTCTGAACCCTTGAGGTTGCTCCATGAATACATCATCTGAAATATAACCATTCAAAAAAGCATTTTTCACATCAAGTTGACATAACTTCCAACCTTTACATGCAGCAATAGCAATAAGTGTTCTGATGGTTGTCATCTTTGCCACAGGACTATAAGTCTCATCATAATCAATACCATATGTCTGAGCAAAGCCTTTGACAACAAGTCTAGCTTTGTATCTAGACACACTTCCATCTGCAAACCTTTTTGTCTTGTAGACCCACTTGCATCCAATGATCTTCTGACTATTTGGTTTTGGAACCAAATCCCATGTTTGATTCTCCAATAGTGCATCATATTCTTCCTGCATAGCACTCTCCCATTTTTCCTTACCTTTTGCCTCTTCATATGTAGAAGGGTCTTCATCTGTATTCACCATATAAGCATAGTCTTTTGTAGCCAAAAATGAAGTATCATAACTATACCTTGTAGGTTGCCATCTATTTCTTGATGACCTTCTGAGTTCTCCACTTCTTGAGGTTTCTAGCTCTTCACATTCAGGATCAAATCTTGGTGTCTCTTCCACTTCAACCTGTACTTCATTATTCTCTTGCTCATCAAATATCTGAACTTTTGATTTACCTTTTCTTTGACTCACTTCTTCTTCATCACCTGTATTGATATTGATTGTACCTGCATACCAAGTACTTTGTTCATCAAATGTAACATCTTTAGAAACCATAAATTGCTTTGTAGATGGACTCCACAATCTATAGCCCATCTGCTTATCATCATATCCAATGAAAACATATTTTTCAGCTTTAGGCTCCAACTTGTGCCTTAATTGTGATGGCACATATGCATATGCCACACACCCAAAAACTCTGCAATGATCCAAGGTAGGTCTCTTACCCCACCAAGCCTCATATGGTGTCATACCCTGCAAGGCTTTACATGGTAACCTATTGACCAAATAAGTGGCTGTATTTACAGCCTCAGCCCACAAATAATTAGGGCAATTTTTCTCCTTCATCATGGATCTTGCAAACTCAACAAGTGTTCTATTTCTCCTTTCTGCAACACCATTTTGTTGAGGAGAAAACCTGCAAGTAACTTCCCTTTTTATACCTGCATTCCATAAGTAATCACTGAACTCATTAGAGAAATACTCTCCCCCTCCATCTGACCTTAGTCTTTTCAACTTATGACCTGTAATTCTTTCTGCATATGCATGATAGTGCTTAAATGTATTGAACACTTCTGACTTATCTTTGATCACATAGATAGTGATCCATCTAGTAGCATCATCAACATAAATCACATAATACCTTGACCCATTTATACTGAAATCCTTTGATGGTCCCCACACATCTGTGTGTACCAACTCAAGCTTCTCTGAGTGCATAAAACCATGCTTGGAGTAAGAATTCTTATGAGCCTTACCTAATTGACATGCCTCACATTTGTATGTCATATGTTGACCTGCAACATTAGGCAATCCAAGCACTGAACCATTGTTAACCATATCTTTAATACCTCTTTCATTGAAATGTCCAAGCCTCTTGTGCCAAAGATCTAACTCAGAGATCTTATGTCCTCCATATGTGAACATAGCATGACCAATATTTCCTTGTACCTTCAATGTGAATAATCTTCCTTCCTTTTTCCCTGAAACAATCTGTTTATACCCTTGGCTAGGGTCTTCCACATATACTCCATCATTAGTGAACCTTACTTCATATCCCTTTTCAACAATTTGTCCTACACTTATCAAATTCTTAGGAATTGTAGGAACATACAAGACCTTACTCAATAAGGTGCT
>CM035425.1:24675485-24677985 GCA_020310875.1 Ceratopteris richardii
CTACTTGCTACCTCACATTAGAGGTCTTGAAAGTGCAAGTGATATATGGAATGCTTTGGAGGAGCATTTCCAAAATACCACAAAGTAAAGGAAGGCATCTTTGTGGGCAGAATTTACCACTTTCAAGAAGAAGGCCTCTCAATCCATCTCAGATTATGTAACCAGAATGAAGGACATTGCAGATGCATTAGGAGCTGTTGATGAAGACATTGAGGAGGATAAATTGGTAAGGCAAATACTCATAGGTTTGAGAGGTGATGACAAATGGAAGCCATTTATTTTGTCCACTGAATTATCACTTGATCATTTTACTCCTGACTTAAATCAGTTGCTAGGACATATGTTAACCTTTGAGCAGGATGTCAAAGGTGAAAGTGACAAGAGTACAGGTCATGCAATGTACTCAAAGGATAAGAAGAAAAATAGTAAAGGAAAGCAACAAGCAAATGAAGATGAAGGCACAACTAGTCAAGCCAACTTCCTAAGAGGAAGAGGAGGTGGTAAAGGTAGAGGAAGAGGCAGGAACAACAAAGATGGAGTCAAAGCTTGCTGGATTTGTGGTAAGACAAATCATTCAGCTAATGATTGTTGGCATAATAATCAGAGTAATGGTGGATATAATCAGAATTTTAACTCAAGAGGAAGAGGTGGCAGAAATCAAAGAGGTAATTTCAGAGGTATATGCAGGTAGAGGATTCCAAAGTCAACAATACAATAATACCTACTACAATTATGCTTCAGATCAGAAGGAGGATTCAACATCGATAATGAATGCAACTTGTGAAAGGCAAAATGAAGACCAAAGGGTCTTCTACATTGACTCAGGGTGTAGCAATCATCTGAGTGGTAACATAGCATTAATGACTGATTTGGAAAATAAGGTGACTAATCATGTTGTTCAAACATGAGACAATACAAAGCACAATGTGAAGTCAATTGGATCAGTAAAGGCCAAGGATGGTAGCACCTTATTGAGTAAGGTCTTGTATGTTCCTACAATTCCTAAGAATCTGATAAGTGTAGGACAAATTGTTGAAAAAGGTTATGAAGTGAGGTTCACTAATGAAGGAGTGTTTGTGGAAGACCCTAGCAATGGGTATAAACAAATTGTTTCAGGGAAGAAAGAAGGAAGATTGTTTACATTGAAGATTCAAGGTAATATTGGTCATGCCTTGTTCACTTATGGAGGACATAAGATCTCTGAGTTAGATCTTTGGCACAAGAGGCTTGGACATTTCAATGAAAGAGGTATCAAAGACATGATTAACAATGGTGCAGTGCTTGGATTGCCTAATGTTGCAGGTCAACATATGACATACAGATGTGAGGCATGTCAATTAGGTAAGGCTCATAAGCAATCTTATTCCAAGCATGGTTTTATGTATTCAGAGAAGCTTGAGTTGGTACACACAGATGTGTGGGGACCATCAAAGGATTTCAGTATCAATGGTTCAAGGTATTATGTGATTTATGTTGATGATGCTACCAGATGGATTACTATCTATGTGATCAAAGATAAGTCAGAGGTATTCAATACATTCAAACATTATCATGTGTATGGAGAAAGAATTACAGGTCATAAGTTGAAGAGACTAAGGTCAGATGGAGGGGGAGAGTATTTCTCTAATGAGTTCAGTGATTACTTGTGGAATGCGGGTATAAAAAGGGAGGTTACTTGCAGGTACTCTCCTCAACAAAATGGTGTAGCAGAAAGGAGGAATAGGACTCTTGTTGAGTTTGCAAGATCCATGATGAAGGAGAAGAATTGCCCAAATTATTTGTGGGCTGAGGTTGTAAATACAGCCACTTATCTGGTCAATAGGCTACCATGCAAAGCCTTGCAGGGTATGACACCATATGAGGCATGGTGGGGTAAGAGACCTACATTAGACCAATGTAAAGTATTTGGATGTTTGGCATATGCATATGTGCCATCACAATTAAGACACAAATTGGAACCTAAAGCTGAAAAGTATGTGTTCATTGGTTATGATGATAAGCAGATGGGATATAGGTTGTGGAGTCCATCCACAAAACAATTCATTGTGTCTAAGGATGTTACATTTGATGAGCAAGGTACTTGGTATGCAGGTACTATCAATATTAATACAGATGATGAAGAAGTTGTGAGTCAAAGGAAAGGTAAATCAAAGGTACAGATATTTGATGAACAAGAGAATAATGAAGTGCAGGTTGAAGTTGAAGAAATGCCAAGATTTGATCCCAAAAACCTCAAGGAGTGGAGAACTTAGAAGGTCATCAAGACACAAGTGGCAACCTACAAGGTATAGCTATGATACTTCTTTTTTAGCTACCAAAGATTATGCTTACATGATAAAGTTAGATGAAGACCCTTCTACATATGAAGAGGCAAAAGGTAAAGAAAATTGGGAGAAAGCTATGCAGGAAGAATATGATGCATTGATGGAGAATCAAACATCGGATTTGGTTCCAAAACCAAATAGCCAGAAGATCATTGGATGTAAGTGGGTCTACAAGA
>CM035425.1:24698037-24705537 GCA_020310875.1 Ceratopteris richardii
CTATCTCTATCTTATCTATCTATCTATCTATCTATCTATCTATCTATCTATCTATCTATCTATCTATCTATCTATCTATCTATCTATCTACCTATCTATCTATCTATCTCTCAATCTATCCATCTATCTATCTATCTATCTATCTATCTATCTATCTATCTATCTATCTATCTATCTATCTATCATCTCTCTATCTATCTATCTATCTATCTATCTATCTATCTATCTATCTATCTATCTATCTATCTATCTATCTATCTATCTATCTATCTATCTATCTATCTATCTATCTATCTATCTATCTATCTATCTATCTATCTATCTATCTATCTATCTATCTATCTATCTATCTATGTATGTATCTATCTATCTATCTATCTATCTATCTATCTATCTATCTGTCTGTCTGTCTGTCTGTCTGTCTGTCTATCTATCTATCTATCTATCTATCTATCTATCTATCTATGTATCCACCTATCTCTCTATCTCTCTATCTCTCTCTCTCTCTCTATCTATCTATCTATCTATCTATCTATCTATCTATCTATCTATCTATCTATCTATCTATCTATCTATCTATCTATCTATCTATCTATCTATCTATCTTCTATCTATCTATCTATCTATCTATCTATCTATCTATCTATCTATCTATCGTCTATCTATCTATCTATCTATCTATCTATCTATCTATCTATCTATCTATCTATCTATCTATCTATCTATCTATCTATCTATCTATCTATCTATCTATCTATCTATCTATTTATCTATCTATCTATCTATCTATCTATCTATCTATCTATCTATCTATCTATCTATCTATCTATCTATCTATCTATCTATCTATCTATCTGTCTGTCTGTCTGTATGTCTATGTATCTATCTATCTATCTATGTATCTATCTATCTATCTATCTATCTATCTATCTATCTATCTATCTATCTATCTATCTATCTATCTATCTATCTATCTATCTATCTATCTATCTATCTATCTATCTATCTATCTATCTATCTATCTATCTATCTATCTATCTATCTATCTATGTATTTATCTACCTATCTACCTCTATCTATCTATCTATCTATCTATCTATCTATCTATCTATCTATCTATCTATCTATCTATCTATCTATCTATCTATCTATCTATCTATCTATCTATCTATCTATCTATGTATCTATCTATCTATCTATCTATCTATCTATCTATCTATCTATCTATCTATCTATCTATCTATCTATCTATCTATCTATGTACCTATCTATCTATCTATCTATCTATCTATCGATCTATCTATCTATCTATCTATCTATCTATCTATCTATCTATCTATCTATCTATCTATCTATCTGTCTATCTATCTATCTACTGTTGGTGCAGATCAATCACCAATTGAAGATTTGGAGCAAAGAAGATGGATACATTCACAAGAGTGAAGGACATGTACACATATGTACATTAGTTATGACATAGGTTACATATACTTATGGTTTGATAAGAGTTTGTATATAGATGCCTATAAATACTTTTGGAAAATGTCGGGATATAGAGAGAAGAAAAAGAGAGACGTTGTATGAGCATAGGAATAGAGAAATTAGTGATTGTAAATGTCAATAGACAGTTGAGAAAGAAGTTGTAGTCTCTCTCACTTTTCAGTTGTAGTCTTCTCTTGAAATTAAAGAAATGTTGCGCCCGATGTTTCTGCGTCTACTCCGTCTGTGGTAGATCATTTGTGAAATCCTTTTGAGGATATCTAAGTTGTTAGTTAGTGAGTCTGTGACTAGAATTTCAGAGTCTAATTGCAAACAGGTTAGGAGAATTGTTAGTAGGAACATTCATATGTGTTGAGTGTTCACAGTTCTCTGAAACAGGCGCACATTTCGAGTCCAAAGAAATGAGTAATGCTCAGTGCACAGTGTAAAGTTTTACACATATGATAGCTTAAAATCTAAGTTGAGAGATAAGCTATCTTCAGTCAAAAGGATTTGGTAAAACGGGTTCGACATTGTGAGAACCAAAGTTAAGAAGTTAGGGGTGTCAAATCGACTTCTCAGAAGTACAGGTTTGGACATAGGTAACTTGTGAAGTTGATTTCTCAAGTTATACTAAAGCTTTTCAAGTAATTCAACTTGGAGGAGATGCGCAATCTCTAGGAGATACTTCGTACAAAGTTTCATCAAAAACTTTACATGTTTGATAGGTCAATGTGAAGAAATTCTGCAGCAGACTTTTCTGTGGTTCATCTTCTTCACAGATTTTCTCAATTTTGATAATTTGGATACTGGACCTCTAATTTAGTGAAGGTTTTGACTTACTCTTGATATAGAGGTGTTCTAAATTCAAGAGTAGGTTGTTCTTTTGGAGATTAACACTCTCCATCAGTGGTATCAGAGCAGGAGACATCAAATCAAGGAAAGGAAGGTCCCGACTGCTGCAGATTCAAGAAATTCAACACTTGAAGGACTAAGAAGTGAAAGTTTGAAGACAAAGCTTAAGGAGGAGACCATATGACATCAAGAAGGACAAAAGGAGTCTAATTCGAAGGAAAGGTACATACATTGTTTGTAAAGCTTGAAGTTTTCAATACACAGGTGGACACAAGATGGGAGGTTCTCTTCAGATAGAGAAAATGGATAGGGAAAACTATCCTGCATGGTCAATGAGGATGGAAGCTCATCTCATGAGCAAAGATTTAATTGCTTATATCACAGGAGAAGAAGAGAAGCCACAGTTCATAGATCCTAGTGTTCCAACTAGGGAAGAGTTAGCAGATTTGAAAAATTGGATGAAGAAAGATGCTCAAGCCAGGAGCATTATCTATATGGGAGTCAATGATTACTTGCTACCTCATATTCGAGGTCTTGAAAGTGCAACTGACATTTGGAATGCTTTGGAGGAGCATTTCCAGAATACTACAAAGTCAAGGAAGGCATCCTTATGGGCAGAGTTTACTACCTTCAAGAAGAAGGCTTCACAATCCATCTCAGACTATGTGACAAGGATGAAAGACATTGCAGATGCATTAGGAGCTGTTGATGAAGACATTGAGGAGGATAAATTGGTAAGGCAAATCCTTACAGGTTTGAGAGGTGATGACAAATGGAAGCCATTCATTTTGTCTACAGAATTATCACTTGATCATTTTACTCCTGATTTAAATCAATTGTTAGGTCATATGCTAACATTTGAGCAGGATGTTAAAGGAGATGGTGACAAGAGTACAGGTCATGCAATGTACTCAAAGGACAAGAAGAAGAATAGCAAAGGAAAGCAACAAGTAAATGAAGATGAAGGGACAACTATTCAAGCCAACTTCCTAAGAGGAAGAGGAGGTGGAAAAGGTAGAGGAAGAGGCAGGAATAACAAAGATGGAGGCAAAGCTTGCTGGATTTGTGGTAAGACAAATCACTTAGCTAATGATTGTTGGCATAATAATCAGAACAATGGTGGATACAATCAAAATTATAATTCAAGAGGAAGAGGTGGCAGAAATCAAAGAGGTAACTTCAGAGGTAGAGGTGGAAGGAATTACTTTGGAAGAAATGCAGGTAGAGGATTCCAAAGTCAACAATATAACAACACCTACTACAATTATGCTTCAGATCAAAAGGAGGATTCAACATTGATAATGAATGCAACTTGTGAAAGGCAGAGTGAAGATCAAAGAGTTTTCTACATTGACTCAGGGTGTAGCAATCACCTGAGTGGTAATATATCCTTGATGACTAACTTGGAGAATAATGTTTTTAATCATGTTGTTCAGACAGGTGACAACACAAAACACAATGTGAAGTCAATTGGATCAGTGAAGGCCAAGGATGGAAGCACCTTATTGAGTAAGGTCTTGTATGTTCCTACAATTCCTAAGAATTTGATAAGTGTAGGACAAATTGTTGAAAAGGGATATGAAGTAAGGTTCACTAATGATGGAGTATATGTGGAAGACCCTAGCCAAGGGTATAAACAGATTGTTTCAGGGAAAAAGGAAGGAAGATTATTCACATTGAAGGTACAAGGAAATATTGGTCATGCTATGTTCACATATGGAGGACATAAGATCTCTGAGTTAGATCTTTGGCACAAGAGGCTTGGACATTTCAATGAAAGAGGTATTAAAGATATGGTTAACAATGGTTCAGTGCTTGGATTGCCTAATGTTGCAGGTCAACATATGACATACAAATGTGAGGCATGTCAATTAGGTAAGGCTCATAAGAATTCTTACTCCTAGCATGGTTTTATGCACTCAGAGAAGCTTGAGTTGGTACACACAAATGTGTAGGGACCATCAAAGGATTTCAGCATAAATGGGTCAAGGTATTATGTGATTTATGTTGATGATGCTACTAGATGGATCACTATCTATGTGATCAAAGATAAGTCAGAAGTGTTTAATACATTTAAGCACTATCATGCATATGCAGAAAGAATTACAGGTCATAAGTTGAAAAGACTAAGGTCAGATGGAGGGGGAGAGTATTTCTCTAATGAGTTCAGTGATTACTTATGGAATGCAGGTATAAAAAGGGAAGTTACTTGCAGGTACTCTCCTCAACAAAATGGTGTTGCAGAAAGGAGAAATAGAACACTTGTTGAGTTTGCAAGATCCATGATGAAGGAGAAAAATTGCCCTAATTATTTGTGGGCTGAGGCTGTAAATACGGCCACTTATTTGGTCAATAGGTTACCATGTAAAGCCTTGCAGGGTATGACACCATATGAGGCTTGGTGGGGTAAGAGACCTACTTTGGATCATTGCAGAGTTTTTGGGTGTGTGGCATATGCATATGTGCCATCACAATTAAGGCACAAGTTGGAGCCTAAAGCTGAAAAATATGTTTTCATTGGATATGATGATAAGCAGATGGGCTATAGATTGTGGAGTCCATCTACAAAGCAATTTATGGTTTCTAAAGATGTTACATTTGATGAACAAAGTACTTGGTATGCAGGTACAATCAATATCAATACAGGTGATGAAGAAGAAGTGAGTCAAAGAAAAGGTAAATCAAAAGTTCAGATATTTGATGAGCAAGAGAATAATGAAGTGTAGGTTGAAGTGGAAGAGACACCAAGATTTGATCCTGAATGTGAAGAACCAGAAACCTCAAGAAGTGGAGAACTCAGAAGGTCATCAAGAAATAGATGGCAACATACAAGGTATAGTTATGATACTTCATTTTTGGCTACAAAAGACTATGCTTATATGGTGAATACAGATGAAGACCCTTCTACATATGAAGAGGCAAAAGGTAAGGAAAAATGGGAGAGTGCTATGCATGAAGAATATGATGCACTATTGGAGAATCAAACATGGGATTTGGTTCCAAAACCAAATAGTCAGAAGATCATTGGATGCAAGTGGGTCTACAAGACAAAAAGGTTTGCAGATGGAAGTGTGTCTAGATACAAAGCTAGACTTGTTGTCAAAGGCTTTGCTCAGACATATGGTATTGATTATGATGAGACTTATAGTCATGTGGCAAAGATGACAACCATCAGAACACTTATTGCTATTGCTGCATGTAAAGGTTGGAAGTTATGTCAACTTGATGTGAAAAATGCTTTTTTGAATGGTTATATTTCAGATGATGTATTCATGGAGCAACCTCAAGGGTTCAGAGATAAAAGGTATCCAGATCATGTGTGCAAGCTCAAGAGAGCTTTGTATGGCTTGAAGCAGGCCCCAAGGGCATGGAACTATAGACTTGTGAAGTTCCTAAAAGAACTTGGATTTCAGGTGTCTAAAGCAGATAGTAGCTTGCTTGTCAAAGCAAGTGATAATGGTTTCATATACATGTGCATATATGTTGATGATAATCCTTACAGGTACAGATGAAGAAGGAATACAAAGACTTAAGAAGCAAATGGAAAAGGAGTTCAAGATAAGTGACTTGGGAGACTTGTCATACTTCTTGGGCATGGAGATTACATATACTCAACATGGAGTATTTGTGACCCAAGAAAGGTATTTGAAGAACTTGTTAATCAAGTTTAAAATGGATGATTGCAGGGTATCACCTACACCAATGGAGGTGAATCACAAATTGAGTAAGTTTGGAGGTGAAGAACTCAAGGACATGAGACAATATCAGAGTTTGGTTGGTAGCCTTATCTATGCTACTTTAACTAGACCTGATTTATCATATGCAGTTGGAGTTTTGTCTCAATTCATGCATTGCCCAAGGAAAGAACATTGGATTGCAGGACAAAGGGTATTGAGGTACATTAAGGGTACACTCAATGAAGGTTTGTATTATGGGTTTACCTCATATACAAATATCAAAATTTATAGTGATGCAGATTGGGCAGGTAATCCAGATGATAGAAGATCAACCTATGGATACATGTGTTATGTGGGAGATAAGTTAATCTCATGGTGTTCTAAGAAGCAACATACAGTTGCTTTGTCTTCTACAGAAGCTGAGTATAAAGGCATGGTTGAAGCTGCAAAAGAAGTGATTTGGCTCAAGACCTTGATGAAGAGTTTTGACATTGTACATGGGATACCAATTACATATGGAGATAACATGAGTTCATTGTATTTAGCTGCTAATCCTGTTTTTCATGCCAGGACCAAACACATTGAGATTCAGTATCACTTTCTAAGAGAGAAGGTGATGGATAAAGAGATTGAAGTAATCCATACTTCAACAAAAGATCAGATAGCTGATATGCTTACAAAAAGCTTGGATGGACCAAAGTTACAAAGGTTCAAAGACATGGCAGGTATAAAGAAGAAAGGAGAAACCTCAATTGATGATTGAGGGGGAGCTGTTGGTGCAGATCAATCACCAATTGAAGATTTGGAGCAAAGAAGATGGATACATTCACAAGAGTGAAGGACATGTACACATATGTACATTAGTTATGACATAGGTTACATATACTTATGGTTTGATAAGAGTTTGTATATAGATGCCTATAAATACTTTTGGAAAATGTCGGGATATAGAGAGAAGAAAAAGAGAGACCTTGTATGAGCATAGGAATAGAGAAATTAGTGATTGTAAATGTCAATAGACAGTTGAGAAAGAAGTTGTAGTCTCTCTCACTTTTCAGTTGTAGTCTTCTCCTGAAATTAAAGAAATGTTGCGCCCGATGTTTCTGCGTCTACTCCGTCTGTGGTAGATCATTTGTGAAATCCTTTTGAGGATATCTAAGTTGTTAGTTAATGAGTCTGTGACTAGAATTTCAGAGTCTAATTGCAAACAGGTTAGGAGAATTGTTAGTAGGAACATTCATATGTGTTGAGTGTTCACAGTTCTCTGAAACAGGCGCACATTTCGAGTCCAAAGAAATGAGTAATGCTCAGTGCACAATGTAAAGTTTTACACATATGATAGCTTAAAATCTAAGTTGAGAGATAAGCTATCTTCAGTCAAAAGGATTTGGTAAAACGGGTTCGACATTGTGAGAACCAAAGTTAAGAAGTTAGGGGTGTCAAATCGACTTCTCAGAAGTACAGGTTTGGACATAGGTAACTTGTGAAG
>CM035425.1:24728037-24873037 GCA_020310875.1 Ceratopteris richardii
TTGGTCAGTCTTCTACCATCACTATCGTCACTGACATTCAGAGTGCATTGGCAGTTGCAAGGAACCCTATGTTCCATGCTCACACTAAACACATGGAGGTTCATTATCATTATGTCAGGGAGAGGTTCTCTACTGGAGAGATCAATTTGGCATATGTGCCCATGCAAGAGAACCTTGCAGACCTTTTTACAAAGGCTCTTCCTAAGGAGAATTTTGAAGCTATCTGCAAAGCTTTGGGCTTACTTCCTTTTGTGGATTGGTTCCACATAGCTTGGCACTTCCTTGTACATGAGTGCTAGCTCCTTGTTCACCACATCACTCCTAGGGGGGATTTGTTGATATATTTAGGTAGTGATGTGTGTGAACACACTAGGACTGTTAGGGCACTTTTTTCCCTCTTTAGGAGTTTTTTTTCCCGGCTTGTATATATGCCTATTACTCTAACAGGTTACCTTTTTAGTACATTCTAGTGGTAATACATTCAGTATTGTGTGTTGTGTGTCAAGCTTCTTCTTCTTCCTTGTGCTGTTTGTGTGCTTCTGCAAACCTCAAACTCCAACAATCCTTTGCTTTCAAAACAACACCAAAGAAAAATACATCTCACTACTTTATCATCTGATTTTCTATGTTGTTTTTCAAGTGCTAACGAATATTCCACACAACTAGATACATGGAGATGACAAATAGATGACTTGCAACCATGTCACACCTCATATGGAGCGATAGACTACAATGCTTTGATGGGACACATGTTAAGTACATATGCTACACACATAAGAGCCTCAAGCCAAAAGCTATGTGGTAAAGTTTATCTTTTGACCATGCACCTCATCATTTCCATGAGAGACATGTTCTTTCTTTCATCAAATCCAGTTTTTTGAGATGTATATAGCACTATAAGCTAATGTTTTATCACAGGCTCAGAACATAGCCTTCACAGAGATGTTTAGAAGGTATCTCAAGCTTGGGTAGAGAGAACACCATTTCAATTTTTTGCAAGTGAAACAAACTAGCAAAATTCAGATGACCTTTGAAAGTGTGCATGCCAAATCTTTGTATCTAGGATAGCCTAAGGATCATAAAATACACATGCTAAAAAGTTCACAAGTATGAGTCTATATAGTCAACAACATAAAATGTCCAAAGCAATAATAACATCTGCATTCGAGAGATCATGAACTATACATCTCTCATCAACAAATTTGATAACCAAACCAATCTTGGCTAATGCCAAAATCGATAATATATTTTTCTTGATCCCTAGCACATATGAGACATCTGACAATGTGAAAGAACTCCCATCAATAGTATTCAAAATGATCTTTCCAACTCTCATTACAAGATAAGAGGATTTGTTAGCACATGTGATAGTATTCCCTATGGGGGTAGACTCAAGTGAAGTTTGTGCTTCTTTATGATATTTAGCATGCAAGATTGTGCCCACTAGATAGCATAATAACTGAGCTAATTAGCATAGTCACTATGTTTGAAGGTATTCTTATAATATACTTAGCATATTTGCTATGTTATTTATTGTGTTGACCTTGCTCCCTAGCACGGTGATTGTGGTAATCAACATAGTGATTATGTTGGTTAACGTGTTTCACTATGTCTATATCTTTGTATTCTACACCATCATATTTAATGAGCTTGTGATTGACTTCAAGTGGATTTGAAGCTTCCCTGCAATTTTCCATACTAAACTTCTTCAACAAGTTTACAAGATACCTTTCTTGTTATACATATATGCCATGATCTATATAAGTGACTTCCATACCACGAAAGTATGATAACTTTCCTAGGTCACTGATCTTGAATTCTTTCTCAAGTAATCTCTTTACCTCTTTAATTCCTTCATCTCAAGTACCTGATTATAATGTGATCTACATAAATACAAATGTAGATTGTACCTTCCTCTATTCTTTTGATGAGTAGAATTGGATCTACTTTTGAACTTTGATATCCAAGATCATTTAGATACTTTGCCAGTCTATAGTTCCATGCTCTTGGAGCTTGCTTCAATCCATAGAGTGCTCTTCTCAATCTACAAACAGAATTTGGATACCTTGAACCTATGAACCCTTGAGGTTGTTCCATATATACCTCATCTGATATGTATCCATTCAAAAATGCATTCTTTATATCCAATTGACTCATAGTCCATCCTTTTGAAGTTGTGATAGGGATGATTGTCCTTATAGTTGACATCTTAGCTACAGGACTTAATGTCTCATCATAATCTATGCCATAAGTTTCGGCATAGCCTTTTACCACCATTGTAGTTTTGTATATGGCTATAGTTCCATCTGCAAGTTTCTTCACTTTATAAACCCATTTATTTCCAATTACCTTCTTACCATTTGGTTTAGGAACAACTTCCCAAGTCTTGTTCTCCTCTAGTGCATTGAATTCTTCCTTCGTTGCTTCTTCCCATTGCTTCTTACCTTTTCCTTCATCATAGTTCTAAGGTTCTTCATCATCTTTGACCAAATATGCATAGTTATTCTGAGTTATGTAAGAAGTATCATAAGAATACCTTTTTGGTTGCCTTCTTGTCCTACTTGACCTCCTTGGTTCACATTCTTCATATGTGTATGGATACACCTCTTCATCAAATATAGGAGGTTCTTCATTTCTTCTTGTTAATCCACTTTTGGATGTACTTGCTTGCATATACTCTTCATCCGCATTCACCTGCACACTTGATTTTCCTTTCTCACATCTTCTTACCTCTTCTTCAAATTCTTCAACTTTATGACTTTGATCTGCATATCAACTCTTATGTTCATCAAATGTAACATCTCTAGAAAAAATAATGTGTTTGGTTAGAGGATTCCACAACTTATAACCCATCTGCTTTTCATCATAACCAATGAACACATACTTTTCTGCCTTTCATTCAAGTTTACATCTAAGTTGTGATGGCACATAAACATATGCAATTGATCCAAACATGTTACAATGATCTACTATTGGTTTCTTACCCCACCAAGCTTCATATGGAGTCATTCCATTTAGAGTTATACATGGTAATCTATTCACAATATATGTAGCTATATTTACAACCTCAACCCAAAGATAATTTGGACAATTCTTCTCCTTCAGCATAGCTCTAGCAAACTCAAATAAAGTCTTGTTTCTTCTTTCTACTACACCATTTTGTTGTGGTGTATACATGCAGGTTATTTCTCTCTTAATACTTGCAATCCAAAGATAATCATTGAAGTCTTTGGGAGAAGTATTCTCCCCCTCCATTAGACCTCGGTCTCTTAGCTTTAAAAAGTCTCATTTTCAGTGTATATTAACTCAAAAGGACCTAGTTTTTAATTTATATGTCAGAAGTCACTTTTTTGGGCCCATTTTTTGAAGTTTCTTTTAGAAAAAGTATAATTTTCAAACTCCCTCCAAAAGTAAGTGCCACATCATCAAATCCGTGACTATGCTTCCCCCAAAAAATGACTTTTTTCAAATTTCATCATTTTCAGCCATACACAATGGAAAAATACACTTTAACCCATACACATACAAGAAAACACATTTTTTGAGCAAAACATATGCTTTAGAGTCCCTTGCAACTAGTTTTTCATCTTTGTTTTTGATATTGTTGGTCATTAGCAAAGATGGTGTGGACATGTATCACAAACTTCACAGTAGAACGTCCGCATGCTCGTGCATCAACAAGTATCCATGTTCGTGTGCCTAGAGAGTTTGCTCCAAATACACGATGCAACAATGATGCCAATTCTCAAAATGAACGTCGTGCAGCTGGAGAAAAAAGTATTGATCTTTGGGCTCATGGTTCACTATATCCTCTTGATCTAATATCTTCTTACCATCCAACATTCCATAACCTCTCAACTTTACTTCAGTTCATTGGTGCGGGTGAAGCTGGACTATTAGGTTACTGCAAGCGATAATCTACACATTCACTTGCTACTGCTAAGTATTGGTTCCAACAATATCACATCCATCATATGAGGGTGGTCACTTTAGAAAGCAAAATCATATCTTTACAAAAACAACTTGCAGATTTGGAGCAGGATATTGAAGCAAAACAAAGCACAATTTCAAAGTTAACTACCAATCTCCAGTAGCTGAAAGAGACTCCACTTGGTATGAGACATTAGGAAAAGAGCATTGTCATCCTTTGAAGCTCTTTCAAAAGGTGGTGGAGCACGCAAACGACGTATATATGCAACAAGGTGAGTGTTTGTTTTACTTTTATATGTTTTAATGAAGATTTGTAATGGAATCTTTCATTGTGTAGGTCGTTTATTCAAGACATAACTGCATCATCAACAACACAAGACCAATTCAAGCTGATGAATAGCTGTATAAACACCAAAGAAATCACTTCTGCTTTAGAATCACACATAGGAAAGTGTATTAGAGTTGTTGTTGAAGATGAGTTTTCAAAGAAATTAGAAAACCTTATCACAGTGCAAGATGTGCAGGCAATATGTGACGAAGCGGGCATGAGTAGAAATGGGTATACTGCAATGTACACCCTTCTCAGGCAAGCTTTACAATCACAAGGTATTTCCCAAAGTATATTTCCATGCCCATATAAAGTGTCTATCAATAAAAAAACTTCAAATGAGGATGTGACTCGTACTATTGGACAATATTTATTCATAGAAGAAACTATGCCTGCCTCTGTTTATCATCCAAATATTCCCAAGAAGCAATCAAAAATCCTATCTACACAAGGATTTACTTACACTAAATTCACCAATATATTTGTGGATCTTCAGAAGCTTCAACAAGCAATGGTTCACTTTTATAATTCAACAATCAAAGGTACCCCTACTACATTTTATTTGGTGTTGAAGTTTTATTGCATTCAAGTGTCATATTAAGATAATGTTTTCTCCTTTGTGCAGACTGTAATGTTAAGTTAAAGTTCATACTGAAGCTTGATGAGTGTCAAATCATAAAGGGTCGGCGACTAGAAAGGTTGAGTGTGACGCTAATGAATGAAATTATGGACCATGCAATGAGTGATGAAACTTTAGGAGGCAGGGATCATTTGACTTACAGTGTGCAATCAGAGAGAGATATCTGGTGGTTAGGTGCTATAGAAGTTCCCAAAGAAACAAACAATGTTATTTTGTGGATTTTTAGTAGGACTCCATGGATTACGGAAGTAATCTCTTCTCAAATACATGGGAAAAAGCTTTTTGTAGATGATATAGGTGAATTTGAGGTAGAATGGCATTTGGGTGGAGACCTTAAGAGTATAAAATGCATGTTAGGTTGTAAACAAGGAGCATCTTCTCTCTATCCTTACCCATATTGTACACAAGGTTACAAAGGATCTAACAGAGAGTCTAAACCTGCAAGGGCATTGATGAGAGTTGATGACTCTGAAGAAATTGATGAAACAGACTCATCAAATCAAAGGGAATGGGAGATATCACTTTTGAGGTGTCCAATGTTACAGGAACCGACTCGTGATAAAATAAGCAATGATTGGAACCCCATTATCCCATTTCCATTAGTCAATGTTCACTTTTGTACTTTGCATGCATTCATGAGGATCTTTGATAGGCTTTTGAAGCTCCATGTTGAATATGCATTTGTAATGAAACCACTAGAGAGGTCTACAATAGCAATCCAAAAAATAGAAGATCTTTTGAATTCTATAGATTGTCATGGTGGCCACATATCTTTAGTTGTTAAGAAGTATGGTGAGTCTCAAGAGATTTTACAACAAGTTTTGTTAAACGCACGTTGCCGTTAGAGACGCGTTTAAGCTCTTTTCGGGTTCTTGGGAGTGGTAGGGGTCTGCTAATCAGAGGCCCTAAGACTTGATTTTCCCAATTAACTCATTCACAAAGCAGTACACGAGTGTTCAAAGAACTCTGTTAACACGAATTACTATCACTACTCTGGTTCGTTCTCTCACAGATTCTCGGTTCGTACACAGATTAAGTCTTTCTCAGTACATAACACAAAAAGTAAACATTACTGTAACCCAAACTTACAACACTTAACTTAATGGAAAAGTGCTAACCACAAGTTAAGGTAATCAAACAACGACGGCGAAAGAAACACAGTACTACTCAGAATTCTCAAAAAACAACACTATGGAAACTCCACAGAACGTATCGCCCAGACAGACAGTCTGGCGATTCTTCTGGTTGTCACCGAAGCGTCCTTTCATTGATTTATAAGTAATTACAATTCTTCGCAACGACCTTTCGGTTCGTGCGGAATATGAAAAGAAAAAGATTTACAATTGCCAATCCGGTGGCTTACACTGGCATGCACGGTGGACTTGAACCCGCAAGTTTACAAAATTTATGGTTCTTCTACTATACCCTGAATATACATTGTTCGGGCTAACTTAAATGTTCTGGCAATTTTCTGCTTCAACGAGTCCAACATCTTTTTTAGAATCTCCGGTTCTACAAGTTGAGCATCAGTTCTAACTGAACTTGTGGCAATTACTTGGCTCATCAGAATTTCAGCTTGTGTCTGCAAAAAGGCCTCTTGCAGATAGAAATCGTGTGCTAGTGCTGTGTCACGACTCAATTTCATATCGGCAATCTGTTGATCAACACGGGATAAACGCTCTGCTTGAGCGTCAAGCTACTTTTCTCTTCTCTCCAGTTTGTTTGATTGGTACTGGATGGTCTGGTAATAAGCATCTCGCTCTCTTCGGATTACAGGAACCTCTTTCTGGAGCTGAGCGGTTAATGTCATCTGCGTTTTAAGAGCAGAATTTGATTCAAACAGGGTCGCATTTGCAAACTGGAGCTCTGTATTGGTTTGCTTGAGTAAATTTATCAGTTCCTGTCCTTTCTGCACGGCTTCATCCAACTGTACTCTAGTTTCTTTCAACAAGTTTCCCAATGCTACACGAGCATCCTCTCTATCTTGGGCTAACTATTTTAGCTGGATAATTTCTGCATCAGCAGCACACAATAAATCATCTTTAGCTTGTATCTCAGCTAAAGAAGCATCTCTTTGGCTAATTAATGATTCCTGTTCAGCAAGTCTGGCCTGGAGTTGTTGAATCTGTAGGTGCAGAGCATGATTTTCTGCTTTTACTGCATCCGCTTCTTCCTAGAGTGGATTAATATCTGCTTCAAGAACATCGACCTTATGCTGGAATTCTTGTCTGAGATTATCAGTAACCTCCTTCATCTGTTCTGGTAGTTGCTGCGATAGTTGGATCAACATATGACCCATGGATGCTAGCTCAGTAATCATAGGTATTGAAGGAAACAAAAGAGGAGGATGTGGTTGAGATGAAGAAGCTGTCAAGAGTTGACGGGAAGAGGGTGGAGCATAGTTAGGTGAAGAAGAGGAAGAATCCGGTGCGTCAGGGACAATAGGTAAAACAAGTTCAATGGGCTTATTCGGAGGTATGGGTGGAGAACTGGGTTGCAGATTGTTAGCCACCAACAATTTTTCATTAAGTTGCTGTGAAGTCACTTGAGGTTGGGCAACTGCAGAATCTACTGCTGCAATCAATTGTGCCAAAATTTCTGCAACAATAACCTGTGTATCCTCTTGCACATCTTGTTGGGACTGTTGTTGAGATTCTTCCCTAGAAGATCTGTCTTCAGAATCGACAGTAACACTTTGATCTCGTTGCTGGTTTGGAGAAGACTGAGCGGACGAATCATGGTGAATCGAGGTGGCAGTGTCGTGGAAAATCTCTTCTTCATTTTTGTGTGCGTTATTTCCAGCGGCAGACCCTTGCACTTGACTGTTAGAAGAACTTATCCGCATACGTTTTCGACGGAGGAGCTGGAAGATTTCTTCATCATCTTGTTCGTCGTCTTCAAGTATTTGAGAAGATTCCTCATGATATAAGATTGGAGCTCTTGGAGGTGGTTGCGCTGCTTGGAGGGCCGGAAACAAAAAGGTAATGATATGCGGTAAACGTGAACACGGAAGTTCTCCCTTATTTACATGTTTAATAACCGTAACGCATTCACGGTGAATGCACCGGAAATAGTAAGAAGCAAAATTGACAGGCTCCTGAGAAGCCATGTGAAGCATAGAGTAAAATGGGCATGAAATTCAATAAGTGTGTTTCTGTAGATTCAAGATGGCCACTAAGAATTGAAGAGCAGTCCGTTCAGGATCATAGCGACAGAGTATGGCATACTCATTGGATGAGTGCCTTGGGAACAATTCAATCATAGTCTCAATCGGAAGGTTAGGACCATTTTCTCGTCCTTTCAGAGAGAGTCGGAAAGCGGTAGCAAATGACTGTAGGGTGATTACGATACGAGATGGTAAACACGTAATAGGCCAACTCTGCTCTGTAGCAGGTGTGGCAGCAATAGCAGCGATAATTTGCGCATAATACGGATGGCATTCCACTGAATGCCAAGGCAATTCAGCGAAGTTGGACAAACCTTGGATATGCAAGAATTCACTTACGTCCTAAGGGAGTCCGTCACGGAAGGTAGCAAAGTTTGCTAAAGCTTCCATGATGCGGACGCGAAGTAGCACGAATACATAGTGATTACAAAAAACGCAAAGCACACAGAACACGCAGACACAATAGCGATTAACAGCGGAAAGAAGAAGATTAAGTAGATACTTGGTAACGGGAGGCGATCAAATAACCGAAATGGCAAAGAATCTCTGGGTATCAACTTCTGAGTTATGGCTACGCGTAAACTAGGCACTACAACTTCCATTGGAGCGATTGCTTCCAATCCATAAGCAAGCTTGAAAGGAGTCAGTCCAATTGCACTACAACTTCCATTGGAGCGATTGCTTCCAATCCATAAGCAAGCATGAAAGGAGTTAGTCCGGTATGCCCATAATACTGCAGGTAGTAACTGATTCCATCTTTCTGGTGATTCCACAATCAATTTTCGAAGCATACTCAGCAAGGTCTTGTTGGCACTTTCAGCTAAGCCATTAGCACAAGGATAATATGGTGAACTGATTTTATGCAAAATTTGAAAAGTATGCGATAATACTCGAATTAAACTGTTAGCAAAGTGTGTTCCTTAATCTGTTACAAGTTCCAAAGGTAATCCATATCATGGGAATACATCCTTCATCAGACATTTTGCTATCGAAATAGCTGTAGCGGACCGTAAAGCCCAAGCTTCTGCCCATCTAGTAGCATAATCTATACATGTCAGAATGTAGCGATTGTTGCTAAGGATTGCTAGAGGTGTAATTGGTCCAATAAAATCAAGACCCCATTTCTGAAAAGATTCCAAAGGTAATACAGGTTGTAGAGGGAAGAAATGGCGTTGTAATGGCTGGCCTGATCGCTGACAATTGTCACAATGCTTCACAAACTGAGATACATCTTTGTACATAGTAGGCCACCAGAGCCCACTTTGCAGAATTTTTCGGTGCGTTAAATCTGCTGCAAAATGTCCACCAGAAGGTATTGAATGTGCCAGAGCGATAACCAAGTTTACTTCATGTGGAGGATTACAACAAATCAAGATCCCAGTGTGATCCTTATAATACAACTATCTGGCAATCAACCGGAATTTGCGACTGTAAACTGCAATTTTCCGACGCATAGCAGGAGAAGTTTGAGGAGGAAGACATCCATTAGTAAGAAAGGTTAATAACTGATCATAGTAGGTAGGTTTCACAGGAGGTTTTGTAGATTCATCACTAGTCGGTTCAGTTATATAAATTGTTGGTGTGGTGTCATCAACACCGACCGGAGCTTCACCGGAATCCAACCGAGAGAGAAAATCTGCTAATGCATGTGTAGTGTCGGGTCGATGAATCACTTCGTAATCAAACTCTTGTAACAATAAAACCCAACGTGCCAAACGACCACCTAAATGTTGCTGCCTAACCAGATACACCAGCGCAGCATGATCTACATGAAAGATAAATTTTTGGCCTAGCAAATAATGCCGGAATTTCTTCACAGAATACACCAAACCGAGACATTCTCTTTCAGTTACTGAATAATTCTTTTCAACAGGAGCAAGCCGTCGACTTGCATAATAGATAGGCCGAAACCACTTATCAGTTTGTTGCATTAAAACACTTCCTATGGCTATATCTGATGTGTCTACAAAAACATGAAATGGGCGTTCCCAATCAAGAGGTTGTAGAATTGGAACCTGCGTTAATAATCCTTTTAGACGATCAAATGCAATTTGACAGTCTGGAGTCCAATCAAACTGTCAAGGAGTACTAGTTATTAGCCGATTTAGGGGTATTGCCAAATGGGCAAGCCACCGTAAATGTCGACCATGCCACCTGACTTGACCCATGAAGCGCATCACTTCTTTCGGCGTAGTAGGCACAGGTGCTTGTAACACGGCGACAACTTTGTCTGGGTCAACTTGTATGCCCTGTGCAGATACAATATGGCCAAGGAGCTTACCACAAGCAACCGCAAAGACAGATTTGGTGGGGTTCAGGCAGAGTCGGTATTCACGGCATCTCTCAAAGCAACACCGTAAATGATACAGGTTTGCTACCATCTTACCAATAAAGAGAAGTCATCTAGATATACTTGCATAAAAGAAGTGAGATAGGGTGAGAAGATTTCCTGCATACACCGCTGAAAGGTGCTAGGAGCATTTCTTAACCCAAACCACATGACTGTACAAGCAAAAACACCCCAATTGGTAATGAAAGCTGTTTTCGGTATGTCTTGTTCAGCCATTCTGACCTGGTTATAACCACTATAACCGTCCAAAAAGGAGTACATCTCGTGTCCGGCCACTCTGTCAAGCATTGTGTCAAGAAAAGAAAGAGGAAATGGATCGGGGACCATGGCCGCATTCAGTTTCCGATAATCCACACAAATTCGGAGCTGCTTATTTTTTTTAGGAACAATAACAATCGGAGATATCCATTCAGCGTGTTCTATTGGTACGATGAATCTGACCCTTAGTAACATATCAAGCTCTGCCTTGACCTGTGCTGCATAGTTAGGATTCATCCGGTAGCTGGGTTGTTTAATTGGTTTTGTTTCTGGTTTAAGCATGACCCGATGTTGATAGATGCGAGGGTCCAGACCTTTCATATCACGATAATCCCATGCAAAAACATCAGAGAACTCACAAAGAAGTTGAATCAAATCTGCTTGAAACGCCTCAGAAAATCCTTCCTTTATCTTGACAGGTCGTGGATTTACTTCATCTCCCAAATTATAGGTGATTAACTGATCTTCAGGAACATAGAATTGACGAGGTTTCCCTGGATCATCAGCTGACTATAAAAGTTGTTGTCGAGCGGCTTCATCCATAGCAACAGTATCTTTTGTCTCCACTTCTTCAGTCACAGGCACCACCGTACAGGCTGCCGGACTCCAGTTGTCTACAACAGATTGCAGATCTACAGTACCTAAGGAAATCAGATCTTCATTGTTCTTCAGAAACGCTTCTTCTTCATCATCAGATAAGCCATCCAACATGTGGACCGGCTCTGCTACATATGGTCTGGCATGAAGTTTGCAAGGCTGAATGGCATCCAGTTTGACAATATATTTACGGTGATTATCCTTAAAAGTCAATTCCTGTGCGGACCAATCCTGTATGACTTTAGCCTGTTTTAACTAGGGTTGTCCGAAAAGAAGATTATAGTCAAGACTAGACTCCGGTAGTTCTAAGACTACAAAAGTCATCTTAAACGTTGTACCCTGCAAAGTTATCCCAACTACTTACAAAGCGTCCATCCCAACTTCTTACAAAGCGCTACAGTGGCGATGTTTACACCAGACCCACCATCAATTAGTACTTGAGTAATCTTGTGATTTTTGTACCATACCGTAATTAAGGGGACCGAATGATCCACCGTAGAATCAGCTTCCGGTTGTACCGTTGCCGTCACTAGAATGCAGGAAGACCCAGGACTGAGCTGTTGCTGGAATTGCTGCCGAACTCCCGGCACTAGTGCAAGTAACTATCCAAGAGGGAGAGTAATGGACGCCTTAGATAAAATTTTCCATGCCTGATCTGATTGAATTATACTTTTCACCGATTCTGAAGATGATGCGCCTGTTACTCGGGTAGAATCTTGTTCCTGTGATCCTTCCTTTGGCAGCGGAACTTGTGTCATCGGAATTGGATTTGGGAACACTGTAGGCTCTTTGGTGGTCCATTGGCTAGCTTTGTTATACATTCTCTTCTGTTCACGGATGCCCGGTTCAAACACCTCAACTGCTGGTTGCAACTGCTTACCGGATCTTGTCTGGACCATTGCGGCTTGTGTTTCTACTGGTGAGATATAAACCATATTGGTCATCGGGTTCTGACGCTCTTTCTTCCTTTGATCATATTCGGCTGCATCTTTACAGAATCTGCGGATGTGACCCAACACACCGCAAAAATGACAGCGAGGGGGTGGCAAAGAATCACCTTCCTGCGATGTACCTGTCTGCCAGCGGTTTGCATTGAAGTTGGTATTCCTCTGTCCCCGATAATTTCTGTATCCTTACTACTAGTTGTTTCTCATCTGAGGTGGTACATAGTGGGTGGCCGGCTGCCCTAGTTCTTGTATAATGGCATTTACAGTTGCTGGTCCCTGCACTTTGGCGTTATACGCACAATTTTTGGTGGAATGTCCGGTGGTATTGCAGATAGCGCAATACATCTGATTAAGGGCACAGGTGGCACCGATATGCCCTGGATTCTTGCACTTGGTGTAGTACATCTGTCTAGCCGGATCCTCTGCAACATTTTTACTGGCTTTCAACCACTCCAGGTCTTCGGTAAAGCCTCCAACCTTATGCTCGAGCTGCAAGGCCATTGCAATAACCGCATCTAGTGTCATAGCTCCCACACAACGGATGATCATAATCTGTCTAAGCTACGGAGTAAAACCATTGATAAACCACTGAGTGATGACATCATCCGGTAGGTTGGCATGGGCCGGTGGTAGTTGTCTCAAATGAGTTCTAAACAGGGTGGCATATTCCTACACAGTCTGGTGCAACTTCTGTTTATTATCCTGCAAGTAATCGAAAATTTCGGCAGGGTTCTTCTTCAATCGGAACCTCTATAAAAATGCATCCCTTATCGCTTCATAGGTAACAAAATGATTGAAATCATACTTTGTGAGCCACCTTGTTGCTTCATTAACTAATGTTGACTGGAATACGATGGCCTTGTATGCCGGATCGGGTGGATGGTTTAGCACTGCATAACTTATTTCAAAAGTGCGTACATGGGCATCAGGATCATCACCTAGAAATCCACCGAACTTGGTGTAAGTTACTCCTGTTGGAACCGGCCGGAGTGGAAGTGGTTGTTGTTGTTGTTGTTGTTGCTGTTGTTATTGTTGTCCAGTCATGGCGCTAATAGTGGTACTGTTACTATCCCCTGAGTTCGGAGGTGGTGTTTCTTGTTCTTCAGAATCTGTATGGTAAGACTGCTCACTTGGTCACCACCACTCCTTGCTGCAAATTTATCCACTTCAATTGTTTATTGTACATAGACAATCATAAAATTAAATAGATACATCTTGTATGAATATGAGACAGCCATAAATGTCAGTAGAGACTTACATCTTGAAGCCTATCTTCATCCCCTCCTCTTCCCATTACATCTAGTGGGATCGATGAATGGGCCATGCCACTTTGCTCCACAACAGGGGATGTTGGAATCTTCTTCTCCAAAATTCTTTCCCTTGCTGCGGCCAGATCTTCTTAAGTGGCATCTTGGTTGGCATGGCTCAAAATCTCTTCACACACAAATGCAATGGTGTCTGCAACTGAATCACCAAGTGGAATTGTTGCCTTTTCGATAATGTCAGAAGTGTTGTCCATGGGAACATCCGAGGTTGAGTAGAAAATACTAAGGCATTCGTCGAGGCGTAGACCAAATGCCTTCTCAATATCATGCAGGAACAAAAATTCCTCTCCGTCGACAAGTACAACTGAAAACATTTCCATCTCTACCTCTGGTAGAGTGGGTTCCACGGGGTCTAAGTTGGAGGGTGGACTGTTCTGTGTAGTGGCTTCCTTTAATTTGTCCACTACTCCTTGAGGAAATTCTCTAGAAATGTTTTGACTCTCTTCAATTAGGTTGAGAGCTTCTGTCTGGGGTTCCTTCTTGTCATCTACAAAACCCCCAGTAACAAGATGGGATAGGTCCATGGGTCAAGGTTCAGGCTCCTCATTCACAAAAAATATGGTTGTTGCTACATAGGAAAGATATTTTCTTCCCATTTTCCTTTTCTTATTTAATTGTTTAATTAAGGGCACTGTGTCATCTAACAAGTGCCCTGAAGCCTCCGCAATAGCCATGAAACACTTTAAGCGTTTCACAAACGCCTCATCTCCTTTATGAATGTAGAAAAGTAGGTCACAGGGGAACCATTTACACTCATATGCTGGAATATCTATGGCATATCTTAATATATAGAATTCTAGAAAATCTGTGATCTCATCGATCATATCGGAGTTCATGGCTATTGTCCCTTCAAGATTAGGGACTCTACAGACTAGGTCATACAAATCCGTACGACCATTGTATTCTGTAGTATCCAAAAACTCCATGAATAGATCTCGAGGAGATTTCATGGGAGTGGAAGTGCTAGCAGCCATTGCTTGCATGCGAGAATTCTAGAGGCTTGTAGTATGTGCTTTCTAGCTCTTTGAGAGTGCAAATGTGAGAAATGAGCACATAGAACCATTTTTATAGCAGTTTCAAGTTTTTAAACTGACTGGGCCCACTTTTAAAAGTATAGAATAAAGAAATGCAAATCCAAAAGTGTTTCTGATGACAAAATAATGCACAGAAAAAAACATGAGCAACCACATTTCAAAGTATTGAATACACTTTTTGACATTCCAAAAGTTTTGAAATTAACATTACAGAGAAGAAGGTATACACAATATCTAACATGAATCAATTGTCCTACTTTTTACATGGTTCTTGAAAGTGCAAAAACCATGAGGTACAATGACTAGGGCCCAAGAAGTGACATTATTGATGGAGAGTGTTAATCTCCAAAAGAATAACCTACTCTTATGATTAGGGCACCTCTATACCAAGAGTAAGTCAAAATCTTCACCAAATTAGAGGTTCAATCTCCAAATTATCAAAAGTTGAAAAATTTTGTGAAGAAGATAAAACACAGAAGGTCTGCTGCACAATTTCTTCTCATTGACCTATCAAACATGTAAAGTTTTCTATGAAATTTTGTATGGAGTGTCGCCTAGAAGTTGCGCACCTCCTCCAAGTTAAATTTCTTCAAAAGGTTTAGTATAACTTGAGAAATCAACTTCACAAGCTACCTATGTCTAAATCTGCACTTCTGAGAAGTCGATTTTGACACCCCTAACTTCTAACACATAGTTCTATCAATCTCAAACCCGTTTAAACAAATGCTTGTAGATACAGGCAGCTTATCTTCTAACTTAAAGATTAAGTGCTTGCTTGCACAAAACTTTAAACTGTGGAGTGAGAACTGACCAAAAATTCAAGGTCGAAATTTGCGCCTGTTTCAGAGAACTGTGAACATTCATCACATATGAATGTTCCTATTAACAATTCTCCTAGCCTGTTTACAATTAGACTATGAAACTCAAGTCATAGACTCATTAACTATGAACTTAGATATCCTCAAAAGGATTTCACAAATGATCTAACACAGACGGAGCAGACACAGAAACATCGGGCACAATATTTCTTCGATTACTCAGAAAATTACAGTTGAGTGATGAGAGGAAAACTCAACTAACATTTCACATGTCTCATGACATCTAACTTCTCCTTTCTTGACTTCTATACTCACTCATCTATTCTTTCATATGCTCTCATATCACGCCTCGACATTTTCAAGGTATTTATAGAGAAATTTGTACAAGTCTATAACTAATCAAAGATCTAAGTGAACTATAACTATACTAATGTACATATGTGTACATTCCTCATATCCTCTGAATGTATCCTTCTTCCAAGCTTCAAGAATTGAATCTTCCTTCATTCTTTAATCTTCCAAACATTCAATTGGTGATTGGTCTGCACCAACAGCTCCCCCTCAATCATCAATTGAAGTTTCTCTTATCTTCTTTATGTCTGCCATGTCTTTAAACTTCTGTAACTTTGGTCCATCCAAACTCTTTGTAAGCATATCAGCTATCTGATCTTTAGTTGAAGTATGTATGACTTCAATCTCCTTATCCATCACTTTCTCTCTTAGAAAGTGATACTGAATCTCAATGTGTTTGGTCCTGGCATGAAAAACAGGATTAGCAGCTAAATACAATGAACTCATGTTATCTCCATATATAATTGGTATCCCATGCACAATGTCAAAACTCTTCATCAAGGTCTTGAGCCAAATCACTTCCTTTGCAGCTTCAACCATGCCTTTATATTCAGCTTCTGTAGAAGACAAAGCAACTGTATGTTGCTTCTTGGAACACCATGAGATAAGTTTATCTCCCACATAACACATGTATCCATAAGTTGACCTTCTATCATCTGGATTACCTGCCCAATCTGCATCACTATAAATTTTGATGTTTGTATCTGATGTAAACCCATAATACAAACCTTCATTGAGTGTACCCTTAATGTACCTCAACACTCTTTGTCCTGCAATCCAATGTTCTTTCCTTGGGCAATGCATGAATTGAGACAAAACCCCTACTGCATATGATAAATCAGGTCTAGTTAAAGTAGCATAGATAAGACTACCAACCAAACTCTGATATTGTCTCATGTCCTTGAATTCTTCACCTCCAAATTTACTCAATTTGTGATTCACCTCCATGGGTGTAGGTGCTACCCTGCAATCATCCATTTTAAACTTGATTAACAAGTTCTTCAAATACCTTTCTTGAGTCACAAATACTCCATGTTGAGTATATGTAATCTCCATGCCCAAGAAGTATGACAAGTCTCCCAAGTCACTTATTTTGAACTCCTTTTCCATTTGCTTCTTGAGTCTTTGTATTCCTTCTTCATCTGTACCTGTAAGGATTATATCATCAACATATATGCACATGTATATGAAACCATTATCACTTGCTTTGACAAGCAAGCTACTATCTGCTTTAGACACCTGAAATCCAAGTTCTTTCAAGAACTTTACAAGTCTATAATTCCATGCCCTTGGGGCCTGCTTTAAGCCATACAAAGCTCTCTTGAGCTTGCACACATGATCTGGATTCTTTTTATCTCTGAACCCTTGATGTTGCTCCATGAACACATCATCTGAAATATAACCATTCAAAAAAGCATTTTTCACATCAAGTTGACATAACTTCCAACCTTTACATGCAGCAATAGCTATAAGTGTCCTGATGGTTGTCATCTTTGCCATAGGACTATAAGTCTCATCATAGTCAACACCATATGTCTGAGCAAACCCTTTGACAACAAGTCTAGCTTTGTACCTAGACACACTTCCATCTGCAAACCTCTTGGTCTTGTAAACCCACTTGCATCCAATAATTTTTTGACTATTTGGTTTAGGAGCCAAATCCCAAGTTTGATTTTCCAATAGTGCATCATATTCTTCCTGCATAGCTTTCTCCCATTTTTCCTTACCTTTTGCCTCTTCATATGTAGAAGGGTCTTCATCTGTTTTCATCATATAAGCATAATCTTTTGTGGCCAAAAAAGAAGTATCATAACTATACCTTGTAGGTTGCCACCTATTTCTTGATGATCTTCTGAGTTCTCCACTCCTTGAAGTTTCTGGTTCTTCACACTCAGGATCAAATCTTGGCATTTCTTCAACTTCACCCTGCACTTCATTATTCTCTTCTTCATTAAATATCTGAACTTTTGATTTACCTTTCCTTTGGCTCACTTCTTCTTCATCACCTATATTGATATTGATTGTACCTGCATACCAAGTATTTTGCTCATCAAATGTAACATCTTTAGAAACCATGAATTGTTTTGTAGATGGACTCCACAATCTATAACCCATCTGCTTATCATCATAACCAATGAAAACATATTTTTCAGCTTTAGGTTCCAATTTGTGTCTTAATTGTGATGGCACATATGCATATGCCACACATCCAAAAATTCTGCAATGATCCAAGGTAGGTCTCTTACCCCACCAAGCCTCATATGGTGTCATACCCTGCAAGGCTTTACATGGTAACCTATTGACCAAATAAGTGGCTGTATTTACAGCCTCAGCCCACAAATAATTAGGGCAATTTTTCTCCTTCATCATGGATCTTGCAAACTCAACAAGTGTTCTATTTCTCCTTTCTGCTACACCATTTTGTTGAGGAGAGTACCTGCAAGTAACTTCCCTTTTTATACCTGCATTCCACAAGTAATCACTGAACTCATTAGAGAAATACTCTCCCCCTCCATCTGACCTTAGTCTCTTCAACTTATTTCCTGTAATTCTTTCTGCATATGCATGATAGTGTTTAAATGTATTAAACACTTCTGATTTATCTTTGATCACATAAATAGTAATCCATCTAGTAGCATCATCAACATAAATCACATAATACCTTGACCCATTTATACTGAAATCCTTTGATGGTCCCCACACATCTGTGTGTACCAATTCAAGCTTCTCTGAGTACATAAAACCATGCTTGGAATAGGAATGCTTATGAGCTTTACCTAATTGACATGCCTCACATTTGTATGTCATATGTTGACCTACAACATTAGGAAATCCAAGCACTCAACCATTGTTAATCATGTCTTTAATACCTCTTTCATTGAAATGTCCAAGCCTCTTGTGCCAAAGATCTAACTCAGAGATCTTATGTCCCCCATATGTGAACATAGCATGACCAATATTGCCTTGAATCTTCAATGTAAATAATCTTCCTTCTTTCTTCCCTGAAACAATCTGTTTATACCCTTGACTAGGGTCTTCCACATATACTCCATCATTGGTGAACCTTACTTCATATCCCTTTTCAACAATTTGTCCTACACTTATCAAATTCTTAGGAATTGTAGGAACATACAGAACCTTACTCAATAAGGTACTACCATCCTTAGCCTTCACTGATCCAATTGACTTCACATTGTGCTTTGTGTTGTCACCTGTTTGAACAACATGATTAAAAACCTTATTCTCCAAATCAGTCATCAAAGCTATATTACCACTTAGGTGATTGCTACACCCTGAGTCAATGTAGAAGACTCTTTGATCTTCACTCTGCCTTTCACAAGTTGCATTCATTATCAATGTTGAATCCTCCTTTTGATCTGAAGCATAATTGTAGTAGGTATTGTTATATTGTTGACTTTGGAATCCTCAACTTGCATTTCTTCCAAAGTAACTCCTACTACCTCTACCTCTGAAATTACCTCTTTGATTTCTGCCACCTCTTCCTCTTGCATTATAGTTTTGACTATATCCATTATTACTCTCAGTATTATGCCAACAATCATTAGCTAAGTGATTTGTCTTACCACAAATCCAGCAAGCTTTGCCTCCATCTTTGTTGTTCCTGCCTCTTCCTCTACCTTTGCCACCTCCTCTTCCTCTTAGGAAGTTGGCTTGACTAGTTGTTCCTTCATCTTCATTTGCTTGTTGCTTTCCTTTGCTATTCTTCTTCTTGTCCTTTGAGTACATTGCATGACCTGCACTCTTGTCACCATCTCCTTTAACATCTTGCTCAAATGTTAGCATATGACCTAACAACTGATTTAAATCAGGAGTGAAATGATCAAGTGATAACTCTATAGACAAAATGAATAGCTTCCATTTGTCATCACCTCTTAAACCTGTAAGGATTTTCCTTACCAATTTATCCTCCTCAATGTCTTCATCAACAGCTCCTAAAGCATCTGCAATATCTTTTATTCTTGTCACATAGTCTGAAATGGATTGAGAAGCCTTCTTCTTAAAGGTGGTAAACTCTGCCCATAAGGATGCCTTCCTTGACTTAGTAGTATTCTGAAAATGCTCCTCCAAAGCATTCCAAATATCAGTTGCACTTTCAAGACCTCGAATATGAGGTAACAAGTAATCATTGACAGCCATATAGATAATGCTCCTAGCTTGAGCATCTTTCTTCATCCAATTTTTCAAATCTGCTAACTCTTCCCTAGTTGGAACACTAGGATCTCTGAACTGTGGCTTCTCTTCTTCTTCTGTGATGTAAGCTATTAAATCTTTGCTCATAAGATGAGCTTCCATCCTCATTGACCATGCAGGATAGTTTTCCCTATCCAATTTCTCTATCTGAAGAGAATCTCCCATCTTTCTTCTACATGTGTATTGAAATCTTCAAGCTTTATAAATGATATATGTACCTTTACTTCAAATAAGAGTCCTTTTGTCTTTCTTGATGTCGTATGGTCTCCTCCTCAAGCTTTGCCTTCAAGCTTTCACCTTTTAGTTCTTCAGTTGTTGAATTTCTTGAATCTGCAGCAGTCGGGATCCTCCTTTCTTTGATTTTGATGTCTCCTGCTCTGATACCACTGATGGAGAGTGTTAATCTCCAAAAGAATAACCTACTCTTATGATTAGAGCACCTCTATACCAAGAGTAAGTCAAAATCTTCACCAAATTAGAGGTTCAATCTCCAAATTATCAAAAGTTGAAAAATTTTGTGAAGAAGATAAAACACAGAAGGTCTGCTGCACAATTTCTTCTCATTGACCTATCAAACATGTAAAGTTTTCTATGAAATTTTGTATGGAGTGTCGCCTAGAAGTTGCGCACCTCCTCCAAGTTAAATTTCTTCAAAAGGTTTAGTATAACTTGAGAAATCAACTTCACAAGCTACCTATGTCTAAATCTGCACTTCTGAGAAGTCGATTTTGACACCCCTAACTTCTAACACATAGTTCTATCAATCTCAAACCCGTTTAAACAAATGCTTGTAGATACAGGCAGCTTATCTTCTAACTTAAAGATTAAGTGCTTGCTTGCACAAAACTTTAAACTGTGGAGTGAGAACTGACCAAAAATTCAAGGTCAAAATTTGCGCCTGTTTCAGAGAACTGTGAACATTCATCACATGTGAATGTTCCTATTAACAATTCTCCTAGCATGTTTACAATTAGACTATGAAACTCAAGTCATAGACTCATTAACTATGAACTTAGATATCCTCAAAAGGATTTCACAAATGATCTAACACAGACGGAGCAGACACAGAAACATCGGGCGCAATATTTCTTCGATTACTCAGAAAATTACAGTTGAGTGATGAGAGGAAAACTCAACTAACATTTCACATGTCTCATGACATCTAACTTCTCCTTTCTTGACTTCTATACTCACTCATCTATTCTTTCATATGCTCTCATATCACGCCTCGACATTTTCAAGGTATTTATAGAGAAATTTGTACAAGTCTATAACTAATCAAAGATCTAAGTGAACTATAACTATACTAATGTACATATGTGTACATTCCTCATATCCTCTGAATGTATCCTTCTTCCAAGCTTCAAGAATTGAATCTTCCTTCATTCTTTAATCTTCCAAACATTCAATTGGTGATTGGTCTGCACCAACAATTATCAGGTTGCAAAAGAACTATGACAATGAGAGTTATGTTCCATCTTTGCTCCAATCTACAGGGACTTTCATATTGTATTCCATTCTTCTGCCCACCTGTAATCAATTTGCAAGAAATTGAAGTCATTAGAGTAAAATAAATAATAATGAAAAGATTACTTTAACAAAAGCATGAAACATTTCTCACCTTATGTCCTTGAATTTTGAATGTGGATTGAGTTAGTCCTTCAAACCCCATAATCATCAAGTGTTCTCTCATATTAGCCAAGGTCCAATGATTATTCACTAAAAAAGTTTCTGTTTCATTGTTGGGCAATCTAAGCTTTATTTCAAATGAATGCAAAGATCCCTCTAAACTTTGAAATGGTATCCATTTGCCAAGTTTGCACATCCAACGATCATAGTAGAATCAAATGTATAATGAAGAACGTTGTTTCAAATATCGAAATCCTATACCTGTTCCACCTATTTTACAAAGATATTTATCACCTTTTGCAACTCCTTCCATCAAACCCCAATTTTCACCAAGAAGACTTTCGACTTGCTTATATGTGATATCTTTACACATGAACATGGTGGAAGTCTCTTGGAATGAGAATCCTTGGAATAAATATACAAAACAATGAATGGGAAAAGACCAATGCAAACCTACAGACCTAGACACCTTTGTGAATTTCAAAGAGTTATGTATATCCATTACCATCTTTTGCTTCAAAGATGATACGGACCATATATCAGGCTTTGGCCACTCCAAGCTAAGAAGAGAATGTACTTCAATTCTCTCTAACCTTCCAAAACCATTCATTGTAGAGGGTACAACATATCTATGTGTGTAAAACAAAACTCTATCATGGTAAAGTTGAGCAGGAGATATATTTGGAAAGACTAGTGCACCAACATCTGCATGCAATGCCTAGAAAGTACCTGTAAGACTATGAAGTGGTTGCTCTTCCACCAAAGTAGAAGGAAATATATCTGAAACAAACAAAAACATATCTAAATAGTTCAGAAATATATCCGACACAAGAAAACATAAAATATTGTAGAGTAATACTTACAATTCACAGGATATCTCATACTACTAGAGTTTTGAAGTTTCATAGTTGCCATTGTAAAAACATGTTGTACAATAGCAACCATCCCATTGTCTCTGTGCTTCTTGAAGCCAAGTAACTTTCCCTTCCAATGAAGATCTAAGTTTCCACGATCTCTAACTCGATGAGGCCCAACTCTAGAGGGTTGCATGTAGACCCATTCACCTTTGGAGTACTCATGCGATAGCCACTGTCCATCTGTGGCTTTGATATTGTGACATCTTAATGTGAGGATTTCATCTTTTGGTTGCCTGGAAGCTTTAGATGTTGCCATTGAGGCTAAAGGTCTTCAAGCTACAATAGTAATTCGAGATAGGAGATGCAGGTAGGTTGGAGTGTAGAAACAGGAGCTTGAATGGTGTGCTACAGAGTGAAAGTAGTGGGAAAAGATGACTTTTTGGGACCTGGGTAGTTGCCTCATTTGGACTAGCACTAGATTGTCCACGTGTAAAAAGAGGTAGCAAAGTGTCATACATGTCTTTGGAGCTAACTGATGTCTCCTTGGTACATGAAAGTAATGGTTGAATACCATCCTCCACAAAAACAACATCACGGCTAACCAAAATGTGTTTAGTATAGATGATAGCCTTTGCTTTTAGAACTATACCCAACAAAAATACATTTTGTTGCTTTATCATCCAATTTCTTGCATTGTTGTTCACGCCCTAATGCATATGCTAGACAACCAAAAACATAGAGGTGAGTAACGGATGGCTTACAACCATGCAAGATAAGCAACTTGGGTGACCCTTATCCATACAAGTCTAAAAATTCCTTATCACACTCTACAAACAAGATCTAGACCATTTTCTCTTTGGGGGCCATCCTTTTGCCCATATGACCACCTTTTGAGAAGTTGGTGACACGTTTTTTGCAAGCACAAACTCCCATCAAGTTGGTTTACTACCAAGTAATCCATACACCAATTGAGGTGAGCCCATCTTGGTCGAGTTTGTTAAAAAGGGTTAACACCAGTTCTATGTGGGAAACACATTGTGGCGAGGCCAAAATCTCCCAATATACCTAGGCAACCTCCTACAATATCGATAACCCTAAAATATGGGCAACAACCCTAATTGGGGTATGGCACCAAGGGTGACTACCATTTTTAATGCAAACACGGCTACTACTTTTGCAACACCACATATGTGGGTGTCTACCAAAATAGGCACAAACTAGGGTGACTACCTCCTCACACACAAGTCAATTTTGGGCATCTACTCTTTTTCCTCCTCCTAGTCTCATCTCGGTGACTTCATCTCCTCAATGTACTTGGAAGGCGACTACCACATTGAGATGGGCTCCAATAGCACATTGAGATGGGCTCCGTCATTCCTACTATGGGTCGTAACAAACCGAGTACATTTTCTTAGGGTGTGAGAGTGAATTTTAATGCAAAGAATACGGTCGCAAAGCTCTGGCTATGTCGCAAGCTATGATTGGGGCCTAATTGAAGTTGGCTACCAGAGTCATCATTAACCCACTCCTCTCCCACTTTTGGCTACGACTTTGATGCATGTAGCAATTAAGTCTAAGATTCTGCAAGTCTGATGGAGAGTGTTAATCTCCAAGGGAACAAGCTACTCTTGAATTTAGAGCACCTCTATCTCAAGATTAACTAAAAAACCTTCACTAATTTGGAGGCACAATAAAAATTTTGGATAAACTGTGAAGAAGAAGACTCTACAGAGAGTCTGCTGCATATATCTCTCTCATTGACTTATCAAATGTGTAATGTTCTTTATAAAACTTTGCACAAGGTGTCTCCTATAGTTTGTGCACCTCTTCCAAGTTAAATCACTTCAAAAGATTTAGTAGATCTTGAGAAATGAACTTAACAAGTCACCTATGTCTAAAACTGTTCTTCTGAGAAGTCGATTCAGACACCTAAAGCTTCTAGCACTTGCTTCTCTCAATCTAGAACCTGTTTATGTGAATTCTTTTAGCCATAGATAGCTTACCTTCCAACTTAAAGATTGAGTACTTGCTTGCTCAAAACTTTACATTGTGGAAGGAGAACTGACTAAAACATTAACATCGAATTTTGCACCTGTTTCAGAAAACAGTGAACACTTCTTCACATATGAATGTTCCTACTCATAATTCTCACAGCCTGTTTACAATTAGGCTCTCAAACTTTAACCATAGACTCATTAACTATGTAACTAGACATCTACAAAACGATTCTTGAAATGATCAAGCACAGAAGGAGAAAACACAGAAACATCGGGTGCAATCTTTCTTCATTACTAGAGAATTTTTACATCTGGATGAGAGAGCTAATCTTCATGCTTCTCAAGAGTCTAATTACTTGTAATTCTTCTGGATTCTTGTAATCTACACTCTCTCATATTTTCCCGGACATTTTTCCTTGTATATATAGGTAAATATTTACAACCTTCTGACTATACAAAAGTATAAGTAAACTATCTGAATTAATGTTCATATGTGTACACATCTTCATCTTCTCGATATGCACTTCCTTCACACTTCATATTCTTGATCTTTTCTTCAGTCCTTGGCTTCAACTCTTCATCAAAACATCAATTGTTGACTGCCCTGCACCAACAGCTCCCCCTCAATCATCAATTGAGGTTTTCTCTATCTTCTTTATACCTGCCATGTCTTTGAATCTCTATAACTTTGGTCCATCCAAGCTCTTGGTTAGCATTCAACTATCTGATCTTTTGTTGAAGTATGTGATTTCAATCTCTTTATCCATCACTTTCTCTCTTAGAAAGTGATACTGAATTTCAATGTGTTTGGTCTTGGCATGAAAAATAGGATTAGCAGCTAGATACAATGAACTCATGTTATCTCCATGAATAGTGGGTGTACTCTGAATGATATCAAAACTCTTCATCAGAGTCTTAAGCCATATCACTTCTTTTGCAGCTTCCACCATACCTTTATACTCTGCTTTTGTAGATGAGAAAGCAAATGTGTGTTGCTTCTTTGAACACCATGAAATTAACTTATCTCCCACATAACACAAGTATCCATTTGTTGATCTCCTATCATCTGGATTACCTACCCAATCTGCATCACTATATATCTTGATGTTTGTATCTGATGTAAAACCATAATAAAACCTTCTTTGAGTGTACCCTTAATGTACCTCAACACTCTTTGTCCTACAAACCAATGTTCTTTCCTAGGGCAATGCATGAATTGAGATAATACTCCCACTGCATATGACAAATCAGGTCTAGTTAAAGTAGCATAAATCAGACTACCAACCAAACTTTGATATAGCTTCATATCCTTGAACTCTTCTCCACCATATCTGCTCAATTTGTGGTTCACTTCCATTGGAGTAGGTTCTACCCTTCAATCATTCATTTTAAACTTGATCAACAAGTTCTTCAAATACCTTTCTTGAGTTATATACACTCCATGTTGAGTGTATGAGATCTCCATGCCCAAGAAATACGACAAGTCTCCCAAGTCACTAATCTTGAACTCTTTCTCCATTTGCTTCTTTAAGCTTTGAATGCCTTTCTCATCTGTACCTGTAAGAATTATATCATCAACATATATGCACATGTAAATGAACCCATCATCACTTGCTTTAACAAGCAAGCTACTATCTGCCTTTGATACTTGGAATCCTAGTTCTTTCAAGAACTTCACAAGTCTATAATTCCATGCCCTTGGGGCCTGCTTCAAACCATACAAAGCTCTCTTGAGCTTACATACATACTCTAGATACTTTTCATCTCTGAATCCTTGTGGTTGCTCCATGAAAACATCATCTGAAATATAACCATTTAAAAAAGCATTCTTCACATCTAATTGATATAATTTCCAACCTTTACATGCAGCAATAGCTATGAGTGTCCTGATGGTTGTCATCTTTGCCACAGGACTATAGGTCTCATCATAGTCTACACCATATGTCTGAGCAAAACCTTTCACAACAAGTCTAGCTTTATACCTAGACACACTTCCATCTGCATACCTCTTTGTCTTGTAGACCCATTTGCACCCAATGATCTTCTGACTATTTGGTTTAGGAACCAAATCCCAAGTCTCATTCTCCATCAATGCATCATACTCTTCCTGCATAGCTTTCTCCCAATTTTCCTTACCTTTTGCCTCTTCATATGTAGAAGGATCTTCATCTGCCTTTACCATATAAGCATAATCTTTGGTAGCCAAAAAAGAAGTGTCATAGCTATACCTTGTAGGTTGCCATTTGTGTCTTGTTGACCTTCTGAGTTCTCCACTTCTTGAGGTTTCTAGTTCATCACATTCTAGATCAAACCTTGGCACTTCTTCTATTTCAACATGTACTTCATTGTTCTTCTCTTCATCAAATATCTGAACCTTTGATTTACCTTTCTTTTGATCCACAATTTCTTCATCACCTGCATAAATATTTATTGTACCTGCATACCAAGTACCTTGCTCATCAAATGTAACATCCTTAGACACTAGGAATTGTTTTGGGGATGGACTCCACAACCTATATCCCATCTGCTTATCATCATATCCAATAAACACATATTTTTCAGCTTTAGGCTCCAATTTATGCCTCAATTGTGATGGCACATATGCATATGCCAAACATCCAAATACTTTGCAATGATCTAAAGTAAGTCTCTTACCCCACCATGCCTCATATGGTGTCACACCATGCAAAGCTTTACATGGTAATCTATTGATCAAATAAGTAGCTGTATTTACAGCCTCAGCCTACAAATAATTTGGGCAATTTTTCTCCTTCATCATGGATCTTGCAAACTCAACAAGAGTTCTATTCCTCCTTTCTGCTACACCATTTTGTTGAGGAGAATACCTGCAAGTAACCTCTCTCTTTATACCTACATTCCACAAGTAATCACTGAATTCATTAGAGAAATACTCTCCCCCTCCATCTGACCTTAGTCTCTTCAACTTATGAGCTGTAATTCTCTCTGCATACACATGATAATGTTTGAATGTATTGAATACCTCTGATTTATCTTTGATCACATATATAGTGATCCATCTCGTAGCATCATCAACATAAATCACATAATATCTTGAACCATTGATACTGAAATCCTTTGATGGTCCCCACACATCTGTGTGTGTACAAATTCAAGCTTCTCTGAATACATAAAACCATGCTTGGAATAAGATTGTTTATGAGCCTTACCTAATTGACATGCTTCACATCTGTATGTCATATGTTGACCTGCAACATTAGGCAACCCAAGCACTGAACCGTTGTTAACCATATCTTTGATACCTCTTTCATTAAAATGTCCAAGCCTCTTGTGCCAAAGATCTAACTCAGATATCTTATGTCCTCCATAAGTGAACAAGGCATGACCAACATTACCTTGGATCTTCAAGGTGAACAATCTTCCTTCTTTCTTTCCTAAAACAATTTGTTTATACCCATTGCTAGGGTCTTCCACAAACACTCCTTCATTAGTGAACCTAACTTCATAACCTTTTTCAACAATTTGTCCTACACTTATCAGATTCTTAGGAATTGTAGGAACATATAAAACCTTACTCAAGAGAGTACTACCATCCTTGGCCTTCACTGATCCAATTGACTTCACATTATGCTTTGTATTGTCACCTGTTTGAACTACATGATTAGTTACCTTATTCTCCAAATCAGTCATCAAAGCTATGTTGCCACTCAGGTGATTTCTACACCTTGAGTCAATGTAGAAGACTCTTTGGTCTTCACTTTGCCTTTCACAAGTTGCATTCATTATCAATGTTGAATCCTCCTTCTGATCTGAAGCATAATTATAATAGGTATTGTTGTATTGTTGACTTTGGAATCCTCTACCTACATTGCTTCCAAAGTAACCTCTACTACCTCTACCTCTGAAATTACCTCTTTGATTCCCACCACCTCTTCCTCTTGAATTAAAATTCTGATTATATCCACCATTACTCTGAGTATTATGCCAACAATCATTAGCTAAGTGATTTGTCTTACCACAAATCCAGCAAGCTTGAACTCCATCTTTATTACTCCTGCCTCTTCCTCTACCTTTGCCACCTCCTCTTCCTCTTAGGAAGTTGGCTTGGCTAGTTGTACCTTCATCTTCATTTGCTTGTTGCTTTCCTTTGATATTCTTCTTCTTATCCTTTGAATACATTGCTTGACCTGCACTCTTATCACTTTCACCTTTGACATCCTGCTCAAAGGTTAGCATATGTCCTAGCAATTGATTTAGATCAGGAGTGAAATGATCAAGTGATAATTGAGTAGACAAAATGAATGGCTTCCATTTGTCATCACCTCTCAAACCTGTAAGGATTTGCCTTACCAATTTATCCTCCTCAATGTCTTCATCAACTCCTCCTAATGCATCTGCAATGTCCTTCATCCTTGTTACATAATCTGAGATGGATTGAGAGGCCTTTTTCTTGAATGTAGTAAATTCTGTCCACAAGGATGCCTTCCTTGACTTTGTGGTGTTTTGGAAATGCTCCTCCAAAGCATTCCATATATCACTTGCACTTTCAAGACCTCTAATGTGAGGTAGCAAGTAATCATTAACTACCATGTAAATAATTCTCCTGGCTTGAGCATCTTGCTTCATCCAAGTCTTCAAATCTGATAATTCCTCCCTAGTTGGAACACTAGGATCTCTGAACTGAGGCTTTTCTTCTTCACTTGTGATGTATCCTATCAAATCTTTGCTCATAAGGTGAGCTTCCATCCTCATTGACCATGCTGGATAGTTCTCTCTATCCAACTTCTCTATTTGAAGAGAGTCTCCCATCCATTCTTCACCTATATATTGAATTCTTCAAACTTTATGAGTAATAGATGTACCTTTACTTTGAATGATACTCCTTTTGTATTCCTTGATGTCGTATGGCCTCCTTCTCAAGATTTGCTCTCAAGCTTTCACCTTTTGAATCTTTAATTGTTGAACTCTTTATGTCTGCAGCCGTCGGGGTCCTCCTTCCTTCAATTTTGATACTTCCTGCTCTGATACCACTGATGGAGAGTGTTAATATCCAAGAGAACTAGCTACTCTTGAATTTAGAGCACCACTATATCAAGAGTAACTAAAAAACCTTCACTAATTTGGAGGCACAATAAAAATTTTGGATAAACTGTGAAGAAGAAGACTCTACAGAAAGTCTACTGCATATATCTCTCTCATTGACTTATCAAATGTGTAAACTTTCTTATAAAACTTTGCAGAAGGTGTCGCCTATAGTTTATGCACCTCCTCCAAGTCAAATCACTTCAAAAGATTCAGGAGATCTTGAGAAATGAACTTAACAAGTCACCTATGTCTAAAACTGTTCTTCTGAGAAGTCGATTCAGACACCTGAAACTTCTAACACTTGATTCTCTCAATCTAGAACCCATTTATGCAAATGCTTTTAGCCATAGATAGCTTACCTTCCAACTTAAAGATTGAGTACTTGCTTGCTCAAAACTTTACATTGTGGAAGGAGAACTGACTAAAACATTAACATCGAATGTTGTGCCTGTTTCAGAAAATAGTGAACACTTCTTCACATATGAATGTTCCTACTCATAATTCTCACAGCTTGTTTACAATTAGGCTCTCAAACTTTAACCATAGACTCATTAACTATGGAATTAGACATCTACACAAGGATTCTTGAAATGATCAAGCACAGAAGGAGAAAACACAGAAACATAGGGTGCAATCTTTCTTCATTACTAGAGAATTTTTACATCTGGATGAGAGAGCTAATCTTCATGCTTCTCAAGAGTCTAATTACTTGTAATTCTTCTGGATTCTTGTAATCTACACTCTCTCATATTTTCCCGGACATTTTTCCTTGTAAATATAGGTAAATATTTACAAACTTCTGACTATACAAAAGTATAAGTAAACTATCTGAATTAATGTTCATATGTGTACACATCTTCATCTTCTGGATATGCACTTCCTTCACACTTCATATCTTGATCTTTTCTTCAGTCCTTGGCTTCAACTCTTCATCAAAACATCAATTGTTGATTGCCCTGCACCAACAAAGTCCACCCCTTGGGTCCTATATAAATAGATGTTTGGCACTTCTCTAGATATATCTCATGCATGTTGTGTCATTGGAGTCCTGGATCTCATTCTACTGTTCTCCTAATAGTTGATGCTATTTCTTGGCCACTCTCTGCATTCTATTACAACTTGACCACTATTGTTGAGGCTTTTGTAGATGTCTAATTCCATAGTTAATGCTTCTATGGTTAAGATTTGAGAGACTAATTGTAAACACACTGAGATAATTATGTGTAGGAACATTTGTATGTGAAGAAGTGATTAGTGTCTTTTGAAACAGGCACAATCTCGATAGTCAAAGAATTGATTAGTTCTCAGTGAATAGTGTAAAGTTTTGCACAAATGAGGAGTCAAAATCTAAGTTGGAAGGTAAGCCATCTATGGCTAAAATCATTTGATTAAATGGATTCTAGTTTGGGAGAACCATGTGTTAGAAGTTGCAGGTGTCAAAGTCGACTATACAAGAGGAGAGTTTCAGACATAGGGTGATTGTTTGGATCATTTCTCAAGCTTGAAGAATTTAATACACAGGTGAAGAAAGGATGGGAGATTCTCTTCAGATAGAGAAATTGGATAGAGAAAACTATCCAACTTGGTCAATGAGGATGGAAGCTCATCTCATGAGCAAAGACATGATAGGTTACATCACACGTGAAGAAGAAAAACCACAATTCAGAGATCCTTCCAACTAGGGATGAACTCTCATATTTGAAGACTTGGATGAAGAAGAATGCTCAAGCAAGGAGCATTATCTACATGGGAGTCAATGACTACTTGCTACCTCATATTAGAGGACTTGAAAGTGCAAGTGACATATGGAATGCTTTGGAGGAGCATTTCCAAAATACTACAAAGTCAAGGAAGGCATCTTTGTGGGCAGAGTTTACCACATTCAAGAAGAAGGCCTCTCAATCTATTTCTGATTATGTAACAAGGATGAAGGACATTGCAAATGCATTAGGAGCAGTTGATGAAGATATTGAGGAGGATAAATCGGTAAGGCAAATCTTCATAGGTTTGAGAGGAGATGAGAAATGGAAGCCACTCATTTTGTCTATTGAATTGTCACTAGATCAGTTCACTCCTGATTTAAATTAGTTGCTACGACACATGCTAACTTTTGAGCAGGATGTCAAAGGTGATGGTGATAAGAGTGCAAGTGAAGCAATGTATTCACTGGATAAGAAGAAGAATAGCAAAGGTAAACAACAACTAAATGAAGAAGAAGGTACAACTAGCCAAGCCAACTTCCTAAGAGGAAGAGGAGGTGGCAAAGGTAGAGGAAGAGGCAGAAGCAATAAAGATCAAGCCAAAGCTTGTTGGATTTGATATAATCAGAACTTTAATTCAAGAGGAAGAGGTGGTAGAAACCAAAGAGGTAATTTCAGAGGTACAGATAGTAGAGGTTACTTTGGAAGAAATGCAGGTAGAGGATTCCAAAGTCAATCCTACAACAATACCTACTACAACTATGCTTCGGATCAGAAAGAAGATTCAACCTTAATCATGAATGCAACTTGTGAAATACAAAGTGATGACCAAAGAGTCTTCTACATTGACTCATGGTGTAGCAATCACCTGAGTGGTAATATAGCCTTGATGACTGATTTGGAGAATAAGGTAACTAATCATGTAGTTCAAACAGGTGATAATACAAAGCACAATGTGAAGTCAATTGGATCAGTGAAGGCCAAGGATGGAAGTACTCTTCTGACTAAGGTTTTGTATGTTCCTACAATTCCAAACAATCTGATAAGTGTAGGCAAATTGTTGAAAAAGGTTATGAAGTAAGGTTCACTAATGATGGAGTTTTTGTGGAAGACCCTAGCAATGGGTATAAACAAATTGTTTCAGGGAAGAAAGAAGGAAGACTCTTCACATTGAAGATTCAAGGTAATGTTGGTCATGCCTTGTTTACTTATGAAGGACATAAGATCTCTGAGTTAGATCTTTGGCATAAAAGGCTTGGACATTTCAATGAAAGAGGTATTAAAGATATGGTTAATAATGGTTCACTGCTTGGATTGCCTAATGTAGCAGGTCAACATATGACATACAAATGTGAGGCATGTCAATTAGGTAGGGCTCATAAGCAATCATATTCTAAGCATGGTTTCATGTATTCAGAGAAGCTTGAGTTGGTACACACAGATGTGTGGGGGCCACCAAAGGATTTCAATATTAATGGCTCAAGATACTATGTGATTTATGTTGATGATGCTACTAGGTGGATCACTATATATGTGATCAAAGATAAATCCGAGGTATTAAATACATTTAAACATTATCATGTGTATACAGAAAGAATCACAGGTCAGAAGTTGAAGAGACTAAGGTCAGATGGAGTGGGAGAGTATTTCTCTAATGAGTTCAGTGATTACTTATGGAATGCAGGTATAAAAAGGGAAGTTACTTGCAGGTACTCTCCTCAACAAGATGGTGTAGTAGAAAGGAGAAATAGAGCTCTTGTTGAGTTTGCAAGATCAATGATGAAGGAGAAAATTTGTCCAAATTATTTATGGGGTGAGGCTGTAAATATAGCTACATACTTGGTTAATAGGTTACCATGTAAAGCCTTGCAAGGTGTCACACCATATGAAGCTTGGTGGGGTAAGAGACCTACCTTAGATCATTGCAAAGTATTTGGATGTTTGGCTTATGCATATGTGCCATCTCAGTTGAGGCATAAATTGGAACTTAAAGCTGAAAAGTATGTGTTCATTGGATATGATGACAAGCAAATGGGTTATAGGTTGTGGAGTCCATCCACAAAGCAATTCGTTATATCAAAGGATGTTACATTTTATGAGCAAGGTACTTGGTATGCAGGTACAATCAATAATCATGTAGGTGATGAAGAAGTTTTGGATCAGAAGAAAGGTAAATCAAAGGTTCAGATATTTGATGAAGAAGAGAACAATGAAGTACAAGTTGAAGTTGAAGAAGTGCCAAGGTTTGATCTAGAATGTGATGAACCAGAAACTTCAAGAAGTGGAGAACTCAGAAGGTCATCAAGACACAAATGGCAACCTACAAGGTATAGCTATGACACTTCATTTTTGACTCCTAAAGATTATGCTTACATGGTGAAAGAAGATGAAGACCCTTCTACATATGAAGAGGCAAAACGTAAGGAAAATTGGGAGAAAGCTATGCAGGAAGAGTATGATGCATTGATGGAGAATGAGACTTGGGATTTGGTTCCTAAATCAAATAGTCAGAAAATCATTGGATGCAAATGGGTCTACAAGACAAAGAGGTATGCAGATGGAAGTGTGTCTAGGTATAAAGCTAGACTTGTTGTGAAAGGGTATGCTCAGACATATGGTATAGATTATGATGAGACCTATAGTCATGTGGCAAAGATGGCAACCATCAGGACACTCGTAGCCATTGCTGCATGTAAAGGTTGGAGATTATGTCAATTAGATGTGAAGAATGCTTTTCTTAATGGGTATATTTCAGATGATGTTTTCATGGAGCAAGCACAAGGGTTCAGAGATAAAAGGTATTCAGAATATGTATGTAATCTCAAGAGAGCTTTGTATGGTTTGAAGCAAGCCCCAAGGGCATGTAATTATAGACTTGTGAAGTTCTTGAAGGAACTTGGTTTTCAAGTATCTAAAGCAGATAGTAGCTTGCTTGTCAAAGCAAGTGATGATGGGTTCATTTACATGTGCATATATGTTGATGACATAATTCTTACAGGTACAGATGAGAAGGGCATACAAATTCTCAAGAAACAAATGGAGAAAGAGTTCAAGATTAGTGACTTGGGAGACTTGTCATATTTCTTGGGCATGCAGATCTCATATACTCAACATGGAGTGTATGTAACTCAAGAAAGGTATTTGAAGAATTTGTTGATCAAGTTTAAAATGGAATATTGCAGGGTAGCACCTACTCCAATGGAGGTGAATCACAAATTGAGTAGATATGGAGGAGAAGAATTCAAGGATATGAAGCTTTATCAAAGTCTAGTTGGTAGTCTAATCTATGCAACTCTAACTAGGCCTGATTTATCATATGCAGTTGGAGTGTTGTCTCAATTCATGCATTGTCCTAGGAAAGAACATTGGGTTGCAGGAGAAAGAGTATTGAGATACACCACTCAAGGAAGGTTTGTATTATGGTTTTACGTCAGATACAAACATCAAGATATATAGTGATATAGATTGGGCAGGTAATCCTTATGATAGGAGATCAACATATGGATACTTGTGTTATGTGGGAGATAAGTTAATCTCTTGGTGTTCTAAGACACAACACACAGTTGCTTTATCATCTACAGAAGCAGATTATAAAGGTATGGTTGAAGCTGCAAAGGAGGTCATATGGTTGAAGACTCTCATGAAGAGTTTTGACATCACTCAGAGTACACCCACTATTCATGGAGATAACATGAGTTCATTGTATCTAGCTGCTAATCCTGTTTTTCATGCCAAGACTAAACATATTGAGATTCAGTATCACTTCTTAAGAGAGAAGGTCATTGATAAGGAGATTGAAGTCATACATACTTCAACAAAAGATCAGATTGCAGATATGCTAACCAAAAGCTTGGATGACGAAAGCTACAGAGATTCAAAGACATGGAAGGTATAAAGAAGATGGAGACAACCTCAATTGATGATTGAGGGGGAGATGTTGGTGCATGACAACCATCAATTGATGTGTTCGACAAAGATTTGAAGTCAAAAGAGGAAGCAAAGATCAATACATGAAGATTGGAGTTAGAGCATAATCAGAGAATAAAGGCTTGTATATATGTGTACATTAAACATACTTATACCTATATAATGGTCATGAGTTTGTACATAACACCTATATATACAAGTAGAAAAGTCTGGGTATGTATGAGAGATGATGAATTAGAGGTTGTGAGAACCATCAGACACTTGAGAAGTGAAGTGAACATCTCTCATCATTCAGATGTAAATTTTCTGAGTAAAGGAAAAAGTTGCACCCGATATTTTGTTGTGTTCTCCTTCTATGCTTGATCATTTTAGAAATCCTTTTGTAGATGTCTAATTCCATAATTATGCTTCTATGATTAAGATGTGAGAGCCTAATTGTAAACAGGCTGAGAGAATTATGTGTAGGAACATTTGTATCTGAAGAAGTGATGAGTGTCTTCTGAAACAGGCCCAATCTGAACGGTCAAAGAATTGATCAGTTCTCAGTGCATAGTGTAAAGTTTTGCACAAATGAGGAGTCAAAATCTAAGTTGGAAGGTAATCCATCTATGGCTAAAAGAATTTGATGAAACGGCTCTATTTTGGGAGAACCGTGTGTTAGAAGTTGCAGGTGTCAAAGTCAACTATACAGGAGGATAGTTTCAGACATAGGTTGATTGTTTGGATCATTTCTCAAGATCTACTGAATTTTTGAGATGATTTAACTTGGAGAAGGTGGAGAAACATTATCCAAAACGTCATACAAAGTTTCGTTGAAAACTTTACACATTTGATTAGTCAATGTGTGAGTAATGTGCAGTAGACTTTTCTGAGTAGTGATTCTCTTTACAATTAGTGCAAGTCTTGATAGTTTGGCACTTGTCTTCCAAATTGGTTGAAGGTTTTGAGTTATTCTTGATATAGAAGTGTTCTAACATCAAGGATAGCTTGTCTTTTGGAGATTCACACTCTCCATTAGTGGAGTTGTCTATTGGTAGTAGAGAGTGATTGTGCAAGCCTTGGCTAGTACTTCTTAGTTTGAGCCTATTGTATTTCTATTCCATTTCTCTTACAGAGACTTCTTGATTGTTACGTTACTTCTTATGTTGATTTCTTATTGCCTCTGGAATGGCATGCTAATCCACTGCAATGTTCATTGAGAATATTTTTTGGCTCACTGTAACCACTGGACCTGTTAAGAAGTTGGAATTTTCTCTTATATAGGCAATTGCCATTTTTCCTTCTCCATGTCTTTACTTTCAATTAGTGCACCTGCACACAAAACTGTCACATGGTAGACTTCCCTAAGGAAGAACTCCCCTTGAGTAGAAGAAGTGTTGGAAGTGTGTGGACATAGTGGCCTTTTCTATAGTTTGGCACTCTTCTATAATTGGATACGCCAATACATCCTCTACATACCTATTTTTGTATGTATGAATTCAATGCTAGAAAGGTGGTGCAACAAACTAAGATGTTTCCTGCCAAATTCTTGCATAAAGATTCACTTTATGTCTCATTATCACCATGGAAAATTAATTCATCGACATAAATAGCCATAATTATGATGTTGTTATCAACCTTCCTTGCATATAATGAGTTAATTGCATCACACATAGAAAATCCAATCAAAACATCAGCAATCCTTGCATGCCAAGAACAAGGGGCTTGTTGGAGCCCATAAAGAGTCTTTTTCAACTTGCAAAATCCATGATGCTTTGAATCCCAATATCCTTGTGGCTAGTCCATGTATACTTGTAACAAATTATTCTTCACATCCATCTGATGTAAAATTCCTGTACATAGTAGCATTTTCCAATGCTTCACCTAATGTAGTATCCGACTTCAAATTTTGATCTAATGGCATAGAAATTGTCTTACAATCAGCCATACCATACTTTTGCAGCATACTCTAGGCATATTGCCTTTGTGACATGCATATACCTATTTTGTATGAATAAACTCAATGCCCAAGAAATAGTGTATCACACCAAGATCTTTCATGTCAAATTCTTTCATAAAGAGTTGCTTTACCTCTTTAATGCTTGCTTCGTTATCGCCTCCTACAATCAAATCATCAACATAAATAGCCACAATTGTGATGCCATCATCACCCTTCCTTGCATATAATGAATGATCTGCATCACACATAGAAAATCCAATGGTGGTTAAGTAGTTAGCAATCCTTGCATGCCAAGCATGAGGGACTCGTTTAAGTCCATACAAAGCCTTTTTCAATTTGCAAATATATTCAGGGTGTTTTCAATCTTCATATCCTTGTGGCTTATCTATGTATACTTCTTCTTGTAGCTCACTATGTAGAAAAGCATTCTTCATATCCATCTAATGCAAAGTCCATCCTTTTGGTGTAGCTAATGCAACAAGTGTTTTGATAGTAGACATCTTAGCTATAGGGCTGAAAGTTTCCTCATAATCAATGCCATAAGTTTATGCATATCCTTTTGCTACCAATTGTGCTCTTTACCTGCATATGCTACCATCAACGTTGTGCTTTACCTTATAAAGCTACTTGTAGCCTATGGGTTCCTTTCCATGTGACAATGGAACTAGCTTCCATGTATCGTTTCCATAAAGTGCAGCCATCTCATCATCCATAGTTTTTTTCCAAATTGCATTTCCTATTGCATCTTGAAAACAAGAGCATTCAGCATCTTGCATTACCTTTGTCATGTAGCACAATGATTGGCCATGTAACTATCATATATCAATCGTTGCACTGAATTTTCCATCCTCCCAAATCTTCTTGGGCCTAGGTCACTTATCCTTGTATCATCTGCATGTGCCTTTCTTACTCTTGGAGTCTTCACAGAGGGCAATCCAAGTTCCTCATCAAGTTTCTTTTCTAAATTGCTTGAATCTCCATCAATGTCTTCAAAACCTGTAGATGTTTTACTATTAACAAAAAGCTTTTCTTTACATTTCTTTGATGTATTTGTTGAATTTCTTGGACTAAAATTTCCATGCAATCTTCCAATCCATGGATTTGAGTTGGAACTATTGCTTGGTGATGCATCCGGTCCACTCTGTTGGAGAAAATCACTAATTGGACCTATATTTGAGGGTCAAAGCTTCAGAAGAAAACCACATGCCTATGTGAAGGGACAATTTCACAAGTGTATTATATTTGTAAAGTTAGTTCACTTTAGCTCTAGAAGTTTTTAAAATCACGAGAATGAGAAAATCTATATAAGTTAGTTTGTATCAACTGACGCGGCGAGAGAGAAGAAGAGGGAAGACAATGAGAAAGTTAGTTAGTGCTCATTTTGTATGACTGAGTATAGTCGGGCTTCTCTGAGTGAGAAAGCATCTGTAAAACTTCTGAGTTTTTCATAGCTATGAGAAGAACTGAGTAAAGTTTTGTGTATGAGACTCTCTCCATCATCTCCATGTTTGTCTACTGTGTGATGAGTTTAAAAGTTCAAGTTTTCTGACCAACTCCATGCCTGGCATCGAATTCCAGTTGATAAGTCATATTCTAAGTGTGCATGAAGTCACCTATTGTTTTGGTATCTCAAAGCTTCAGGTTTTATGCGGGAAGTCGATGCCTAGCATCGAATCCATGCTCAAAAGTGGCTAAAAACAGCCCAAGTTGATGCCCGGCATCAAATCCTCGTTGCAACTCGATGCTAGGCATCGAATTCCATTTTTAGACAGCGAAATTTACTAAAATAGGCAAAATTTCTAGTTTTGGAAAGTCATATAGGGTCATCTTGTGAAGGCCATAACTTGAGTTCTAGAGATCCGTTTCTTGCATATGATAGTTTGTTGAAAGCTCTAACTCTTCTAGTTTCATCCACTAAAAGATCTTGGAGAAATAATATTTGAGCTAAGAGAAATTAGCAAAATACTGAAGGTATGTCATTTCAGTGACTAGAAAAATTGAAAGAAGCAAAGTTCTTGGTTTCAGCTATCATTTCTCAAAGTTTGGAGTGGCAATGAGTTAATGGTGACCATAGAGGTGTTCTAGTGTCACATTAATTCATTTCTTGTGGTGTTTTACACATCAACAAGTGGTATCAGAGCAGAAAGGTCCTAAAGAGCAGAAGGCGGCAAAGATATGAGAAGTTTTGTAAAGTTTTCATTAAAGTTTTAAAGGTGAAGCATTTGAAGACACAAGGCATCAAAAGATTACTTTCAAAAGTATCCTCATACAAAAAGAACTCCAAAAGGTATTATCCTTTATCCTTTAAGCTCACAGGCTGCACCAGAAGGAAAGGAGTATGCAGATCATATCTCCATTGACAAACTGGATAGAGATAATTACCCCGCATGGGTAATGAGAATGGAAGCCTTACTTATGAGTAAGGATCTCATGGTATATGTAACAGGTGAAGAAGAGAAGCTAGTATTTGAAGATGAAAGCCGACCAAAGAAAGAAGAACTTGATGCTTTAAAGCATTGGCAGAAGAAGGATGCAAGTGCAAAAGCCTACATCTACAATACAATCTCTGATCATTTGCTACCACACATCAGAGGATTGGAATCATCTAAAGATATATGGAATACATTGGAGTATCATTTCCAAAGCACTATTAAAGCACGGAAAGAAAGTCTGTGGTCAGAGTTTACAACATTCAAGAAGAATCCAAGTCAAAGTATTAGTGATTATGTCACTAAGATGAAGGATCTTGCAGATAGTCTTGGATCCATAGATGAAGATGTTTAAGATCACAGATTGATTGTTCAACTACTTGCAGGTTTGAGAGGGGATGAAAGGTGGAAACCTTTTGTCTTATCAACAGAACTTTCATTAAATCACTATGTTCCATATTTGAACCAGTTGCTTGGTTTGATGCTCACATATGAGCAAGACTTGAAGGGAGATGGAGATAAAAAACAAAGTTCTGCAATGTACATGAAGAATAAGAAGAAAGGAGATAAAGGTAAAGCAAAGGATGAAGAAGAGTCGAGTTCTCAAGTTTATTATGCAAGAGGTAAAGGCACTGGTAGAGCAAGACCAAGAGCTTTTGGAAGAGGAAGAGGTAATCAAAATAACAACAAGAAGGCTTGTTGGATCTGTGGATTGAGTAATCATTTGGCTCATGACTGTTGGCACAATCAACAAGGATCAAATCAAAATCAAAATAACAATAGCAGAGGCAGAGGTGGAAGATATCAAAGTAATTTTCAAAGAGGTAGACAAAGTCAAAGAGGAGGCTATGGTAGAGGTGGAGGAAGAAGTTGGAGACAGAATCAATCCTACAACACCACCTACTACAATTATGCAAATGACACACAGAATGAAAGTCATACATCATTGATGATGAACTCAATCAGCACATCAGATAAAGAAGATCTAAAGGTATTTTACATTGACTCTGGATGTTCTAATCATTTGTCAAGAAACATAGAATTGATGTCAGAATTAGAAAAAGGCATCTCTAGTCATACAGTTCAAACAGGTGATAATACAAGACATAGTGTACATTCAATTGGAAAAGTGAAATGCAAGAGTGGAGCAGATTTGCTAACCACTATTTTGTATGTTCCCATAATACCTAAAAACTTGATTAGTGTGGGACAGATAGTTGAAAAAGGTTTTCAAGTCAGGTTTACAAATGAAGGAGTATTTGTTGAAGATCCAAAGAATGGATATAATCAGATTGTCTGTGGTAAGAAAGAAGGTAGACTCTTTACTTTAAGAGTGCAAGGAAACATTGGTCAAGCTTTGCTCACACATGGTGAAGGAGTGATTACAGAACTTGATCTCTGGCATAAGAGATTAGGTCACTTCAATGAAAGAGAAATTAAATCTATGGTTGCTAATCAGTCTGTACTATGATTACCAAATGTGCAAAGTCAACATATGGTTTATAAATGTGAAGCATGTCAAATGGGAAAAGCACACAGGTTACCATTTCAAAAGAAAGGATTCAAACATGATGGATTACTAGAGCTCATTCATACAGATGTATGGGGACCAGCAAAAGAAGGATCTATCAGTGGCTCAAGGTATTATGTTCTTTTCATTGATGATGCTACAAGATGGATAACTTTATATGTTTTGAAGGAAAGATCAGAAGTGTTTGGAGCTTTCAAGCATTTTCATGCATATGCAGAGAGAGTCACAGGTCAAAAGCTTAAGAGATTGAGGTCTGATGGAGGGGGAGAATACTTCTCCCAAGAGTTCAATGATTATCTTTGGAATGCAGGTATTGAGAGAGAAATAACCTGCAGGTATACACCACAACAAATGGTGTAGCAAAAAGGAGAAACAGGACTTTGGTTGAGTTTGCTAGAGCTATGCTGAAGGAGAAGAATTGTCCAAATTATCTTTGGGCTGAGGCTGTAAATATAGCTACATATCTTGTGAATAGATTACCATGTGCAGCTCTAAATGGAATGACTCCATATGAAGCTTGGTGGGGTAAGAAACCAACACTAGATCATTGTAGAGTGTTTGGATCAATTGCATATGCTTATGTGCCATCACAACTTAGACATAAACTTGAACCAAAGGAAGAAAAATATGTGTTCATTGGTTATGATGAAAAGCAAATGGGTTACAGATTGTGGAATCCTCTAACCAAACAATTTATTGTTTCTAGAGATGTTACATTTGATGAACAGAAAAGTTGGTATGCAGATCAAAGTCATACAACGAAAGAATTTGAAGAAGAGGTAAGAAGATGTGAGAAAGGAAAATCAATTGTGCAGGTGAATAGAGATGAAGACTATATGCAAGCAAGTACATCCAGAAGTGGATTAACAAGAAGGAATGAAGAAGCTCCTATATTTGATGAAGAGGTGTATCTAGAAACTTATGAAGAATGTGAACCAAGAAGGTCAAGCAGGACTAGAAGACAACCAAAAAGGTATTCTTATGATACTTCTTACATAACTCAGAAGAACTATGCATATATGGTCAAAGATGATGAAGAACCCCAGAACTATGATGAAGCTAAAGGTAAGAAGCAATGGGGAGAAGCCATGAAGGAAGAATTCAATGCACTAGAGGAGAACAAGACATGGGAACTTGTTCCTAAACCAAATGGTAAGAAGGTTATTGGAAATAAATGGGTTTATAAAGTGAAGAAGCTTGCAGATGGAAGTATAGCCAGATACAAAGCTAGACTGGTGGTGAAAGGCTATGCCCAAACCTATGGCATAGATTATGATGAGACATTCAGTCCTGTAGCTAAGATTTCAACCATAAGGACAATCATTGCTATTGCAGCTTCAAAAGGATGGACTCTAAGTCAATTGGATATAAAGAATGCATTCTTGAATGGATACATATCAGATGAGGTATACATGGAACAACCTCAAGGGTTTATAGATTCGAGGTATCCAAATTTTGTTTGCAGGTTGAGAAGAGCATTGTATGCATTGAAGCAAGCTCCAAGAGCATGGAACTATAGACTAGTGAAGTATCTTAATGATCTTGGATATCAAAGTTCAAAAGCAGATCCAAGTCTACTCATCAAAAGAGCAGAGGAAGGTACAATCTACATTTGTATTTATGTAGATGACATTATAATCACAGGTACTTCAGATGAAGGAATCAAGGAGGTAAAGAGATTATTTGAAAAAGAATTCAAGATTAGTGATCTAGGAAAGTTATCATACTTTCTTGGAATGGAATTCACTTATACAGATCATGGCATATATGTATCACAAGAAAGGTATCTTCTGAATCTATTGAAGAAGTTTGATATGGAAAATTGCAGAGAAGCTTCAACTCCACTTGAAGTTAATCACAAGCTCAGTAAATATGATGGTGCAGAATACAAAGATATGAGGAAGTATCAATCTCTTGTGGGTAGTTTGATTTATGCTACACTAACAACACCTGATCTTAGTTATGCAGTGGGAGTGTTGTCACAATTCATGCATTGTACAAAGGACTCACATTGGATTGCAGGTCAAAGAGTTCTCAGATATATCAAAGGAACTATAAAGGAAGGATTATATTATCCTCTTACATCAGATTTGAAGTTGAGAGCCTATAGTGACTCAGACTGGGCAAGTAACCAGGATGATAGAAGATCAACTCATGGTTACATGATATACATTGGTGATAAGCTTGTAATTTGGTGTTCAAAGAAGCAACATACAGTAGCATTATCATCAACTGAAGCTGAGTACAAAGGACTTGTGGAAGCATCTAAGGAGGTCATATGGATGCAGACATTGTTCAAAAGCTTGGGCATTGATCAAGGTACACCTACAATACATGGAGATAATATGAGTTCACTTTATCTTGCAGCAAATCCAGTTTTTCATGCAAGGACAAAGCACATAGAGATACAGTATCATTTTCTCAGAGAAAAGGTAATGGAGAAAGAAATTGAAGTGGAGTACATTTCTACAAAGGATCAAATAGCAAACATAATGACAAAGAGCTTGGATGGTGTGAAGACTAGCAGATTCAAAAGCATGGTAGGAGTAAAAGAAAAGAAGATGATGTGAAGAAACAGAGAATGTTAATTAGTGATTGAGGGGGAGCTATTGGAGAAACAATCACTAATTGGACATATATTTGAGGGTCAAAGCTTCAGAAAAAAACCACATGCCTATGTGAAGGGACAAATTCACAAGTGTATTATATTTGTAAAGTTAGTTCACTTTAGTTCTAGAAGTTTTTAAAATCATGAAAATGAGAAAATCTATATAAGTTAGTTTGTATCAACTGACGCGGCGAGAGAGAAGAAGAGGGAAGACAATGAGAAAGTGAGTTAGTACTCATTTTGTATGACTAAGTATAGTCGGGCTTCTCTGAGTGAGAAAGCATCTGTAAAACTTCTGAGTTTTTCATAGCTATGAGAAAAACTGGGTAAAGTTTTGTGTATGAAACTCTCTCCATCATCTCCATGTTTGTCTACTGTGTGATGAGTTTAAAAGTTCAAGTTTTCTAAGCAACTCGATGCTTGGCATCGAATTCCAGTTGATAAGTCATATTCTAAGTGTGCATGAAGTCACCTATTGTTTTGGTATCTGAAAGCTTCAGGTTTTATGCGTGAAGTCGATGTCTGGCATCGAATCCATGCTGAGAAGTGGCTAAAAACACCCCAAGTCGATGCCCGGCATCGAATTCTCGTTGCAACTCGCTGCTAGGCATCGTATTCCATTTTTAGACAGCGAAATTTACTAAAATAGGCAAAATTTCTAGTTTTGGAAAGTCATACAGGGTCATCTTGTGAAGGCCATAACTTGAGTTCTAGAGATTTGTTTCTTGCATATGATAGCTTGTTGGAAAGCTCTACTTTTCTAAATTCATCCACTGAAAGATCTTTGAGAAATAATATTTGAGCTAAGAGAAATTAGCAAAATACTGAAGGTATGTCATTTCAGTGACTAGAAAAATTGAAAGAAGCAAAGTTCTTGGTTTCGGCTATCATTTCTCAAAGTTTGGAGTGGCAATGAGTTAATGGTGACCATAGAGGTGTTCTAGTGTCACATTAATTCATTTCTTGTGGTGTTTTACACATCAACACACTCAAAACTTGAGATTCTATACTTTATTTTTCAGCATTTTCTTTGTCATTTGGTTCAAGATTAAGTCCATCTTTGGCATATGCATAGAAGCTTGAGATTTCATCAAACACCACACATTTGCTTACCTTCACTTGTCGTGTGAGTGGGTTATAACATTTATATCCCTTTTGCTCAAGGGAGTATCCAATGAAGATACATTTTTCTGCTTTTGGATCAAGCATCATCCTCAACTCATCTGGAACATTACATATGCAGTATAGCCAAAAACTTTCATATGTGATAAGTTTGGCTTTTTAGCTGTGAAGTTCTCTTCAGGTGTAACTTGATGTACGGTAGCAGTCAGAGTTCTGTTCATTGATAAGTGTGGCTTTTTACCTGTGAAGTTCTCTTCAGGTGTAACTTGTTGTAACTTGATGTATACAATAGTGTGCACAGCTTCTACCCAATAACAATGAGGAATATTCTTCTCAGCCATGAAGGCTCTTGTTATTTCTGCAATATGTCTATTTTTGCATTCAGAAATGCCATTCTATTGTGGTTTGTACCTACATGAGAACTGACGTCGAATCCCATGACTTTTTAGAAAGTTTATGAACTCATTTGACATGTATTCACCTCCTCTATCAGACCTTAATGTATGAATATACTTTCGTATATCCTTTTCCACCATACTCTCAAAATTTTGGAAGTGAGTGGACCCCTCACTCTTCTCTTTCATGAAATATACCCATACTTTTTGTGTATGGTCATCAAAACATAAAACTTGTAATCGCCCATAGATGTGGTCTTTGTAGGACCCCAAACATCTGTATCTACTATTTCTAGCACATTCTCACTAACATGCTTGTCATGCGAAAATGATGCTCTTGAATGTTTACCAAATTGACATGTTGCACATATGTTGGCAGCGGTCAAGGCACCAAAGGACTCACAAGACAAGAAAGCCAAAGAAGGGAGCCAGAGCGGAGAGAAGGCACAAGCAGACTAAGTAGTCACCGAAGATCTGGCAAGTAGGCCATTCAAATTTTTCCAAAACAACATCTTCATAACAGTGATTCTCATCACTACAAATCATTGTACATACCATTTTACCTTTTTGAAACTCCATTTTGTGCAAGCCAAGGAGTCCTCAAGCTTGAGGATTATTAGAAGTATCATCGTACCAATTTTCATGATTTTTAGACTCCGTTTGAGCCTCCAATTAGGCCCTAGAACCTAATTTTTAACTAGGCCGGACACTAGGTCTGGACAGGGCCAAAAGCTAGCAAAAAACTATAAATAGAGTTAGAGAGCTCATTTTTGAGGTTAGCTTGTAATAGATTTGAACTTGTATGAGCATTTTGGAAGTAATCTAAAGAACTCCATTGCTTCCCTCTCTTTGTCTTATTGTGTGTGCGCGTGTGTGTGTATGTGTGTGCATGTTTGTGTGCTTCTTACTCACGCACTTGTGCCTTCACTTGCTCGAGGTCTTCATACCATCCTCACGTCTTCCCGGATTGACATTAAAGGAGGTGCTACTCATCACTGAGCTACACCAAATTTTGGCACTGTTGCTGGGGATCGAGCTTTGAGGACGAGCGTCCGATGGTAAGATGTAGAGTTGAGGTGTTGGAGTCATAGGTATTTCCTTCACTTTTATCTATTTTCTTTTGTTTTCTTCACCATCTTCATTACCACCATTATCATCACCATCTTCCACCTCCATCTCCATCATCGCAAAAGATTCAGCTTTTTGGTCATATCACCACACCCACACCATTTTCCTCATTTCACTTGTGAGGGAGAGCGAGAGAGCGTTTGTGTGCTAGTGCTTTTCTGTGTTTTTTGAGATTTATTGCAGGAATCAACATCCCCAGCAGCTGCACCAGCTCTAGCAGGTAAAAAATCTGACTGTGTAGGTCCTGGGGCGTTGACCTCTGTCAATCGCGACCAACAGAAAAAATGATCCTTTTGCTAAACAAAGTACATAATCATGATCTACATGCCTAGAGCTTCCTAAATATGTGCTTAGAATTTCCTCTGTTTCCTATCAATCGCAATCGACAAACGACGACGGACACTTGTCGACGGCTCTGTCAATCGCGACCGACACCTCGATCGTGACCGACTGAGTCAACGACCGACTGACCATGACCAACAGAATCTATGCGTGACATGTCTCAATCGCGATCGAGCCATCAATCGCGATTGACCAGTCAATCGCGACTGACAGCCCCGACGGACCTGTCAATCGCGATCGACCCAGTCAACGACTGTTTGACCATGACCGACTAAACACTCGCGACAGGCCTGTCAATCGCGATCAACCCATCAATCGCGATGGACAGAGTCAACGATCCTTTGACCACGACTGACTGAATTTGCCACGTGTCAATCGCGATTGACCCATCAATCACGACTGACAGCCACGATGGACCTGTCAATCGCGACCGACACGTCGATCGTGACTGACCTATCAATTGCGATTGACAGAGCTTTTGATCGCGATTGATGGGCAAATCCAGCCATTTTTTAGGGCATAAATATATGGTTTATTTTGGGTCAAATTTTTGGGGAAAAAAGACACTAGGGTTTATCATTGCATTGTGAGGCCGCGCCACAAGTACTTCAAGAATTCATGTTTGCCTGTTAGCCTATTTTAATCCTCTTATAGCCCCAAAAACTTGAACTGGCATAACTTTCTCATACGAAATCCGTTTGCTGTGATTTTTGTTTTGTTGGAAAGCTCGTGGGGAGTACAACCAAAACTTCCACTCGTTACGGTAAAATTAATATCAGGATTATTAGATAGGGTATTTTGAAGTTCATCATATCCCAGGGTAGGAAACTGAGGGTCCCTTGGGATTGTTTTCCATAAAGGCAAAAGGCAATTTGGTCTGTGAATTACATGCATGGAAGTGATCTATCTGTCAATTGAATTTAAGTCTTGAACTAACTTTGGTACTTTTGCAGCTCCTTTGAGAGCATCGAAGGGTACTCGAAGCAAGAGTAAGTGCAAGCTTGGGAACACGCTTCCTGGGCACACCTGGGCAACACACAAGGACAGAAACTCAAGGTTGGAAATTCTCAACACCCTCTGTCAATCCCTAGCTTAGGCTAAGTACGAATAGAGGTTTTGATTAATTAGGGATACGTTAAGAACGACCAAGTCCAAGGACTCTAATCACTCAAGTGCAAGTGTTAGGAGATTACAATTGCGAAACAACCTAAGGGAAAAGAATTTAAATCAAGTGACCACACTCAAAGTATGATAAAACTTAAGTGTCCCTTGTGACGAAGATTAATTGGACAAGAAGTGGCACCCTAAGAAAATTAAAAAGAACAAGTGATTAATACAAAAAAACTCAGCAACGAGGTTGTACTTGGGAAAATTGGGAGTATTCAATAGGGCATATGAACCTTAGATCAGGACAACACCTAGGGAGAGATAGACAAAGTCTTAGATCTTCAGAGGCTAGTGTCAATCACACTGCTAGGTCTTGGGCCCAACAGCTGATCGATCATTCATACTACCCTAGCTCTGAGACTAGTGAGTTAGAGATGTCTCAAGGCATGGAGAGATCCACGAGAAGTTCAGGAGTGCCATACCTACACAGGGTAGAAGGCCCTTACAAGATGCAACTCGAATACCTTAGGATTTAACCGATTAGGTGCTAGCATCTATGAGGACGGCCTAGGAAGATCTGTGGTCCAGATTAAAAACCCTGACCAACCCATTGGAATTGAGCATCCTGCTGTCAAGTTTGAAAATGGAGCATACCTGGACAAAGAAGGAACCATATACGTGGTCACCAGCCACCCAGATAGGACAGATGAATTTGGTAATGTGATCCCAGAAACGGATATAGGTGACCTAGAGCAAGGGAACATGGGTGAAGAACCTAAAACCACTCGAGGCAAATATGTGCTTACTAGAATTATCACGCCAGAGTGGATTCCCCAGGACAATAAGAGCATAGATCTGCTTCTCAATCGAGAAACCGATGAAGCCTTCTGGAGGTATAAGCATAATCAACCGAATGAGGTAGGAATGATCACGATATATAAGTTCAAAGACCCTGATTGCCCAGGCAAGGTGACCTATCTAGAAAAAACTTCAGAGAGGATCTTTGTGGTCACCGAGCATGGTAGACATGCCTACACTTGGAAGGGGGAATTTATTTTTTCTCAACCAAGATCTAATGTCTCTTTTGGCCACCAAAGGACTGGAACATCCCAAGCTCATGGCGCTCAAAGGGATAGAAGTAGAGATAGGCCAAAAGTGAGCTTTGCCAACCCAATAGGCAGAGAACGAGCGCGAACAGAGACAAATAGAGAAGAAACAGAGAGAACTAGAGTTCCAAGGAACCTAAGAAATGCTGAGGATTTTCCTTTGCCTAGGGAACACACCACGACTTTGAGACCTACACAGCTAGTTAAGTCCATGAAGAATTACTTCGATGGCACTGGAGATCCATACGATCATGTGGCCGAATTTAGGCAAGCCTTGAGAGCTGAACAAGTGGAGGATCTATTCACGCAGTACAATGCCTTTGGTCTAACCCTTAGGAACACCGCTCTTACGTGGTTTCAACCACTGAATGAGAGGCACTTCAGAAACATAGACCAACTTCTAGAGGCATTCATTATTGAATTCTCTAAGAGTGGCATAAGGCATAATACTTCCTCGCTGATTCATAGCTTCAAGCAAACCCCTCAAGAGATGGTTAGACTTGCAGGAAGAAGGTTTAGGCAATGTTTAGAGAGATGCCGTGTTTTTTAGTTACCCACACCATCCAAACAAGTGGCTTTATTCCTAGATGGATTGCTCAGTACCAAACTACGATCATATGTGTACTTGAAGGACCCTAAAACTATAGAAGAGTGTGTACGCATGTGCATAGACGTTGAAGATAATCTAGGGGAGGAACTAGAACTATCAAAAATCTACAAGGATTCAGATAGTTCTACTAGCCTTAGTTCTACACAATCCACCTCTATTGAGGAACTCGCTGAGAAGGTAGCTCAGAAGCTAGGCGTATCAAGCAAACAAATACCAAGGTTTGCCCCAGGGAGGCGATGCTATACTTGTGGGGGTGACCATTTTGCGAGTGTATGTCCCATTATGGCTCAACCCCAAGTGAATCCTAGTAGTCAGTACTGCACAATAGAGCGACACCAACCACACCGCACAAGATTGCCCCTATAACAAACAAGCTGTCAGACAAAATCACCCTCAGCCACCTCCACAACAAGGAAGATATCAGAGCCCATACCCTCCACAGCAGTTTGCTAGACCTCAACAAGCCTACCCACCACAATATCAGGCCCAGCAGAGACCTCAACGAGTGCTAGCACTACAACCCCCTGCTCTAGCTAATGTGATTTCCGTAAAATATGCAGCTGCAGAAGAGAACCTGAATAGAGCCATAGTGCCAGTGACACCATTGCTTTCAGAAAGTGACCCCAGTGACCATAGCTTTGATTCTACACATATTGATACCCCCAGGCTTACTACATGCAGTCTCCTGAACATGGTGAATCCTACTATAGTGAAAAACCGAGTGAACCTAGTTGGGATCCAGAGTATGCTAACATCATGTACACAACTCCCAACACTAGACCTCAACCTAGGCAGGTAAGACCCCCATTCCCTAGAGGACCATGCTATAGATGTCAAGGAGATCACCTCATCCGTGATTGCCCAATGCCTGCACCTACACAAACCCAGTCAGTAACAATACAGGGCCTTTGTCAAGATTGTGGAAAGGAGCATCTCGTACGAGATTGCCCAAAGAATCCCAATAATATGCCAAAAATCTCTCGAATTAATGTGATTGGGTTAGTAGTAGACGCTACAGGAAGTGTAACTTCCACTGCACCAGTACAGGTGGTCACTAGAGCTCAGGCTTTGCAGCAGAAACAAGGTTTGGTCAAGAAAAGAGTGCAGAGTTTAGTGAAATTGAGAGCATAGCCAAGAAACGATCAAGAGCCTGGAGGGATAGCTGAGAGAGAATGAAAAGGCAATGGTCCAAAAAGATGAGCGACTTAGAAGAAAGCATAAGAGAAACAAAAGCCAAAATTGTTGAACTCACCTCTCAAACAAACTATCCCATACCACCACCACCTTCATCTCCATCACCATCTTTCAACCCACCTCAGACCATCCCACCACCCCCTAGAGTAGGATCAGTGCTAGCTGACCCCACTCTTGAAGACATAGACATGATGCTTAAGGCATATCAGGCCAGAATCCAAGAAGGGCCAAATGTGAGGGATCATGACAAGTGCTACCCTAGAGCTGACCTAGAGATAGAAAGAATCGAGCTTTGCGCGAAAATGGTCGCATTGGCTCAGACCATGTTTGAAGCCAGTCGCCTCTTCAACTACTCTGGCTCAGCTAAGACACAATTGCACTTGGATGGACTATTAGAGAAGTTAGAGAGCATAATTGCAAGATCTGCCAAGGAAGAAAAAAACCAAGGAAGAGATGAGGCAAGTAAAAGAATAAGCATTCCCCCACAGGAAGCTTATGTGCCCAATTCCACTGAACCAGACACCTCCTTTTCTATGAATAGATATTCCCCAGAATTCTTGCGAGAGATTCAAGAAGAAAACTGGGCAAAAGAGAGCGAAGTCCATCCTCCCATTGAACTGGTGGATGACGCACATGACCAATTCCCGCAAGATATTCCCTCCATGGAGAGCAGGAGGGTGCACAAAGTCAAGAGAGGCTAGACTTCGAGTCTAACTCCCTACAAGAATTACCCCACTTCACAGGCCCATGGGAAGCCAAGTCTACTTATATGAGAGCACCCACGGTCATGGTAAGAAACGAAGACTCAGTCATACCTAGGAATATGGAGGTAGTGAAAAACACTAAAGTGCAGTGCAACCTCACTTTAGAAGAGCTACTCAAAGTTAGGCCAGAATTATGGAAACATGTAGCTAACCAAGTGCCAGAAGTAGCAAAACCCCATTCCCAGGTAGGTTCTCATAGAACAGTGCCAGAAATTCCTCTAGACAAGGTAGGAGATATGAGTGAAGGTGAAGAAGGAAACACCTATCTTCACATTACCCATCAGGGGTACACAACCAAGGCAATTCTAGACTCAGGTGCAGGAGTTGCTATTGCTACCACTTCTCTATGGAAACGTTGGGGCAAGCCAGCACTCAGGCCCACGAGGATGAAATTGCAGATGGCTGATGGTCACATAGAAAGACCCTTAGGCTTGCTGGAAGGAATAACTCTCACTACATGCGGTGTTGAGTTTGAGCATACTTTCGCCATATGTGATTTTAGCAAGAACCATGCCTATGAGATCATTTTGGGAAGACCATTTATGCGACAGTTGCAAGTGGTCCAGGATTGGGGAACCAATTCCTTGTATTTGCAACACTTAGGTGTTACGACCAAAGTCAATCTCAAGGATTACTCTGATAGAGATGTACCGCCTATTCAATGGAATCCCATCCATAAAGCCAAGGATGACACGGAGTCTGTGCACTCCATAGGATCAGGATCCTCATGGATGCATGAAGACACTCACTTGTGGATGTGCAAAGGGGCAGTAGAAGAAGAGAAGAGAGAAAAGGCCAGAGAGATAGGTGCGAAGGAAAGCAATAGATCAATTCAAGACCCAGCCTATGCACCTCTAGTATTTCTGGATGAAGAATTTGAACCTCACGGCTGGGCAGAAATTTTAGCAACAATGGATGTAGCCATCAATGAGGAACAATGGAAACCCCACTGTGATGAGGATGGCTATGACATTTCACTCTTCTCAATAGAGCCAATCATGGGAGATGTAGTTTTAGAAGAATGCAAACCTAGCCCTGATGCATTTGAGGATGCAAGTGACTCCGATCTAGAGTCAATCATTATGGACCCACCTTTTGCATCAGATGAAGAATACTTCTTTGAAGTAGAATTTCAACCCCAGAGACACGGAGAGCTTACAAATGATGTAAGGTTAGCCACACAAGTGACCCCTAAGGATGAAGGAAAGAAAAAAAAGAAGAAAGAAGTCACACCAGAAGAGGAAGAATCTTTGTTTGAGGTCCCGGAAAATTTTAAGAAGTATGAAATAGATGATAGGAGAGTCATGGTAAGAATGCCTAAACGTGAGGCACAATCAGGAGAGGCCTATGATAACAAAGAAAACACCAAGAAAATAGTTGTAGCCATGGAAGAAGGAGAAGAAAGATGCACTTACATAGGGCATGACCTGATGGAGGAAGAGGAGCATGTGTTAATAGCTTTGCTAAGAGAATACAGAGATGTATTCGCTTGGAGTTACAAGGACTTGAAGGGTGTTGACCCAGACATATGCTCACACACAATTCCCATGACCTCATACGCTAAACCCTCCAAACAGAAGCCATACACTTATAACGATAACTACGCTGCTAAGATCAAGGAGGAGATAGATCTCTTGGTCGAAGCTGGATTCATCTATGAAATTGAGCACACTGAGTGGGTATCCCCCATTGTAGTGGTGCCCAAGAAGAACCGAAAGCTACGTGTATGTATTAACTTGAAGGAGGTTAATGCAACTATCTGCTTCCTATCATTGAGCATCTCTTAGAAAGAGTAGCAGGCAAGGAAGTATATAGTTTCCTTGACGGATTTTCTGGCTACAATCAAGTATCCATTGCTCCCAAGGACTAGCATAAGACTGCTTTTGCCACAGAATGGGGCATATTTGCCTTTAGGGTAATGCCATTTGTGCTTACCAATGCCCCTGCAACCTTCTAGAGATTGATGTGCCATGTATTTAAAGAATTCCTGAGGAAGAATTTAGAGGTCTATGTTGATGATCTTTGTGCACATTCCAACATTAGACAAACACATATACCTGAGCTCAGGCAAATCTTTGACAAATGTAGAGAGTATCAAGTCTGCTTGAACCCAGAAAAGTGTGTTTTCATGGTCAGGCAAGGCAAGATTCTAGGACACATAGTGTCAAAGAATGGCATATCCACTAATGAAGAGAAAGTAAGAGCCATAGCAGAGTTGCCTAGGCCAAAGAATGTCAAGGAAGTACAATCTTTCATGGGGCATTGTGGTTATTACCGACGCTTTATACACATGTATGCCATCATTGCCAAGCCACTATACAGACTTTTGACCAACTTTGAGTGGACTGATGAATGTGAAAACTCTTTCAACGAGCTCAAAAGGAGATTGTGTTCAGCACCAATCTTGACGACTCCAGATTGGAATAAGCCTTTTCATGTTCATGTGGATGCATCCAATTATGCTATTGGATGTGTACTAGCACAACCTACAGGCGAAGGTAATATGGATCTTCCAATTACCTATGCTAGTAGACAGTTGAATGCAGCTGAACGAAATTATACCACCACTGAACGAGAGGGATTAGGCATGGTATATGCAGTTAAAAAGTTTAGACACTATTTGCTTGCAAATAGGTTTAAATTTTTTATCGATCATCAGGCATTATTGTACTTGGTAAACAAACCATGCAATACAGGCCGATTAGTAAGATGGTTTCTCTTGCTGATGGAATATGACTTTGAAGTTGTGGTGAGGAAAGGGAAGACTCACTTGAGAGCAGACCATCTCTCTAGGCTCACATCTGGAGAAGCCGCACAAGGAGTATCAGATGACCTTCCTGATGCTTACTTGTTTAATTTGGAAGTTGTACCTCAGTGGGCTAAGCCATTAGTGCCAGTATTGACATACGGGCCTAACCACCCAGTCATAAACACTCAAGATAGAGATGTAGTAAAAGCCCAGAAGTACCACATCATGGCAGGAAGCATGTACAAACAGACAGATCAAGGGATATTAGCTTGTTGTGTGGAAGAGGACAAGTACGCAAAATGGTTGCAATAAGCACATGTAGGTGCATTAGAGCAACACCATTCGAGGCAAAGAACTTTACAAATATTAAGGAGATTCGGAGTGCATTGGCCTACTATGGAACCTGATGTACATAAGATGTGTAAAGAATGCCCAATCTGTTGCACTAAACCATCCGTGGAGCATGTCACTCTTTATCAAGTGTCCATAGTGCCAGATTGGAGTGAACCACTAGTAGCCTTCTTGAGGAAGAAAACATTCCCACAAGATATGACCTTGGCCAGACAAAGAAGTCTAGAACAAGAAGCCCTAGATTACTCACTCATTGGTGATAATCTATACAAGCGTGGTAAAGATGGTTACCTCAGACTCTGTGTCCATGAGACTGAATATTTAAAGATCTTGGAAACTGCTAACCAGGGTGTAGCAGGAGGACATTTTGGACCAGATTGGGTGATTAGAGCAATCCTATTTGCAGGGTTGTGGTGGCCTACCCTTCAGATGAATGCACATACCTATGTGAAACGGTGTGATGTCTGTCAGCGAACTCAATATCCTATATGCAAAGATGAGATGCCTTTGAAACCGATGATGGGTGGACGTGCATTCTCTAAGTGGGGAATAGACTTTGTTGGTCCTATTAATCCCCCGGCTAAGGGTTCCCATGCTGAATATATCATTGTGGCCACAGACTATCTAACCAAGTGGGTAGAGGTGAAAGCTACCACGAAGAACGATGCTCAAACGACGGCTAAGTTCTTATTTGAGAATGTATTCACAAGATACGGGCTACCCATAGAGCTAGTCAGTGATAGAGGAACTCACTTCTTGAATGAAGTTATCGAAAATCTTCTCCAAGAGTTCTTGGTTATACACAAGAAGTCTGCCCCCTACCATAGCTAATGGGCAAGCAGAAAGCACAAATAAGATTCTATGCAATGTGTCGACTAAATTGGTGAATAATAAACGCTCTGATTGGGACAAACAACTACGCCATGCTGTTTGGGCATTACCGATTTGCCTATAAAACGGTACTCCAAGCCACTCCTTTTCAGATGGTGTTTGGCCAAAATGCAGTGCTACCATTGGACTTCTTGATACCTACACTAAAGGTAGCACAGGAGCATGAGTGGACGGGCCATGAGCTCTCCTCTAGGATCTTGGACCTTGAGCGATTAGGAGAAACAAGACTGAGGGCTTCCGCAGGAATATATGCAGCTAAGAAAAGACAGAAGGCGTACTTTGATGCCCATGTTAAGGATAAAGGATTGAAGGCCGGAGACTGAGTTTTGGTGTATACTCTGAAACAACATGCAAGAAAATTAGAGAAGAGAGGCTATGGACCTATGATCATAAATAGGATCTCGACTAGTGGAGCAGTCCAATTAGCCACACTCGAAGGCGATATTCTCCCTAACTACATAAGCGGATGCAGAGTCAAGTTATATCAGGAACCTCTCACTGAGGAAATGCTCAATCGACTCAACACTGCCAAGAAACGTAAGAAGAGGAAAAATGAGTTCGAGAAGAAGCTCAGGCAGAAGCGTTGGAACGCATCCGAAGAATGAAGTTGAGAAGACAGGGTAGAGATCTGCATAGAACAAATGACTACGCGCGCCCAGAATATCATATGGCTATGTGTGAAGTTGCAGGTAGTAGCTCTCATAGAATAGTTGACCGACGTCCTTTTGTAACCTTGGAGATAGGACAAGGAAAGAGTGCAAGGACTGTACGGGCCTTGATTGACTCAGGTGCAGCCACTAGTGTCGTTAAAATTTCTTACTGTCGAGAGTTGAAATTAAATGTCAATCCTATAGAAGCATATCTCATAGGATTGGGAGGCGTGGAAACCCCTTGCATGGGCAAGGTGGAACTTCCCCTCTACATTGAAGATGTTCTAATGACAGTTAAAGTACTAGTGTGTCAAGATGAGGATCTCACTGAACCTCTTGTCTTGGGTCAAGACTTGACCTATGATCATGCAGTCAACCTAAACCTAAGAAGTGAACTTCTTGAGGTATGGGTAAATCAGAGTCGAATTACAGTTGAATTAGACAATGGAGCACTCAAGGAACTAGGAAAGGCAGAAGCTCCTGGACCTTCTAGGAGTACACATGAAGATGACCATGCTATTCTTGTCCAAAACTATGTGATGCAGAGGGATGATTATCTCAACAAAGACGGCAAGGATACGACAGAACTCCCTTCTTTTCCAAAGGCCATCGAGAGGCGGCAACCAAAGGTGGATCAAAAACAGAAGAAGCATATGACCGATAATGGAAGCCAAAAGAACTTGCGAAGCAAGGTGTCTCAGCCATCGAAACAAGTGTGGGTGCGGAGAGGCGAGCACTCTATTACGGTCAAGCCATAACAACTAGCTCAACTTCCTATCAGTGATCAACGACCAGACACTAATAAGAAGTCCTCCAAGAATTCTTCTGTAAAAGTAAAATCTATCTGGGTACCCAAGAAGTCGATGAAGGTTGACCCCAATCCAGACAAATTTGGGTGCCTAAGGCTTGCTTGCGGGCTCAAGTAGCTACACACAGATCACTCCATACACGACATGGGTCACTCACTCGAACTGCCGAAGCCCCCTTTTATTTGATACACACAAATACATATTTGCCCATGAACACGAGCAAAATCACTTGCAAATGGGTTCCTAAAAAGCCTCATTTCCAAGTGGACACTCTTATACAGCCCTCCAGAGTTTCCACAAAATCAAAACCAAAACCTAAAGTCATTCACTGTGTTTGGCAGCCCAAAGCTTGTAATAAACCCCCCCCGATCCCATTTGTACATTCATCTCCACCAACTAACTGCATCATTCTCACACTGCATCTTTTCACTTAGCTCATAGGACTAACAACACACACAAACATCGAGCACTCACTGATTGACTAACTCATCATTCACCTCATGTTAAGGTTGTAATGGGGACAAAAATTGTTCTATCTTGTCCTTTACAATGTTAATGCATGATTCTATATTCTCACAGAACTAGCAAGCAAGCTGTAACATGGCAGAAACGGGAGGCACCAGCTCCTAGGCAAGGTCTAGCGCCCAAATTGTGGACATTGAAACCCTCCTTTTGGAACCACAACTCACTGAGAGACCTCAAGAACTTACAGCTGTGCATGTGCTTCCTATTCAGGACCTGCCTCAGGGGCACACTTCTCAAGTGGGGAAACATGCACATTGGTTCAGTTATGTCGCAGGGCCATTGGGAGACGGCACCTACTTTTGGGAGGCAGAACTTGAGTTTAATGGCAAATGGGGATGATATCATTTCTTTACCCGCGAATTTGAGTAGTATCAGAATGCAGAAGTAATGCGATCAGTATGGACCAAAGCGGGCTTGGATGGCTATTTCAGGGCACATTTACCTAAGCCAGATTTCCTACGTTTCTCCTATTTTATGAGTACCATCACCCCTAGCAGGGCCAAGGGAGGCGATAGTACTTTTGTGCTACCTTCACTGATGCCAGGCCACGAACTCAAAAGATTCAAACTGACCCTCAACCTAGTACGAGAAGCATTGAAGATGCAAGGTATGCATATTCCCACTGAGAAAGAAACAATGATTCCAGGAAGGATGAAGCACAAGGATCTCAACAAATTGAAGGACATGGTAGCAATGACACCAACCATCACTCTCCACCTACGAACGATCATGCAACACTTCGCTTTCCCCGCCCAAGAACGCTTCACAATGCCACCTAAAAAGATATGGTTCAGCTTGTACTTGGCAGAGATAGAGAATCTCACCATCAATCTGCCACACTGGATCATCGATCAAATCCATCTAGCCCATCAATGATGGAATAAGAAACAGAAGAATGTGCTTCATGGGTGCTGTGCTTTGACAAAAATAATTTACAGGTGCTTAGCGTATGACGTGCCCATTCAAAGAGCACTAGTATGGTCCAGCGCCCAAGAATTCCAAAGATGGCTGTCAACGGCGGGTCCTTCATCGAAGAAAATGAGAGGGGGAGTTCAAGTACCATGTGCCCAAGCAAGGGGATCCACCACCACACCAGAGGTGACCCCTCCAAAAATGCGACGTGTCCGACCCTTTACCATTCGCCTACCCAGACCAAGTGCAGAAGGACCCAATCTGGTGTTCCCTCCGATTCCATCGGACTTGGAGTTCCCACAAGGTTACACCCTAGCCGATTTGACAGATGAAGAAATTGCCCGCATGATCAATGAGTCAAACCTGGAGACAGAAGCAGAGAAGACCCAAGGACCACAACCCACTACTACAACTTCAGCCCTGACCCAACCGGAAGTAGTAGAAGTAGAAGAGGATGATGAAGAGATAGAAGAAGAAGAAGCAAACGAGGAGTATGATCAAGAATATGACGAACTTTCAGAACTAGCCAGTGCCCCAACATACTCGGCCCAAATAAAAATATTGTATGAAACCATGAAGCGAGTCCAAGAACAACACAAACTGTCGCTCGAGACAGGAAAGGTGCTCATGAGCCAAATGTTAGCCGAGGAAGGTGTGGATGACATGTTTATCGAATCAATGAACCTGCACGCAGACGCGATAGGCTTAGATGAAGCCGTTCATGCAGCCATGGCTTATATTCATCGCTTTCAGAAACGAGTGCCTACCCCCCCCATGCGATCCGACAAGCAAATTCACATCAATGTATCAGAACCAGGAGATAACACACAAACAGAAGAACATCAGGCAGAACCACTCTCACCACACACCTCGCCTCTCACTACACAATTCACTTCACCACATGACACTACCACCCCCACTTCCACCATCACCACAGTTGTCATGGGAATTCCTCTCTCTCCAAGCATCCAATTCGGAGGAGTTACCATGCCCACTTTCACAACACTCTTCAAGAACATCACATCGACCCCACCCATTGTCCCCATCTACATGGTCACACACACAGTTGACACCATGGAAACATCACCACCCACAGCACTGCTCCCTCCCCCCACGCAGCCTCAATCTCCCATACCCCCTCCACCCACCTCACCACTTGTTTCAACCTCATTCACAACTCCCTTTCCCTTTCCCATTCCCCCTGCATCTTCCCCTTTCCCTGCATTCTTTAATGTAAATACTATGTTTTCGACGTTACATCGGTGTGTGTATCAACTTCAGAGTGAGTATCAGGCTCTCAAAGACCGTCATCGTCAACGGACTACGAATCACCAACAACTACAGAGACGGCTTACAACTATAGAAGATGAAAATGCAGACCTCAATCAACGCTACACCACACTCGAGCAGGCTCATCAAACCCTCCTAGAGACACCCCAACCATCACAGTTGCCTGGTTTCAAACAACTCGAAGCTTTACTTGAAATCTACCAAACAGATAATCTAAGAGTCCGGCGTAATTTGACTCTACTCAGAAAACACATGGCTACCGCCCTTGAAGAAAACAAGCGTCTGCAAAAGCAAAACGAAGAAAACCTGGAACCTGCAATGGAAGGCTCTCCCCACGAGATCAACCCAAAACAATTCAAAGCAGTCCCCTCAGAGACAATGAAGACAATCCTAGAAAGCTACGTTGATCTGTTGGAAGCACATGATGATTTAGAAAAGGAACGAGACGCACTGCGCCGTCAGATCAGGGAACAGGAGGAACAACCCAAGGTCATATAGACAACCTCGACTTCAGAGGAGGTAAAGGCATTAACAGAGCAGGTGGCAGAATTGCAGAAGAAGTTACTGGAATATGAAAGACAGCCCTCTCCAGTTATAGAACCAGAGCCAAATGAATTGGTACCCATTGAGGTGGATGAGTTGTATGAGGGACCATATGTTCCTATGCCGATGCCTGGAGGTCAGCAAACCTCGGAAGGAATGGACACCCTGGAAGTCGAAGCACCCGAATGGGTTTAGACACTCAAAAAGATAGCTAAAACCCATGAAGATCGAGTGGCAGTCCAAATCCAATCAATGGCTAAATTGGAAGACACTATCATAAAGTCAGAATATTTCCGTAGTATGTCTCATCACAGATGGATAGGCAACAACGATGATCAGTATGTGCCATATTGTGTACTCTTGGCAGATTATAACGCAGAGATTAAACAACGATGTGGCAAGGCTCCAACCTTTGCCACACAATTCGGCCCTGACGATATCTCGGAGAGTGCTAAAAAGGATCCATTCATCAACCCACCTAGCGGATACGAATTTTAGAAACTTACCCTGAAATGGTTCGTACCTGGAACAACATGCCGCTGTTTATCAAATACAACCCTTGTTATGTTCCAGTCCTCCGAAGACGCACGTGGCCCGAGTTTACCATTGCTGTAAAGAACGTCAAAGGCTGTGCAAAGTGGTTAAATTATGTCTATCTAGCACCTCCACAAGACCTCCCACAATTGCTTATATGATTTCTACAATTTGTCATAGTAGAGCCTTCGACTACGGAACACACCTGATGTGATGGCACAAATGTGCATGAAAATCTTTGAATTAATGCTGATCACATTCAGGACATTCAAGAACATCAAGGACCCCCACTTCTCAGGAGTTGGCTTCACTGCAGGCAACCAAGATCTGGTATATGACATGAGCACTACCCCCTCAACAAAGGTAGTATATGCCTGGCACGCAAGAATAAAATACCTCAGAGCATGCTTCAAGCAGACCTTTGAGGAGATGTTCATCACAGGGTTCTGGGAATATCACTCAGAAATATTTGTACCCAAGCCCTCACATCTCCTCCAACTATTCATTGTGGAGAGGACCATCCACTCAGATCAATTGCGGGTGCCCCATCCAGACGTCCAAGGTCCAATGGATTGGGATGCATTGTTAACAGACCTAGCACGGGGGCTGCGATTAGAAGAACACCACCTTGCTTCCGATGTGGTTCAATATTATGTCCAACGCTCAGCAGACAAGGGTCTGTCAGAGATGACAGACGCGAGAGAGGGGGGTGTTGGCAGCAGTCAAGGCATCGAAGGACTCACAAGACAAGGAAGCCAAAGAAGGGAGCCAGAGCGGAGAGAAGGCACAAGCAGACTAAGTAGTCACCGAAGATCTGGCAAGTAGGCCATTCAAATTTTTCCAAAACAACATCTTCATAACAGTGATTCTCATCACTACAAATCATTGTACATACCATTTTACCTTTTTGAAACTCCATTTTGCTGCAAGCCGAGGAGTCCTCGAGCTTGAGGAGTATTAGAAGTATCATCGTACCAATTTTCATGATTTTTAGATTCTGTTTGAGCCTCCAATTAGGCCCTAGAACCTAATTTTTAACTAGGCCGGACACTAGGTCTGGATAGGGCCAAAAGCTAGTGAAAAACTATAAATAGAGCTAGAGAGCTCATTTTTGAGGTTAGCTTGTAATAGATTTGAACTTGTATGAGCATTTTGGAAGTAATCTAAAGAACTCCATTGCTTCCCTCTCTTTGTCTTACTGTGTGTGTGCATGTGTGTGTATGTGTGTGCATGTTTGTGTGCTTCTCACTCACGCACTTGTGCCTTCACTTGCTCAAGGTCTTCATACCATCCTCACGTCTTCTCGGATTCATATTAAAGGAGGTGGTACTCATCACTGAGTTACACCATACCTTTTGCATTTCTCCAACTTTGAAGTTTGGTAGTCCATTGACAATATCCTTTGACTGCATCAATTTCAGCATGTGCAAGTTTGTATGTCCAATATGTTGTGCCAGATCTCTATATCAATAATAGCTCCTCCACCTTTTGCAAACATGGCTGCATTCATTTCAAAAATTTTCACTGGTGAACATCCTACAAGGTGTGATTACAAGGCACACATATGTATCAGTAAGTCATTGTATTGTACAAGCAATATACTTTCATTTTCATGATTATTTGAGTTCATCTTTGCATGTTCTTGTGATGTGTACTACTCACTGCCATTACTTCAGTTTTTCTCAGTCAGCTTGCAGAGATTGTTTCTCTGCACTTGGTTCATCATTTTCAGTGATTTAACTTGGTAAAGTTAGCTCTATAAGTCTACTATATGCTCACAAATGTTCATGTCATTTGGATGTTGGAATCTTCAGTTATGTTCATTTGAAGTCAACAGGGTATGTTCATCTTCACTTCTCTGTCAGGTACCCGACTTTTTCAGTCATCTTGTCAGAGTCATTTCTCAGTGTTTACTCATCTAAATTCAGTGATTTTAAGCTTGTTGGATTCAGCTTACTGTCTAGTATAAGCATACAAATTTTCATGATCATTGGATTCTTACATCTGGAGTTATGGTAATTTTTCTACTCACTGGTCTATTTCTCTAGCAGCCCGTGAAAATCGGGATGATGTCATCACTTGTTAAAAGTCATTCTCAGTGTGTGGTTTGTTATTTTTGATGAGATTACTCTCTAAAGTTAGCTCTTTAAGCTACCTAGCCTTCCCCAAGAGGAATTAATCTAATTGCTGCTGTGCTCAGAGAATTATGTAAAACACTGGACAGGTGTATCAACCAAGAATAGCAAGTTTTCACCTCTGAGCTAACTCCAACTTATCTGTTTTGATCTATCTTTTTGAGAGTGATCTTCCAAGGTACATAGGGTGTCTAATACATCCATTGGCAAGCTAAAAGGGCCCACCATCTACTCCTGGAGTTCATTTGGCTGGTGTAGAGCAAAGATTTTGCAACACCTCTTCATCTTCAACACATACCTATCCATCTCTTCACAGTGGTATCAGAGCAAGGTTGGACAACATGGCAGATGGATTTCCTTCATCAATTGACAAATTGGACAGAGGTAACTACTCAGCTTGGTCATTAAGGATGGAAGCTTATCTCCAAGGTAGAAGTTTATATGGTTATGTGGCTGGAGATGAAGTTATGCCAAGTTTCAGGAACAAAAGTCAACCAACACAAGAAGAGCAAGAAAGATTGAGCACATGGTGCTCCAAGGATGCACTTGCAAGGTCTTATCTCCTCAACTCTATCTCAGATTTTTTGTTGCCTCACATTAGAAGTTGTAAGACATCTCAGGAAGTGTGGGATGCACTTGAAGCTTTCTTTTCTTCAAGTACCAAAGCTAGGAAGCATCAACTATGGCTGGAGTTCACAACTCTCAAGAAGGCTCCCAAACAAAATGTGACTGATTTTGTCACAAAGCTCAAGGACATAGCGGATCAGTTGGGAAGCATTGGAGAGGTAATAGATGAAGAGCAAATTGTAAGGCAGGTCATCAATGGCTTGAAGGCAGATGATAAGTGGGAAGCATTCACCACAGCTATGGATTTGTACATGGACATGCATGTACCTGATTTCAACACACTCATTGGACAATTACTTACTCAAGAGGCAAAGCTTATCAAAAATGGAGAAAGCTCTAAAGGTAATCAATCTTCAGCTTTATACACGGATAAAAGCAAGTCTAAAGATAACAAAGGAAAGGCAAAGAAAGTGGATGATGAAGCAGGTACATATCAAGCTAACTATGCAGGTAGAGGAAGACATGGCAGAGGTAGAGGAAGAGGAGGTAGACAAGGCAGGGGGAGATCCCAAGACTCCAACTCATGTTCTATTTGTGGATTAACTAATCATACCACTGAAAATTGCTTTAGGAATTCCAGGAATCAAAGAGGCAGAGGATACAATAGAGGAAGTTATGGCTACTCAAGAGGAAGGTTCAACAACTACCATGGCAACTACAACAACTACAATCATTCAAACTATCAAGGAGGCTACAAAGGAAGGAGAGACTACAATAACTACACAGAAGACTCAAACAAAGAGGATTCATTATTGATCATGAACATGGCTATGCCACAAGGTAAATCTGATGAGCATGTTTTCTACATAGATTCAGGTTGTTCAAATCATGTGGCAGGAAATGTGGCACTCCTATCAGATTTAGAAGATCCAAGGAATAAGCATGAGGTACAAACAGGAGATGATACAAAACATCCTGTGGAGAAAATAGGCAATGTCAAAGCACCTGATGGAAACATCAACCTACTCAGTAAGGTACTCTATGTCCCTACCATTACAAAGAATTTGATAAGTGTTGGGCAGATAGTAGAGAAAGGGTTGCAAGTCAGGTTCACAAAAGCAGGAGCATTTGTTGAAGATCCAAGTCAGGGATTCAGAAGAATTGCAAAAGGTGAAAAGACAGCTAGATTGTTCACATTTGAATTACAGGACACTAGAAACATTGCTCTCTTTAATTATGGTAGTCAGACACTCACAGAATTGGAAGTATGGCACAAAAGGTTAGCACATATTGGTGAAAGGTCATTAAAGCAAATCTGCAGGGACCAAAGTGTACTTGGACTTCCTAATTTGTCAAAACAACATATGATTTATAAGTGTAGTTCATGTCAATTTGGAAAGTCTCACAGGTTACCATTCATGAAGAAAGGTTATATGCATGGAGATCTCTTGGAGTTGGTTCATACAGATGTATGGGGACCTAGCAAGGAAGCTTCAATATCTGGATCAAGGTATTATGTTTCCTTTATTGATGATTGCAGCAGATGGACTATCCTATTCTTTATGAAACACAATGATGAAGTTTTTTCATGTTTCAAAAGATATTTGGCTCTTGTGGAGAATCAAACAGGTAAATCACTAAAAAGGCTAAGGTCAGATGGAGGGGGAGAATACTTCTCCCATGATTTTGATTCTTTTCTTCAAGAAAGAGGAATCAAAAGAGAGGTAACTACAAGGTACACTCCTGAGCAAACTGGAGTGGCAGAAAGGAGGAATAGGACAATTGTTGAAGCTGCAAGGTCTATGTTAAATGAAAAGCATTTACCTAATTACTTATGGGCTGAGGCTGTATCTACAGCCACTTACTTGATTAACAGGTTGCCTTCAAAATCCCTTGATGGGATGACTCCATTTGAGGCTTGGAATGGAAGAAGGCCAAGCTTAGATCATTGTAAAATTTTTGGATGTATTGCTTTTGCTCATGTTCCTTCACAGGTTAGAGGCAAGATGGATCCAAAGGCAGAAAGGTGTGTATTTATTGGATATGACAACAATCAAAAGGGCTATAGGTTATACAACCCTACCAACAAAGGATTCTTGGTAAGCAGAGATGTAGTTTTTGATGAGAACAATTCATGGTATGAAGATTCATGCAGGAAGGTCAATTTACCATATGATCTTGAAGAAGATTTTCCAAAGCTTGGTAGAGAACAATCAAAGATTGAAGAACAAGACACCTCAGAGGATGATGAAGAATGTCAGATGGAAAAGATCAAAGCATGGAAGTCTAAAGGTAAAGCAAAATTGCAGGAACTTGGACATGAGGCAGAATCATCAAATCATGGCTTAAGAAGATCTATGAGGGAAAAGAAAAAACCAGAAAGGTATGGGTTTGACACCTCATTAGTAACTAAACATTCTATCTACATAGCACAGGACATAAACCAAGAGGAGCCATCATCATTTGAAGAGGCCAAAGCAAAAACAGAATGGAAGCATGCAATGAAGGAAGAGATTGAAGCACTTGAGGAAAACAACACTTGGGATTTGGTGCCCAAGACTTCATCCATGAAGGTAATAGGCTCAAGATGGGTCTATAAACTCAAGAAGAATTCTGATGGTTCCATTAACAGGTATAAGGCAATGCTTGTGGCAAAAGGCTTTGCACAAACTCAAGGAATTGATTATGAGGAGACATTCTCTCCTGTGGCAAAGATGCCTACTATTAGGGTTTTGCTTAGTATTGCCTCTTCCAAGAATTGGAAGATACTTCAACTAGATGTGAAGAATGCATTCTTGAATGGTTGGATAACAGAAGAGGTATATATGGCACAACCACCTGGTTTTGAGAGTCAAGTTTATCCTGATTATGTGTGTAAACTTAACAAAGCATTGTATGGTCTCAAGCAAGCTCCAAGAGCTTGGAATTTCAGGCTTGTTTCATTCTTGCAGGACAAAGGCTTTCAACCAAGCAAAGCAGATCCTTCACTCTTTATTAAAAAGAGTAATTCCGAGGTCATCTACCTATGTGTATATGTAGATGATATTATATTGACAGGAAATGATGCAGATGGTATGAAGAAGATCAAAGATCAGATGAGAGAAGAGTTCAAGATAAGTGATTTGGGTTCACTTACCTACTTCCTAGGTTTGGAAGTTGTCTACAAAGATCATGGTTTGTTTCTCACTCAAAGAAAGTACATTAAGGACATGTTGGCAAAATTCAAGATGCAAGATTGTAAGATTGCAGGTACTCCAATGGAGGTTAATCACAAATTGAGCTCACATGAAGGTGAACTCATAGAGGACATCACATCATATCAAAGTCTAGTGGGTAGTCTCAACTATGCCACATTGACAAGAGTAGATATATGTTACAGTGTGAGTGTGCTAAGCCAATTTATGCACACACCAAGGAAACCACATATGGATGCTGCCAAAAGGATACTCAAATATCTCAAAGGAACCATAAATGAAGGACTTTACTATCCTTATGTATCTGATTTAGGTTTGAAGCTATTTTCTGATGCAGATTGGGCTGGCTCCAAGGAAGATAGAAGGAGCACTTCAGGTTATCTTACCTTTGCAGGTTCAAAGCTTATTTCATGGTCATCCAAGAAGCAACCCACAGTTGCTCTCTCTTCTACTGAAGCTGAATATAGAGGTCTTGCCATAGCTACACAGGAAGCTATGTGGATGAAGACATTGTTCAAAGATCTTGGATTGGAGTTTGGAACTCCAACTATTTTTGGTGACAATATGAGTTCTATTCATTTGGCTGCTAATCCTATTTTTCATGCAAGGACTAAACATATTGAAGTTCATTATCACTATGTACGAGAGAAGGTTCTGAGCAAAGAGATTCAAATATCATATGTGTCCACTCATCAACAATGTGCAGATATTCTAACCAAAGCATTGGATGGTACAAAGCTTTGCAAATTCAAGGCTATGATTGGTTTGCAGGTAATCTTGGAAGATTGAAGACCTCAAGCATACTTGGCTTGAGGGGGAGCTGTTGGAGCAAGTCTATGACAAGCCTAAGTATTGGCTTGAGTCTCACAAAGTCATTAAAGAAGCTTCAAAATGAAGACTATGTAAAGTTCACTTGTGAACTACCTCTTGTAACTTTTGAAGAGTTTACTTAATGTAAAAGTAAGAGAATCTTAAGTGGTTGAGCCCACATGATCAAGAATGGAAAGAGGAGCCACGAATTTGTGATTTGTGGTAGGTAGAGAATCAAATCAATCATTGATTGATTGGAGAGTGATTGAGGGAAGTTAGCCTCCCAAACTCAACTATAAATAGATGGCAGTTTTAGTCGTGGTTAGAGAGACCTATGTGAAGACCTCCAAGAGCTGAGCTTTATGCCATATCAAGGTGTGATTACAAGGCACACATATGTATCAGTAAGTCATTGTATTGTACAAGCAATATACTTTCATTTTCATGATTATTTGAGTTCATCTTTGCATGTTCTTGTGATGTGTACTACTCACTGCCATTACTTCAGTTTTTCTCAGTCAGCTTGCAGAGATTGTTTCTCTGCACTTGGTTCATCATTTTCAGTGATTTAACTTGGTAAAGTTAGCTCTATAAGTCTACTATATGCTCACAAATTTTCATGTCATTTGGATGTTGGAATCTTCAGTTATGTTCATTTGAAGTCAACAGGGTATGTTCATCTTCACTTCTCTGTCAGGTACCCGACTTTTTCAGTCATCTTGTCAGAGTCATTTCTCAGTGTTTACTCATCCAAATTCAGTGATTTCAATCTTGTTGGATTCAACTTACTGTCTAGTATAAGCATACAAATTTTCATGATCATTGGATTCTTACATCTGGAGTTATGTTAATTTTTCTACTCACTGGTCTATTTCTGTAGCAGCCCGTGAAAATCGGGATGATGTCATCAGTTGTTAAAAGTCATTCTCAGTGTGTGGTTTGTTATTTTTGATGAGATTACTCTATAAATTTAGCTCTTTAAGCTACCTAGCCTTCCCCAAGAGGAATTAATCTAATTGCTGCTGTGCTCAGAGAATTATGTAAAACACTGGACAGGTGTATCAACCAAGAATAGCAAGTTTTCACCTCTGAGCTAACTCCAACTTATCTGTTTTGATCTATCTTTTTGAGAGTGATCTTCCAAGGTACATAGGGTGTCTAATACATCCATTGGCAAGCTAAAAGGGCCCACCATCTACTCCTGGAGTTCATTTGGCTGGTGTAGAGCAAAGATTTTGCAACACCTCTTCATCTTCAACACATACCTATCCATCTCTTCACAAAAGGAATGTACAAGAATGACCTTAAAAAACAATACAATAAATGAAATATATAAAGAATAGTACATAATGATAATCCTAATGTCCATGAATAAGTGAGCTAACAAGAAACAAATGTGCCATCACTCTTGGTAGATAAATCTAGTAAATCTCAATGAAGTATCCCTGACATATACTAGCGTGACCACTATACATGTCAGAGAAATGAAAAAGTGATACATGTCTTTTTGGATTATCACATGTTGAGCTTGATATCTCAACAGCCTATGGGTTTCCTTTCTTGTGACAATGGAACTAGATTCCATGTTACATTTCCATAAAGTGCAATTATCTCATCATCCATAGCTTTATCCTAATTGCATTATAAAAATAAGAAGGTTTAGCATCTTATATTACCTTGGTCATGTAAGCACAATGACAAGCCATATAGTTATCAAATGTTAATCACTGCATGTTGAAGAGCTGACTCTTATGTGGAAGTGTTGTGAGTCCACACACACATGAGATCTAAGATTTTTGTTCTGCTTCTTTGCAATGGTCACGTATCTTCAAGGTTTATAGACTTTTTATAACTTCAAGAATATTTAGAATATATACACAATAAACATACATCCAAGACATTTATTCAAAAGCATGCATATATTCACACCTCATTGGTCATACATGTATCTCCAATGTCGTTCAATTGCATTCTTTGCACCATAAGATATGAGAGAGTAATTTATTAATCCTTCAATATCAAAAACTCACTTTATGCAAATCATATGTTCATAACTTGAGTTGCTTCAGCATAATCAATAGATGATATATGTTTTCTTACATAAAATAAAATTCATATATAAATTTCAGCCAATAGTTCATACGTACTTGACATATACAGATCTTTGCATACTCAAACATGAAGTACAGGTCATGTATAGGATAGCTTGATGCATTTATGTTGGAGTTTAACGTCTATGGAAGCAGGCAAATAGCAGAAGAAAGAAGAACAAGCTTGGATCACAAGACAATACTGAATGTATTACCAAGAGAATGTACAAAGATAAGCAATCCGTTAGGGTTATAGGCATATATACAAATCGGGGGGACAAAAATCCTAAAGAGGGAAAAAAAGTGCTCGGGTGGTCTTAGTGTGTGCACACACATCATTATCAAAATATATCAACAAATCCCCCTTGGGAGTGATGCAGTGAACAAGGAGCTTGCACTCATGTATAAGGAAGTGTGAAGTTATGTGGAATCAATCCACAAAATGAAGTAAGCCTAAATCTTTGCAAAAAGCTTCAAACTTCTCCTTAGGCAGAGCCTTTGTGAAAAGGTTTGAAACATTATCCTATGTGGGATCATATGCGAAACTAATCTCTCCTACAAAGAACCTCTCCTTGACCTAATGATAGTGCACCTCAATGTGCTTACTGCGAGCATGGAACACAGGGTTCCTTCCAACTGCCAATCCACTCTACATGTCAATGAATATGGTGGTGGCAAAAGATTGACCAACATCCTTTTGACATCCTCACAATGTAGTCAAAAACTTCATCATGACTATCTCTAGGCAACACCTTTTTTGCAAGAAGAGACTCCTATCCAATTGGGTGACTACTAAATAATCCATACACCAGTTGAGGTGAGCCCATCTTGGTGGAGTTCATCAAAAAGGGGTGATGCCAATTCTATGTGGGCAACACAGTGTGGTGAGGCCAAAATCTCCCAATATACATAGCCAACCTCCTAAAATATATATAACCTCAAAATATGGGCAACGCCCCTAATTGGGGTATGGCATCGAGGGTGACTACCAATTTTAATGCATACTGGGTGACTACTTTTCCAACACCTTATATGTGGGCATCTACCAAAAGAGGCACAAACCTGGGTGACTACCTCCTCACACATAGGGAAATTTTGGGTGTCTACTCTTTTTCCTCCTCTTAGTCTCATCTAGGCAACTTCATCTCCTCAATGTACTTGAAAGGCGACCACCACATTGAGATGGGCTCTAATACCACATTCAGATGGGCTCCACCATTCCTATCGTGGGTGTTAACTCACAGAGTACATTTTCTTAGGATGCTAGAGTGAAATTGAATGCAAAGAATAAAGTGGCCAAGCTCTGGCTATGCTAGAAGCTATGATTAGGGCCTCAATGAAGCTGGCTACAAGAGTCATCATTAACCCAATCCTCCACCACTTTTGGTTGCCAGTTTGACACGTGTAGCAATTAAGGCTGGGATTTCGCAAGGCCACCCCATGGGATCTATATAAAGAGATTCTTGGAACTTCTCTAGATATATCTCAAGCATATTGTGTCCTCAAAGTCTTGGATCTCATACTAGTGTTCTCCTGCTAGTTGACGCTATTTCTTGGCCACTCTTTGCATTCTATTGCAACTTGATCACTATTGTTGAGGCCACTCTGTGGTGATTGTACAAAGTGTTGCCCCCTCCCATGGAGTTGGCTTTTAGCAATAGAGAGTGATTGTGCACGCCTTCACTAGTACTTCTTTTTTTTTTTTTAAAAGCAGAAACGTTCAAAAAAAACTACTTCAGGTTTCTAATAAAACTAGAAGAATTTAGTGATTCCCCCTTCAATGTGGAAGAAGAAAAAAAAAATACCTGCTTTTTCCTTCGTTTCATTCGTATGGATACTGAACAAACATATTAAATTAATCAAATAAAATATTCTAGTTTTTGATTAATTTAAAACATATACTCTTAGCCTATTGTACTCCTGTTGCATTTATCATGGAGAGACTTCTTGATTGTTACAGTACTTCTTATGTTGATTTTATCCTGCCTCTAGAATGGCATGCTAGCCCACAGTAATGTTCATTTAGAATATTTTTGGCTCACTGTAACCATTGAAACTATTAAAAAGTTGGAATTTTCTATTATATGTGAGATTGCCATTTTTCCTTCTCTGTACCATTATTGTCAATTAGTGCACCTACACACAGAAATGTCATAGGGTATACTTCCCTAAGGTAGAACTCCCCTTGAGTAGAAGAAGTACTGGAATTGTGTGGATGTAGCAGCCTTTTCTATAGTTTGGCATAAACCTAGTGCAACAAACCAAGATCTTTCATTCCAAATTCTTGCATAAAGAGTTGCTTTATGTCTTAAATGCTTCACCATTATCGCCACCAACAATCAAGTCATCAACATAAATAGCCATAATTATGATGGCGTTATCAAACTTCCTTGCATAAAATGAGTTATTTGCATCATACATGGAAAATCCAATCCAAACATTAGCAATCCTTACATGCCAAGAATGAGGGGCTTGTTTGAGCCTATAGAGAGCCTTTTTCAACCTGCAAACTACATAATTCTTTGAATCCCCATATCCTTGTGGTTGATCTATGTATACTTTTAAGAAATTATTCTTCACATCCATCTGATGTAAAATACATCCTTTCGTTGTAGCCAATGCACAAAATTCCCTAACAATAGCCATTGTAGTTGTAGGATTGAAAGTTTCCTCATAATCAATGACATATGTATGTGCATATCCTTTTGCTATCAATCATTGTTTATACCTAGTTATGCTACCATCCACATGATGCTTTACCTTCTAAAATCACTTGTAGCCTATGGTTTCATTTCTTGTGACAATGGAACCAGATTGCATGTTACATTTCCATAAAGTGCAATCATCTCATCATCCATAGCTTTATCCCAATTGCATCTTCAAAACAAGAAGGTTTAGCATCTTGTATTAGCTTGTTCATGTAAGCACAATGACAATCCATATAGTTATTAGATGCTAATCAATGCATGTTGAACATTTGATTGTTATGCGGAAGTGTGGTGAGTCCACACACATTGAGATCTTAGATTTTTGTTTCTCTTCTTTGCAATGGTCACATATCTTCAACGTTTAGCAACCTTTTATAACTTCTAGCATAGTTAGAATATATCCACAATAGGCAAACATCCAAGACATTTATTCAAAAGCATGCATATATTCACACCTGATTGTTCATACATGTATCTCCAATTCCGTTCAGTTGCATTCTTTGCACCATAAGATATGAGAGAGTAATTTATTAATCCTTCAATATTGTCTTCAATATCAAAGACTCACTTCATACAAATCATATATTCATAACTTGAGTTGCTTCAACATAATCAGCAGATCATAAATGTTTTCTTACATACAATAGAATTCATAAATAAATTTTATCCAATAGCTCATACCTACTTGACATATACAAATATTTGCATACTCAAATATCAATTACATATCATGTATAGGATAACTTCATGCATTTATGTTGGAGTTTGAGGTTTGTGGAAGCATGCGAATAGCACAATGAAGAAGAAGAAGCTTGAAGCACAACACAATATTGAATGTATTACCAAGAGAATGTACAAAGATAAGTGAACCATTAGGGTTATAGGCATATATACATGTCAGGGGAGAAAAACTAAAGAGGGAAAAAAGTTTCACGGTGCTCCTAGTATGTTCACACACATAACTACCAAAATATAACAACAAATCCCCCCTGGGAGTGATGCGGTGAACAAGGAGTTGGCACTTATGTATAAGGAAGTGTTAAGCTATCTGACTTCTCCTTAGGTAGACCCTTTGTGAAAGTCTACAACATTGTCTTGTGTGGGCATATATGCCAAACCAATCTCTCTTGCAAAGAACCTCTCCCTGACATAATGATAGTTCACCACAATGTTATTAGTGTGAGAATGGAACACTGGGTTCCTCGCAACTGCCAATGCGCTCTGACTATTAGTGAAGATGGTGGTAGTAGAAGACTGACCAATACCTTTCTGACATCCTGACCAATGCCACCTTCATCATGACTATCTTTGGGTGACACCTTTTTTTCAAGAATAGACTCCCATCAAATTCGGTGACTACCAAGTAATCCATACACGTATTGAGGTGAGGCCATCTTGGTGGAGTTCATCAAAAAGGGGTGATGCCAATTCTATGTGGGCAACACTGTGTGGCGAGGCCAAAATCTCCCAATATACCTAGGCAACTTGAAGAGCTTTGGTGTGCAGGACAAGAGGAGCAAGGAGGAGATGGAGGGAGAGAGAAGAGAAGAGAGACATGTAAACATGCATGGCAGCCTCAAACCCACATAATGATCTCTGTTGAGGCAATGCTCTATATATGATGTATATAGATGAATATGGGGTAAGGTCACATGACCCTTACATCTCAGCAATCTCCCACTTAAGGGTCAATGTGACCATAAGTTGTAAAATATACAAAGAATGATATAGGACTATACACTATACACTATTGTATAGGAAGATTCTGGATCTCAACCCATACAGATCAGCATACACCAACTTCCTCAAACAAGGTATACCCATGCACCTCAAAGTGCTCTAGACTCATATCAACAAGAGTTGAGCTCATATTTGACTGATGCAAGAACTGATGAAGTTCTTGCAAATTTTCCACTTACTCTATGCCTATGTCAATCATCGAATGATTGACAACTCCAAGTGCAAATGCTCTAATAGCAACTACAACATTTGTTCTGGAGCATAAAAACTCATACATCAAACTCCCAAATTTTGATTAAACTTCCGCTATCTTGACTAACATAAGCATGTCCGCCATGCTTGTATCCAAGGCATCCAAAGCACCATCATCAAGAACAATATGTCCTGACATATCTATGTCAACATCTAGCATGAGAAAATCCAAGAATGACTGCATGATCACTGACTCATCAACATCTAAATCAGTCATCCTCTCAACCAAGGATGTGTCTAGTTGTGCACCCTGAGAGCTAAACTGCTCTATCATACACTATATACCATGAGAGCAATCCTGCTATACCACACCAAGTGTATGATCATGCTCCACATGAGCTAGTCGCACAACATCAATTCCAAGGTCAAAGTGATGATCACACTCTAACCAAGTATCATCACAATGCTCTACATGAGCATCCACATAATGCTCTAATGCATCCAACTGATCATCCAAAGTGTGCTCTACATGGGCATCTGCATGATCAAAATCATGCAGTATCATGAGCATCCAAAACATGCTCTACATATGCATCCATCAGAGCATCTGAATCCTACCATACATGTACATCGTGAATGTCAATAGACCTATCTGTAGGTAGACAAAATGAGACATGACAAGTCTCACATCGTGCATAATGCTGAACTCCCATTGAGATGAGACTGTCTCTCACATGGAGTACCTACACTGGATATATATGCCCAATCCTAGCACCTCTAACAAGCATAAGATGTCCCAACTGCAATTGAAAATGATGCTCACCAAGGAATGCATAACATTTGCTCTCCCCTAATTGGTTAACTGAAATCAAGCTCATAGGGAATGAAGGCAAACAGTGTACGTGTCTTAGTATAAGTGATGCTCCACTAGGTAGCATCAGGCATACATCTCCTGCACCCTCAATGTCAAATGTCGTACCATCAGGTATGTGCCCACATCCATGAATCTCACCTAAGAATTGACAAAACCACTTGTGATGTGGAGTAACATGAAAACTGGCTAATGCATCAAGCAACCAAGCCATATGTGTGCTATCCAATGAACAAGAGGAATCTTGAGATGAACCATAGGAGAAAGTGATATCACCATCACTAGCATAATCAATTGTCATAGCCTCTCCCCAAACCACTACCTGACTTGCATCATGTGCATATCTCTGATATCATCAGTGCATCTGCATAAAGAAACATCATCAAATATGGCCCTCATGACCACAATGCCAACATCAAAGCTATCAATGTGATCTATGTCTCACATGAGTCAATGGACTCGCATACATATCATGTAGTCTCTTCCATAATGCACTACTCGTCTCCTCATACATAACAGACTCATATATAGAATCCAAAAGTTGTACTCGGATAGTGGAGCTAGCCAATGCATCCATATCCATCCATACATGGTCGAGCATGTCTCAAGGCCTCTGTGAATCTCTATACGCACACATGTGTAATCCTACAGGAACCAATGTATGCCACATCTGATCTTTCCATCTCAAAAAGTCACTATCATCAAACCGAGAAGACACCATGCTGGCCATCCAAGAGACTATAAATATAATAAGAGACTAGAAACAATACTCTATCACCAATAGGATCACACTTGCATATCCATATGCATAACTCATATTACAAATGTCTCACTAGAGAAGAAACCATGTGAACCACATATCACATAACCATGCATCTAGCATGCACATAAAACCATGAGCAAGCCTTCTCACCAAGTCTCCAAACTGACCAAGTGAATATGAAAGAATCCTAGAAAAATTCGACAGAGTATCCCATGTAAACTAAGCAATCATAACAAGATAACCAATAACGAAAGAATAATGAGTAACATGTCACCACCTATCATTGATCCAACCAAAAGATAATGGCAAATACACATGCCAAAAAACTGATGGCAATACACACCAATACAATGGTGATACACCTCCCACTCAAGAATGAATCTTGCAAGATGGTCTAATATTTCATGAATAACATGTGAACAAGTCCAAGTAAATGGAGAGAATCAATGATCCAAAGTTATCACACAAGCATAAAGGATCTAGTAGAGTACTCCTCTAGCATAAAAGGCAATAAATTTTTGGCAGCATCTCCTTTGTAAAATGAACTCTAAACCAAAATAACCATGTGGGAATCACCATCCATATATGCCAAGGCTCACAGTAGAAAATAAGATATCAAATCAATGACCATATGCTAATAGAATAGCCAATCAAAGTGACAAATGGATGTGCAACTGAAGCTCCAATTTGTATCATGTACCTACAAAGAAAAAAAAGGATACAAGTAAAAACTAAGATCCACTATCAACTCTCATAAAATTATGTGCAATTGGCAAGTAAATCTGTAACCAAGTGGCATAAATAAAATATAGACCACAATGCCAATATACATTCACTGATAATACTATGATCAAACTGATGATGACATAAACCTCAACAAAAGGTATACCACAATGTCATCTCACATGCCAAACACATGACAAGATCATGCTCTACTCTCATATGGAGGAGCTACCACAGTGATCATATATGGATAATGCCTTCAATCTCTAAAAATAAGAGCTCGCACACCAAAAAATCTCTCTCAAATAAATTCCACAACAAAGTGAACCTCCAAAAGAAATTAGGGTTCTTGTGGTGAAAATATGATGCTCTATGTTTTGCTATTTCACCTTTTCTCTATAGCAAACTTAAGAACTCTTTCTTGGCTACATAATGATAGATAGAACACCTCAATCAAAGGTGTGTAGCTCAAGATATATACAAAACAATCATCTATTATCAATTTCAATTTCACTTGTAGCAATATTGCTCTGTATTTTGCATTTTTTGTGAACTAACACTCAGAATCTAGATTGTGTTCTTCTACAACTTGTAGCTTCACTTCCAAGCTATGCATAGAAAGTTGACCACTTGAATTCGACTTGTAAAACTCAAGATACCACCCAAAAACTAACCTATTGTCCAAGTAATTGTAGATTCATCTTCTACATGAGTCTTTGTTTTTTGGATTTTTAGTGATTTCGAACTCCAAACTAGGTTCTGCACACTTCTATGAAGTTAATTTTGCCCTCTATCTCAGCTATGCACAGAACTTTTAAACACACCAATCCAAGCTTCTTAGCTCGAGTTATGGCCAAAATACTGAACAGTTGTTGAGAGGTGCCGACCTGCACTTTCACCTCTTGTGACCTAAACTTCCATTGAAGCTTCTTGCAAACCAGCCTTAAGCAAGCTCTGATACTAATGAAGGGGTTTGGTGTGCATAACAAGAGGAGCAAGGAAGAGATGGAGGGAGAGAGAGAGAGAGAGAGAGAGAGAAGAGAAGAGAGACGTGCACATGTGCATGGGAGCCTCAAACTCACATAATGATCTCCCTTGAGGCAATGCTCTATATATGATGTATATATATGAATATGGGGGTAAGTCACATGACCCTTACATCCCCAACATGACCTCCAAAAATATGGATAACCTCAAAATATGGGTGACACTCCTAATTGGGCTATGGCACCAAGCACGACTACCATTTTTAATGCATACTAGGTGACTACTTTTTCAACAGCATATATGTGGGTGTCTAACAAAAGAGGCACAAACATGGGTGACTACCTCCTCACACACAAGGAAATTTTGGGTGTCTACTCTTTTTCCTCTTCCTAATCTCATCTAGGTGACTTCATCTCCTCAATGTACTTGGAAGGGAACTACCACATTTAGACGGGCTCCAATACCACATTGAGATGGGCACCACCAATCCTATCATGGGTGGTAATTGATGGAATACATTTTCTTAGGGTATTAGACTATGGTTTGATGCAAAGAATACCACCACCAAACTTTGGCTATGTGAGAAGCTATGATTGGGGCATAATTGAAGATGGATACTAGAGTCACAATTAACCCACTCCTCCACCACTCTTGGCTACCACTTTGGAGCGTGTACTAGTTAAGGGTAGGATTTGACAAGGCGCCCCCTTGAACCTATATAAATAGATGCTTCACACTTCTCCAAATATATCTCACACATGTTGTGTCATCAGAGTCTTGGATCTCATGCTACTGTTCTCTTGCTAGTTGAGGCTATTTCTTGGCCACTCACTGCATTCTGTTGCAATTTGACCACTATTGTTGAGGCCACTCTATGATGATTATACAGAGTGTCCCCCCCCCCAATGGAGTTGGCTATTAGCAGTAGAGAGTGATTGTGCAAGCCTTGCCTAGTACTTCTTAGTTTGAGCATGTTGTATTTCTATTGCATCTCTCTTGCAATTGATTGTTACAATACTTCTTATGTTGATTTCTTCTTGCTTTTCAATTAGTGCACCTCCACACAGAAATGTCATAGGGTATCTTCCCTAAGGAAGAAATCCCCTTGAGTAGAAGAAGTATTGGAAGTGTGTGGACGCAACAACCTTTTCTAGTTTGACACTCTCCTATAATTGGATACCCCACTACCTCCTCTACATACCCTATTTATGTAGGTATGAATTCAATGCTAAAAAACAAGTGCAACAAAACAAGATCTTTCATGCCAAATTCTCGCACAAAGAGTTGCTTTATGTCTTTAATTCTTTCATCATTATCACCACTAACAATCAAGTCATCAACATAAATAGCCATAATTATGATGTCCTTATCAACCTTCTTTGCATATAATAAGTTATTTTCATCACACATAGAAAATCCAATCGAAACATCAACAATCCTTGCATGCCAAGAATGAGGGGCTTGTTTGAGCCCATAGAGAGCCTTTTTCAACTTGCAAACTACATGATGCTTTGAATCCCCATATCCTTGTGGTTGGTCCATGTATACTTGTAAGAAATTATTCTTCACATCCATCTAATGTAAAATCCATCCTTTTGTTAGAGCCAATGCATGAAATGTCCTAACAATAGCCATTTTAGTTGTAGGGTAGAAAGTTTCCTCATAATCAATGACATATGTATGTGCATATCCTTTTGCTGTCAATTATTGTTTATACCTACTTATGCTACCGTCAACATTATGCATTACCTTGTAAACGCACTTGTAGCCTATGGGTTTCCTTTCTTGTGACAATGAAACCAGATTCCATGTTACATTTCCATAAAGTATAGTCATCTCATCATCCATATATTTATCCCAATTGCATCTTCAAAACAAGAATGTTTAGCATCTTGTATTAACTTGGTCATGTAAGAACAATGACAAGCCATATAGTGATCACTTGTTAATCACTACATGTTGAAAATTTGACTGTTATGTGGAATTCTGGTGAGTCCACACACACACGACATCTTAGATTTTTGTTTTGCTTGTTTGCAATGGTCACGTATCTTCAAGGTTTACAAACCTCTTATAACTTCAAGCATAGTTAGAATATATCCACACCACGCATACATCCAAGACATATCTATTCAAAAGCATGCATATATTCACACCTCATTGTTCACACCTGTATCTCAAATTTTGTTCAGTTGCATTCTTTGCATCATAAGATATGAGAGAGTAATTTCTTAATCCTTCAATATTGTCTTCAATATCAGAAACTCACTTTATATAAATCATATATTCATAACTTGAGGTGCTTCAATATAATCAACAGGTCATATATGTTTTCTCACATACAATAAAAGTCATAAATAAATTTCAGCAAGTAGCTCATACATACTTAACATATACAAATCTTTGCATAGTCAAAAATCAAGTATAGATCATGAATAGGATAACTTCATGCATTTATGTTGGAGTTTGAGGTCTAGGGAAGCACAAGAATAGCACAAGTGTTGGAACAAGCCAATCACAAATTGATGATTATACAGATCTTGAAGAAAGCTTATGGTTGGAATGAAGCAAAGAAAGATACTTGTGAAAGTGAAGAAGATTTCAGGATGATGTCTTGTACACATATGTACATATAAGTGAAGAATCTTGTAAACTGAGTATAGCTAAACTCTTAGGATGATTAGTAGCAATGTCATAGACACGGGATGAGTCAAAAGTCATGTATATATAAGTTAATGATGACAAGAATTATGTAAGAGAGTCATTTGTAGATGACAAACTTCAGAAAGATGTGTAGAGAGTTTTTTCCCAGAAAATAGCGACGGGTTTTTCTCTGAGTGCTCTCTGTCTGATCATGTGGATCAAAAATCCTTTTGTACACATCTAATTGAGAAGCTAATGAAGCTATGTCTAGAGTTTCAGAATCTAATTCCTCTCCTACTGTGAGAATGATCAATAGGAACATTCATATGTGAACTTTGGAAACTGAAGTCTGAGAGTAGCGCACTTTTCCGTCTCAGTTTATTGATCAGATCTGAGTGTATACTGTAAAGTTTTTGATGAGTGAGCACTTAAAATTTAAGTTAGAAGATAAGGAAGCTATGGCTAAAAGCATTTAGCAAAACGGGTTTCAGATTGGGAGAAATCAACTTAAGAAGTTGACTATGTCGAAGGCGCAACTTCTGAGAGACAGTTTTTTACATATCATTGATCTTAATGATCAAATTAAACTTTTGGTGATTAGTTTTGAGAACTAATGACTAGTATGATTGCGCAAAGGTATTGCTAATACTTGTGCATCATTTACTTGAAGAAATTTGGAGTTTTGTGCAGGTAAAGAAGTTGATTTCTGAAGCAGACTTTCTGAAGTAAACATTTCTTCACTCAGAGAAGTGTTGATTGAAGTTTTGGTAAAGAAGATCATTGTTTGTGTAAAGTTTGGTTTATAATTGACATAGAAGTGTTCTTAAGTCAGTATAAATCAAACCTTTGGAGATTAAGAGGTCTCCAACAGTGGTATCAGAGCTGAAGGTGCAATACAAGAGAAGAAAAGACAATTGAAGTTTCGACTGGTGCAGATATTGGAGATCTTCCAAATCAAAGGAGGACAAGGACAAATTATTGAAGATAACCTGCAGAAGTTCAAAGCACGAGTTAGAAAAGAATCAAGAAGGACAAAGCTTATATCGAAGGTACACTTTATCCTCATAAACCATAGTAATTGCAGATACAGAAGGTCAAGGATGGGAGAAAGCTTGCAGATTGATAAGCTAGATAGAGAGAACTATCCAGCTTGGTCCATGAGGATGGAGGCACACCTCATGAGTAAAGATTTGATGGCATTTATTACAGGAGATGAAGAAAAACCTGAATTTGCAGATCCTAGTATTCCAACTAGGGAAGAGCTTGCAAGCTTGAAGGCTTGGATGAGAAAGGATGCTCAAGCAAGGAGTATCATTTACATGGCTGTAAATGATTATCTTCTACCTCACATTAGAGGTTTGGAAAGTGCAACAGATGTTTGGAATGCTTTGGAAGAGCATTTCCAGAATACAACCAAGTCAAGGAAGTCCTCACTATGGGTTGAGTTCACAACCTTCAAGAAGAAGAGCTCACAATCAATTTTTGATTATGTGGCAAGGATGAAGGATATTGCAGATAGCTTGGGAGCAGTAGATGAAGACATTGAAGAGGAAAAGGTGGTAAGACAAATACTTACAGGTCTGAGAGGAGATGAGAAGTGGAAGTCTTTCATATTGTCCATAGAATTGTCACTTGATCACTTTACTCCTAATCTTAATCAATTGCTAGGACACATGCTAACCTTTGAGCAGGACCTTAAAGGAGACAATGATAGAAGTACAAGCCAAGCTATGTACTCCAAGGACAAGAAAAAGAATGGCAAGAGAAATCAATCGAATGATGATGAAGGGAATTCAAATCAAGCTAACTTCACAAAGGGAAAGATGAATTTCAGAGGTAAAGGAAGAGGAGGTAAGAACAAAGATAATGCTAAAGCTTGTTGGATTTGTGGCAAAACAAATCATTTGCAAATGATTGTTGGTATAACAATCAAAATGGTGGAAGTAATAATCAGAATTATAATCAAAGAGGTAGAGGAGGCAGAAACCAAAGAGGCAATTTTAGAGGAAGAGGTGGTAGGACATCATATGGTAGAGGAGGTGGAAGAAACTTCCAATCACAGTCCTACAACAACAATTATTACAATTATGCATCAGATCAGAAGGATGATATGACTCTTATCTTGAATGCAACTCATGAATCAATGGGAGAAGATCAAAGAGTGTTTTATATTGACTCAGGGTGTAGCAACCATCTGAGTGGGAATCTATCCTTGATGACTGATATGGAAGCAAGGGTGAATGGACATACAGTTCAAACAGGTGACAATACCAAACATAAAGTGGAGAGCATTGGATCAGTAAAGACAAAGAGTGGAAGTACACTTCTGAGCAAGGTACTTTATGTTCCTACTATTCCAGGGCAAATTGTGGAGAAAGGATATGAGGTAAGATTCACAAATGATGGTGTTTATGTACAAGATCCAAATCAGGGATATAGAAACATAATTACAGGTAAAAAGGAAGGAAGATTGTTCACTCTCAAAGTCCAAGGTAATGTGGGACATGCATTATTTACTTATGGAGGTCAAAAGGTTTCTGAATTAGACCTATGGCATAAAAGGCTAGGTCCTTTCAATGAGAGAGCTATAAAGGTAATGTCAAAGAATCAGGTGGTGCTTGGATTGCCAAATATTGAAGGGCAACATATGGTGTACAAGTGTGAAGCTTGTCAATTAGGTAAAGCACATAAAGGTTCTTACAACAAATCAGGGTACAAGCATTCAAATATGCTTGAATTGGTTCATACAGATGTATGGGGTCCCTCAAGGGACTATAGCATAAATGGATCTAGATATTATGTGTTGTTTGTTGATGATGCAACCAGGTGGATTACTTTATATGTAATCAAGGATAAATCAGAAGTTTTCAAGACATTCAAACATTTTCATGCTTATGCAGAAAGGATCACAGGGCAAAAGCTCAAGAGGTTAAGATCAGATGGAGGGGGAGAGTATTTCTCTAAAGAGTTTGATTATTATTTGTGGAATGCAGGTATCACAAGAGAAGTAACTTGCAGGTATTCCCCTCAACAGAATGGAGTAGCAGAAAGGAGAAATAGGACTCTTGTAGAATTTGCAAGAGCCATGATGAAGGAAAAGAATTGTCCAAATTACTTATGGGCAGAAGCTATTAACACTGCAACATACCTTGTGAATAGGTTGCCTTGCAAAGCTTTGGATGGAGGAACCCCTTATGAAGCATGGTGGGGTAAGAAACCTACCCTTGATCATTGTAAGGTATTTGGATGTATTGCATATGCTTATGTTCCTTCACAATTAAGACATAAGCTAGAACCAAAAGCAGAGAAGTATGTGTTTATTGGATATGATGATAGACAGATGGGTTACAGGTTGTGGAGTCCATCCAAAAAGCAATTTCTTGTTACTAAAGATGTGACATTTGATGAGCAAAATACATGGTATACAGGATCAACAAATAATTTTGCAGGTGTTAAAGAGATACAAAGAAAAGGAAAGGAAAAAGTAAAAGTGTATGAGGAAAGTATTGATGATGTTGATTCTAGAAGTAGATTGCAGGATCATGTAGAAGAAGGTCCAAGATTTGATCCAGAATCAAATGAGGCTGAAACTTCGAGAAGTGCAGAAATCAGAAGATCTACAAGAGAAAGGAAAGAACCTATAAGGTATAGTTATGATACATCTTTCCTAACAACAAAAGATTATGCTTACATTGTGAAGACAGAAGAAGATCCAATCACTTATGAAGAAGCCAAAGGTAAACAGAATTGGGAGATTGCAATGCAGGAAGAGTATGATGCTCTACTTGAAAATGAAACTTGGGAATTAGTACCAAGACCAAAGAATCAGAAGGTTATTGGATGCAAGTGGGTATATAAAACAAAGAGGTTTGCAGATGGTAAGGTGTCTAGATACAAGGCTAGACTTGTGGTCAAAGGTTATGCCCAAACTTATGGGGTAGATTATGATGAAACCTTTAGTCCTGTTGCTAAAATGTCTACAATTAGAACATTGATTGCTATTGCTGCTTGTAAGGGATGGAAATTATCACAATTGGATGTGAAAAATGCATTTTTAAATGGATACATTGCAGATGAAGTATACATGGAGCAACCAGAAGGCTTCATGGAATCAATTGGATCAGATTATGTGTGTAAGCTCAAGAGAGCTTTATATGGGTTGAAGCAAGCCCCAAGAGCTTGGAATTACAGATTGGTCAAGTTCTTGAATGAATGTGGATTTCAAGCATCAAAGGCAGATAGTAGTTTGCTAATGAAGGCAAGTGAAAATGGATACATTTACATGTGCATTTATGTTGATGATATTATTGTCACAGGAACAGATACTCAAGGAATCAATGAACTCAAAAGGCAAATAGAGAAGGAGTTTAAGATAAGTGATTTGGGAAACTTATCTTATTTTCTAGGAATGCAGATTGTGTATACTCAACATGGAGTATATGTTTCACAAGAGAGATACTTGAAGAATCTTCTAGTCAAGTTTAACATGGAGGATTGCAAGATCTCAACTACACCATTGGAGGTAAATCATAAATTAAGCAGGTATGGAGGTGAAGAATTCAATGATATGAAGAAATATCAGAGTTTGGTAGGTAGTTTAATATATGCTACCTTGACAAGACCAGATTTATCATATGCAATAGGTGTGTTGTCACAATTTATGCATTGTCCAAAGAAGACTCATTGGATTGCAGCCCAAAGGGTACTCAGATATATCAAAGGAACCCTAAGTGAAGGATTGTATTATGGTTTCACTTCTGACACAAGAATCAAAGTGTTTAGTGATGCAGATTGGGCAGGTGACTCAGATGATAGAAGATCTACTCATGGGTATCTCTGTTATGTTGGAGATAAGCTAGTTTCTTGGTGTTCAAGGAAGCAACATACAGTTGCTTTATCATCCACAGAAGCTGAGTATAAGGGAATGGTAGAAGCTGCAAAAGAAGTGATATGGTTGAAGACCTTGATGAAGAGTTTTGAAACTGATCATAGTACTCCAATTATTTTTGGAGATAATATGAGTTCTTTGTATCTGGCAGCTAACACTGTTTTTCATGCCAGGACTAAGCACATAGAGATTCAGTATCATTTCTTGAGGGAAAAGGTACTTGATAAAGAGATTGAAGTGATGTACACTCCAACAAAAGAACAAGTGGCAGATATGATGACAAAGAGCTTGGATGGACCTAAGCTACAGAGATTCAAGGAGATGGCAGGAGTGAAGAAGAATGGAATAATCACAATTAGTGATTGAGGGGGAGCTGTTGGAACAAGCCAATCACAAATTGATGATTATACAGATCTTGAAGAAAGCTTATGGTTGGAATGAAGCAAAGAAAGATACTTGTGAAAGTGAAGAAGATTTCAGGATGATGTCTTGTACACATATGTACATATAAGTGAAGAATCTTGTAAACTGAGTATAGCTAAACTCTTAGGATGATTAGTAGCAATGTCATAGACACGGGATGAGTCAAAAGTCATGTATATATAAGTTAATGATGACAAGAATTATGTAAGAGAGTCATTTGTAGATGACAAACTTCAGAAAGATGTGTAGAGAGTTTTTTCCCAGAAAATAGCGACGGGTTTTTCTCTGAGTGCTCTTTGTCTGATCATGTGGATCAGAAATCCTTTTGTACACATCTAATTGAGAAGCTAATGAAGCTATGTCTAGAGTTTCAGAATCTAATTCCTCTCCTACTGTGAGAATGATCAATAGGAACATTCATATGTGAACTTTGGAAACTGAAGTCTGAGAGTAGCGCACTTTTCCGTCTCAGTTTATTGATCAGATCTGAGTGTATACTGTAAAGTTTTTGATGAGTGAGCACTTAAAATTTAAGTTAGAAGATAAGGAAGCTATGGCTAAAAGCATTTAGCAAAACGGGTTTCAGATTGGGAGAAATCAACTTAAGAAGTTGACTATGTCGAAGGCGCAACTTCTGAGAGACAGTTTTTTACATATCATTGATCTTAATGATCAAATTAAACTTTTGGTGATTAGTTTTGAGAACTAATGACTAGTATGATTGCGCAAAGGTATTGCTAATACTTGTGCATCATTTACTTGAAGAAATTTGGAGTTTTGTGCAGGTAAAGAAGTTGATTTCTGAAGCAGACTTTCTGAAGTAAACATTTCTTCACTCAGAGAAGTGTTGATTGAAGTTTTGGTAAAGAAGATCATTGTTTGTGTAAAGTTTGGTTTATAATTGACATAGAAGTGTTCTTAAGTCAGTATAAATCAAACCTTTGGAGATTAAGAGGTCTCCAACAACAAGGAAGAAGAAGAAGCTTGGAGCACAACACAATATTGAATGTATTAACAAGAGAATGTGCAAAGATAAATGACACGTTAGGGTTATAGATGTATACAACCTGAGGAAAAAAAACCTCCTAAAGAGGGAAAAAAGTGCCCCGATGTCCTAGTATGTTCACACACATCACTACCAAAATGTATCAACAAATACCCCCTGGGAGTGATGCGCTGAACAAGGAGCTGGCACTCATGCATAAGGAAGTGTGAAGCTATGTGGAATCAATCTACAAAAGGAAGTAAGCCCAAAGCTTTGCGGAAAGATTCAAACTTCTCCTTAGGCAAAGCCTTTGTGAAAAGGTCTACAACATTCTCCTTGTGGGCACATATGCCAAACTAATGTGTCCAGCAAAGAACCTCTCCCTACCATAATGATAGTGCACCTCAATGTGCTTAGTGGGAGGATGGAACAGAGGGTTCCTCGCAACTACCAATGTAATTTGACCGTCACTCAAGATGGTGGTGGTAGAAGAATGACCAACACCCTTTTGACATCCTCAGAATTAGGTGACACCTTCATCATGACTATCTTTGGGTGACACCTTTTTTGCAAGCAGAGACTCCCATCCAATTGGGTGACTACCAAGGAATCCATATGCCAGTTGAGGTGAGGCCATGTTGTTGAAGTTCATCAAAAAGGGGTGATGCCAATTCTATGTAGGCAACATAGTGTGGGGAGGCCAAAATCTCCCAATATACTTGGGCGACCTCCTAAAATATGGATACCTCAAAATATTGGTGATGCCCCTAATTGGGTTACGGCACCAAGGGGGAGTACCATTTTTAATGCATACTAGGTGACTACTTTTGCAACACCACATATGTGGGTGTCTACCAAAAGAGGTGCAAACCTAGGTGACTACCTCCTCACACACAAGGCAATTTTGGGCATCTAATCTTTTTCCTCCTTCTAGTCTCATCTAGGCAACCTCATCTCCTCAATGTACTTGGAAGGCTACTACCACATTGAGATAGGCTCCGATGCCACATTCAGATGGGCTCCACCATTCCTATCATGGGTGCTAACTTATGGAGTGCATTTTCTTAGGGTGTTAGAGTGAGGTTTAATGCAAAGAATACTACAGCCAAGGTTTGGCTATGTCAGAAGCTATGATTGGGGCTTAACTAAAGTTTTCTATGAGAGTCATCATTAACCCACTCCTCCACCACTTTTGGCTGCCATTTTGGTGCGTGTAGTAGTTAATGCTAGGATTCGACAAGGCCACCCCCTAGGACCTATATATATATATATATATATATATATATATATATATATATATATATATATATATATATATATATATATATATATATATATATATATATATATGTGTGTGTGTGTGTGTGTGTGTGTGTGTGTGTGTGTGTGTGTGTGTGTGTGTATAGATGCTTGGCACTTCTCTGGATATATCTCATGCATCTTGTGTCATCGGTGTCTTGGATCTCATGTTATTGTTCTCCTGCTAGTTGAGGTTATTCCTTGGCCACTCTCTGCATTTTGTTGCAACTTGATCACTATTGTTGAGACCTCTCTATGGTGATTATATAGAGTGGTGCCCCACCCCCCATTGGAGTTAGCTATTAGCAGTAGAGAGTGATTGTGCAAGCCTTGGCTAATACGTCTTAGTTTGAGCCTATTGTATTCCTGATGCATTTCATTTGCACAGAGTTCTTGATTATTATAGTACTTCTTATGTTGATTTCTTCTGCTAGTCTGCTGTAATGATCATTTAGAATATCTTTGGCTCATTATAACCATTGGAATTTGTAAGAAGTTGGAATTTTCTCTTATATAAACAATCGCCATTTTTCCTTCTCTATGTCTTTATTGTCAATTAGTGCACCTACACACAGAGATGTCACATGGTATACTTCCCTAAGGAAGACCTCCCCTTGACCAGAAGAAGTAGTGGAAGTGTATGGACCCAGTGACCTTTTCTATAGTTTGGCAATCTCCTATAATTGGATACCCCATTACCTCCTGTACATACCTATTTCTGTATTTATGAATTCAATGCTCAAAAACTAGTGCAAGAGACAAGATCTTTCATGCAAATTCTTGCATAAAGAGTTGCTTTACATCTTTAATGCTTTCATCATTATCACCACCGACAATCAAGTCATCAACATAAATAGCCATGATGTTGTTATCAAACTTCCTTGCACATAATGAGTTATTTCCATCACACATAGAAAATCCAATCAAAATATCAAGGATCCAAGAATGAGGGGCTTGTTTGATCCCATAGAGATCCTTTTTCAACTTGCAAACTACATGATGCTTTGAATCCCTATATCCAAGCCCCGCATTCCAAGAATGAGGGGCTTGTTTGAGCCCATAGAGAGCCTTTTTCAACTTGCAAACTACATGATTCTTTGAATCCCCATATCCTTGTGGCTAGTCCATGTATACTTGTAAGAAATTATTTTTCACATCCATCTAATGTAAAATCCATCCTTTTGTTGTATCCAATGCATGAAATTCCTTAAAAATAGCCATTTTAGTTGTAGGGTTGAAAGTTTTCTCATAATCAATGACATATGTATGTGCATATCCTTTTTTTGTCAATCATTGTTTATACATGCTTATGCTACCATCAACATTATGCTTTACCTTGTAAACTCACTTGTAGCCTATGGGTTTCTTTTCTTCTGACAGTGGAACCGGATTCCATGTTACATTTCCATAAAGTGCATTCATCTCATCATCCATAGCTTTATCCCAATTGCATCTTCAAAACAAGAAGGTTTAGCATCTTGTATTACCTTGGTCATGTAAGCACAATAAGAATATACTTATCATATGTCAATCACTGGATGTTGAAAATTTGACTGTAATGTAGAAGTGTGCTGAGTCCACACACACATGAGATCTTAGATTTTTGTTTCACTTCTTTGAAGTGGTCACATATCTTCAAGGTTTACAAACCTCTCATAACTTCAAGCATAGTTAGAATATATACACAATAGGCATACATCCAAGACATCTATTCAAAAGCATGCATATATTCACACCTCATTGTTCATACATGTATCTCCAATTTTGTTCAATTGCATTCTTTGCACCATAAGAAATGAGAGAGTAATTTATTAATCCTTCAATATTGTCTTCAATATTAGAAACTCACTTTATACAAATCATATATTCATAAATTGTGCTTCTTCAACATAATCACCAAATCGTATATATTTTCTTACTTACAATAAAAGTCATATATAAATTTCAGCCAATAGCTCATACGTACTTGACATATACAAATCTTTGTATACTCAAACATCAAGTATAGATCATGTATAGGATAACTTCATGCATTTATGTTGGAGTTTGAGATGTGTGGAAGCACTCAAACATCACAAGGAAGAAGAAGATGCTTGGAGCACAATACAATACTGAATGTATTAGCAAGAGAATGTACAAAGATAAGTGACCCATTAAGTTTATAGAAGTATATAAAGGCCGAGGGAAAGAAACCTCCAAAAGAGGGAAAAAAAGTGTCGAGGTGGTACTAGTGTGTTCACACACATCACTATCAAAATATATCAATAAATCTCCCCTGGGAGTGATGCTGTGAACAAGGAGCTTGCATTTATGTATAAGGAAGTGTGAAGTTGTGTGGAATCAATCCACAAATGGAAGTAAGCCCAAAGCTTTGCATAAAGCATCAAACTTCTCCTTAGGTAGAGCCTTTGTAAAAAAGTTGGCAACATTCTTTTGTGTGGGCACATATGCCAAACTAATCCCTCCAACGAAGAACCTTTCCCTGATATAATAAAAGTGCACCTCAATGTGCTTAGTGCGAGCATGGAACATAGGGTTTCTTGCAACTACCAATGCACTGTGATTGTCAGTGAAGATGGTGGTGGCAGAAGACTAACTAACACCCAAATTAGCCATCAGGCATCTGAGCCACACACACTCAACAATCATCGTGAAAGATTCCCTATACTCATCCTCACAACTAGAACTAGCCATAGTAGGCTGGTTCTTGCTCAACCAAGATATGCATGAGCTACCAAGCATGAAGCAAAAACTACTGATGGACACACGAGTGTGATAGCAACCAGCCTAGTCAAAGTCAGAAAAAGCACGTAAATCTAGTGGTAGTGATCCCCCACTTGGGATAAAATAATCCAAGTAGTCGGGTACCACTAAAGTATCAAAAATGCACTTAACCATCTGCCAATGCTTGACACTTGGGAAATGCATAAATGTGCTCATCTATGAGACAACAAATTCAATATCCGGATGAGTAATGCATAAGTAAATCAAGTATCCAATAGCTTGTTGATAGAGAACAACATCAAATGCATCTCTAACATCATGGAGACTCAACCGTTAACCTATTTCCAAAGGAGTAGCAATAGGTTCGTCGTCTTCAAGGCCAAAATGTTGCAATAATGTGTCTAAATATTTTATTTGACACAAAGCTATTCTGCCATCAACTTGCATAAATTGAATTCCCAAATAATGATGTGAATGCCCCAAATCTAACATCTTAAATGAGGCATGAAAATCAGCCTTAAAAGCGTCAATATGCTTCTCATTAGGGCTAGTGAGCAGCATGTCTTCAACATAGACAACAATGCCTGAAGGTGGGGCATCATCAAGTGCGCTTTTGATCAACAACAAGATTAAACCCAAGTGGGCCCCACATGAGGGTGATGAGAGGGTGATTAACCTTCTTTGTAATGCCTTTTAAACTTTGTAAGTCTTTCCCCAGCTCTGTGGGACTTGGGGGGTCCCGTGGGCACTAGTCATCTGTGTTTTCCATTTCTGCACCAATACACAACACTACAAACCACTACAAGCAGCACTTCTGCTTGAACATTGTTGCACTATGATGTGATAGTTCGATGTCAAAAAAACACAGTTTTCGTGTATCAACAGTACACGGAATCACTTGAAATTCTGGATCTGGAATATATGAGTGTTGCCGAACATGAGGCAAGTTGCAGTTTCTGAAACTGACTTGGTTTTTTGCGGGCCCCACCTTGCGGGTCAAAACGGAGGTCGAGATGGCTCCGAAACTTCGATCTGACAAAAACAAGTGAGCCTAAAGGGATAACTCTTGAAAATATTTTGAGGTCTTCTACCTTCACGCCAATTTTCATAGCAAACGGAGGTCGTTTGTGAATCGTGTTTTCTCCACGCCTTGCTGTGTACTCTTCATCGTTGCCTTCTCCACGAGCTCTCTACAGCCACGCTGGCTCTAATACCATGTCACGAGGAAGGAGATAAGGAAGAGAGCTCATACACACACTCTCACTCTCAAGGAGAAGCACACACAGATTGAGGCAAGGAAGAATGATCTTCTTCTTCTTCTATTCCATAAAAGGGAATGAATAAGAATGACCTAAAAAATAAGAATACAACAAGTGCAATATATAAAGATCAATACAGAAGGAAAAACCTAATGTCCACGAATGAGTGAGCTGGAAAGGAACAAATGTGCCATCACTCTCGGTAGATAAAGCTCAATGAAGTATCCTTGACATATACTGGCATGGCCACTATACATGTCAGAGAAACCAAAAAGTGGTACGTGTCATCCTGGATCATCACATGTTGAGCTTGATATCTCAACACTAAAGCATTGTAGTCTATCACTCCATATGATGTTTGGCATGGTTGCAAGCAATCTGATGCTCATCTGAGTATTTTTGGTTGTCTGGCATATGCATTAGTGCCTGAACAACAACACACGAAATCGGATGATAAAGCAATGAAATTTATTTCTATTGGCTATAGTTCTGAAAGCAAAGGCTATCGTCTATATCATCCATACACTAAATGCATTTTGGTTAGCCATGATGTTGTTTTTGTGGAAGGTGGAATTCAGCCATTGCTTTCATGTATTAAGGAGACATGAGTTAGCTGCATACATGTGTATAACACTTTGCTTCCTCTTTTTACAGGTGGATAGTCTAGTGTTGGTCAAAATGAGGCAATTTCTCAGCCTTTGGAGGTTCCACATGATGATGCAGATCATTCCAGTTCTGATACAAATTTACATGATGCACTTGTTGATGAGAGGCTTGATATAGAGGAGGCAAAAACTATGCCTAAATGGTTGGTACAAACTTTGCGAGATAGCTAATTAGATATACCTCTTTCAAATCATACTCATTCAAGCTCCCATAGTGCTTCTTTTGCATCATATTTCTATGCTATGGCTGCCTCTAGTGTTTGTGATAAGAATGAGCTTGTTTCATTTTGATGAAGCACAAAATTGAAAAACGTGGATGACTGCTATGCAATTAGAAGATGATGCTATTATGAAGAATGGTACCTATTCTTTATGTGATTTGCCTCCTAGAATGGTACCTATTCTTTATGTGATTTGCCATTGTCACTAAGTGGGTATACAAGCCGAAGTGTAAACGTAATGGAATAGTTGACAGGTATAAGGGTAGGCTTGTTGCAAAAGTTTATGCTCAAGAAAGAGGGATTGATTTTCATCAGACCTTTGCTCCCACATGCCAAATGACTACTGTTCGTAGCATCTATGCACTTGAAGCTCATCGTGGTTGGAATGTACATCAATTGGACATTAAAATTGTATTTCTGAATGGTGACTTACATGAAGAAGTGTATGTTCTTTAGTAATGTGGTTTTGTGCAGAAAGGGCATGAAAACAAAGTGTGTAAGTTGAAAAAGGCATTATATGGTTTGAAGCAAGCACCACGTGCATGCTTGGTATGAAAAGATACATGCCTACTTGATTGCACATGGTTTTGAGAATAGTCCAATTGAGAGCACCTTATAGGTTAAGCGTGCAAATGATGTGTTGTTGATCATTGTTGTCTATGTTTATGACATGCTTGTCAATGGTCCTAATGATAAGCATATTGCTGATTTTAAGGCCAATTTGCATGCCTCATTTGAGATGTAAGATTTGGGGCATTTGCATCACAATTTGGGCATTTAGTTTATGCAAGTTGATGTGGGAATAGCTTTGTGTCAAGCAAAATATATTGACACATTATTGCAATGTTTTGGCCTTGAAGAATGCAAACCTATTGCCACTCCTATGGAAATAGGTCTACAGTTGATTCTTCATGATGCTAGGGATGCATTTGATGTTGTTCTCTATCAGCAGGGTGTTGGATTCTTGATTTACTTATGCATAACTCGGACCAATATTTAGTTTGTTGTCTCACATATGAGTAGGTTTATGCATTGCCCATGTGTCAAGCATTTGCACATGGTTAAGTTGCATCTTTTGATACTTGAGTGGTACCTAGCTACTTGGATTTTTTTATCCCAAGGGGGGATCACTATCGCCAGATTTACATGCTCTAGTTGTGAGGCTCAATATAGAGCTTCTCTCAAAGTGAGTGTTGAGTGTGTGTGGCTCAGATGCCTTATGGCTGATTTGGTTGTTGGTCATTCTCCTGCCACCACCATCTTCATTAATAGTGAGAGGACATCGGAAGTTGCAAGGAACCCTGTGTTCCATGCTCGCACTAAGCACATTGAGGTGCAATATCATTATGTTAGGGAGAGGTTCTCTGCTGGAAAGATTGTTTGGCGTATGTGCCCACACAAGAGAACATTGTGGACCTTCTCACAAAGGCTTTGCCTAGGGAGAAATTTGAAGCTTTCTATGAAGGTTTGGGCTTTCTTCCTTTTTTGGATTGATTCCACATAGCTTGGAACTTCCTTATACATGAGTGCTAGCTCCTTGTTCACCACATCACTCCCAAGGGGGCTTTGTTGATATATTTCGCTAGTGATGTGTGTGAAAAGACTAGGACCAGCGAGGCACTTCCCTCTTTAGGAGGTTTTTCCCCCCGGCTTGTATTTATGCCTATAACCCTAATGGGTTACTTATCTTTGTACATTCTCTTGGTAATACATTCAGTATTGTGTGCTATGCTCCAAGCTTCTTCTTATTTGTTATGTTGCTCGGGTGCTTCCGTAGACCTCAAACTCCAACAAAGATTGTCTTTATTGCTATATCAAGGTGATGTGATCAAAGTCAATTTAAGAAAAAGAACTTACCATGATGTTCCTCCATGAGAGTGGAATAAAGTTCATAATAACAAAGAATCTATTAGGGAATATTTTGAATCCATAACTAAGATAAGTGAAATGAAGCTCAAGTATGGACATATGGCACAACATACAAAAAAATTCCTAAAAGATTTCTTCTTAGAAGAAATGATTATGTGAATGAAAGATTAATAGATGATGAAAGGTACATGCCTCAAGTATTTAATGATGAAGATTTTGAAGCCTATGGATGGACACATATTTTCTACATTAGATGTAGCAAATGAAGAAAGTGTAGGCATAAATTTGAATCCATGTAATAAATGGAGATGTGAATAATCCAAGATGATAAAAACTTATGAATAGAAAGGCCCATATCAAGCCTTTTGACAAAAAAGAAGGAAATAGAAAATGAATACTTCAGAAATTGTATTTTCTTTATCTATTTGTTTTGTCACTTTATTCATTGATAGAAATATTGTTGTCACTTCACATAAGAACTCATCACCGAAAATTAAAATCAATATCACAAACTAGAAAGTCAGAAACAAGTTGACCAATAAGTGTCCTCTATCAAGAGACCTTTGCACCAAGCAATCTAATGACTGCTCTATCAAGAGACCTTTGCACCAAGCAATCCAATGACCGCTTGAACAATTTAGTAGTGTGATTCATCAAGCAAAAGTCCATGTGTACCACCTTGGCTACATCCCCTGGATAGGATGATGACAATATCCACTAAGAAAGGGTGGTGCTCATAAAAAGATAGGGCAATCACACAAAGATTTACCCACTCTAAAATGGATAGAGATCAATGGAAGTGCACCTATGGATTTGGGGAAATCATAATATAAGTGAAGCACTCCAATCAAGGAGGCAAACTTGACTGAAATCTTGGTCCCTAAGGGCACATCATAGGTATTGGGGGATTGTGCTCTCCCCTATAGGGATGGTGATGACTACCCCAAGAATGATAGAAGTTAGTCATATGATCATGATAGCCAAATTTATCTCAACAAGACTTTATAAAAATTAGTAGAACGTAATGAGATTGAGGCAAAGTATTTGTGCTTGGCATGGTTGGAAACAATAGCAAAGAAGGGACTTGACAACCTATTTTTTAGTTGCAACCATTGATCAACATTGACATAAGAGAGAAGAATGCTTCTTAAATACGAAGTCACCTATAAGAACCTTCTAGATGCTTATGTTCAATGTAGATTGCAAGGCCACTATATAAAAGACTATTTGTTGAGAAAAGGTGTCTATAGAGTTAAGCCAGGAGTGGTGGTAGAGCCATCCTAGCCAGATGGAAATCCTTGTATCCCATATAAGGGTGGACCTAGACACAGGAAAAGTCACAAAGAAAACCTTGGAGACTTAAGATTTAGATAGGAAATAAGATCCTATAAAACTTGGAACAAGTGGCTTTATAGATGTCATGAGGAGAAAGAAAAGAAGTCCCAACAAGCTCTAAGAAAAAGGATCGTCTCACAAGGACCTATTGATTCGAGAGGAGGTAAATCTCTTTGATTACTTAGGTGGTTTCAATTAGTTTAAAGGTACTAATGATGAAAAATCTCAAGAAGAATATGCAACTAATAAAGAAAAAAAGTCAAGATAGTGAGAGTTCCATAATTGAATCAATGTTCCCGAACACATGCCAAAAAAAGATGGTGGTCCAAAAAGTAAGGTTCCTCTCGAGCTCCCATGGATGAGACCCATCAAAGGGAAAATTCCATCTCTCAACATATCATTTCTTTAGAAAAAGTCTCAAAAAGAGGGTAGCTTCTAGGAGTGATCATTCTTCCTTTCAATGTTGATGGAAAGATATGAATTTAAAAGCAATTTTATTTTGCCTTTAAGAGGTGAAAGCTAATGGAGAGGACCTCTTAAAGAGGTCGAGGACAATCTCTATGCTACACAAATTGGGCCATATCTAATTCTAATCCTCAAAATTCTCCAGTTCCATTTGTGATACCTACCATAGATGGGTTGCAACTACCTTTGGTGACCTATATCCTTCTTGATGGTGTCAGTATATGGCCCAAACAGAGATCAAGAGAGAATAGAAACATGGAGCTTCTACTATGTGTTCATAGCTCCAAATTTGAGAAACTATGTTGCGAACACATTGTGTAAACTTGCAAAGTGGCTTTTACAAACATAATCGGTTATCACCTAGCAACCAATCAATTTCAAACATGTGTTGTTCTCTATTAGGTACTCTGATTACAAAGTTTCTTTTTCAATAGAAATCTAATCTCATAAGATTTCTGATGACATAAAGCTTACTGAAATCGGGGCAATTTTGACTGTTTTGCATCAAGAAAGCGTTCTTAATAGTCTCTTTTTGGCAATGCTTGGCATGTTGTTGGTGACTCCATAGAAAATTGTTTGATAGCAAAAATACTTCCAAATGCAACATGGAATTGTGTCTCCACATATTGGCATATGCTATGCTCTATAATTTAGAGTCATGGTCTAGGAAAGCATTGTTTGTTGGTTTAGACTTAGTTTCAATCACTCAAAATGGTTGTAATTTTGCAATTTATGAGCACACATGTATTCTTGTATAGAGACCATGGAGGAATCATCTTCATTGCTTGCAATGCTAAAGAGATGGGTGGGTGCACATGCACATGCACATATGCACAAAGCTCATTGTTGTCTTTTATGATTTCATTCACATAGATGCACCATGATGGTGTAGGGACACTTATGCCTCATGAAAAATGAAAAATTACACTACGTACATTGTTGGAGTTAGACGTTTGTGGAAGCACACGAACAACATAAGGAAGAAGAAGAAGCTTAGAGCACAACACACAATACTGAATGTATTACCACTAGAATGTACAAAGATAAGTAGCCCATTAGGGCAATAGGCGTATATACAAGTCGGGGAAACAAAACCTCCTAAAGAGGGAAAAAAGTGCCCTGGTGGTCCTAGAGTGATCACACACATCACTACCTAAATATATCAATAAATCCCCCATGGGAGTGATGTGGTGAACACGGAGCTGGCACTCATGTATAAGGAAGTGCCTAGATATGTGGAATCAATCCACAAAAGGAAGTAAGCCCAAAGCTTTGTGGAAAGCTTCAAACTTCTCCCTAGGCAGAGCCTTTGTAAAAAGGTCTGCAATGTTCTCCTGCATGGGCACATGTGCCAAGCTAATCTCCCCGGTAGAGAACCTCTCCCTGACATAATGATAATGCACCTCAATGTGCTTAGTGCGAGCATGGAACATAGGGTTCCTCGCAACTACCAATGCACTCTGACTGTCAGTGAAGATGGTGGTGGGAGAAGATTGACCAACACCCAAATCAGCCATAAGGCATCTGAGCCATACACACTCAACAGTCGCTATGAAAGCTTCCCTATACTCAACTTCACAACTGGAAGTGGCCACAGTAGGTTGCTTTTTGCTCAAGCAAGATATGCATGAGTTACCAAGCATGAAGCAAAAGCCAGTAGTGGACACAAGAGTGTCATAGAAACCAGCCCAATCACTATAAGAAAAAGCATGCAAATCTGGCGGTAGTGATCCCCCCAAGTAGTCAGGCAGCACCCAAGTAGCGAAAGATGCACTTAACCGCTTGCCAATGCTTGACACCTGGGCAATGCATAAATCTACTCATATGAACTAATTAGATTTACTTGTGCTCCAATGTCAAATAAGACTCTAATGTTTCTTCCCTGTTATTGCATTTCTACCACTATTAAATGATTATTTACTATCTCCTTGACAACCATACAAGTGATTAATTGTTTGATTTGCTTCAATTCTTTCCTTCTTTTGATTCTCTCTTTTGCTTCTTCTTGAGCTTCGTGTTTCATCTTCATTTCTTCTTTGTCTAATTGTAATTGAAATTCTTCTCCTTATGCTTCATTTAATTCACTTATCCATCCTAACTTTTTCTCAATTTGATTCACTTTTACCATCCTCAATGCTATATGGAAGATATAATATCCCTCCTCATTAATAGGTTCATCCACAAGATTGTGACCCTAAAGATTCACCCTTTGGCGACCAGACAAGATTGGGAAGAGAAAAATATATGAGGATGTCACTCACATGTTCAACATGTCAACAATTGTACATTTGTGTGAAAAAAAAATTTAAGTAAACAATTACCTAAGTTTATGCGGACCAATTCTATGCAAAATTAAATCCTAGGGCTAATAATTATTTTCAAAATGGGCCCAACCCCAAGGATAGAGAATCAAGGATTGGTCCTCGAGGAAAAAGACCACCTAAAAATTGGAGAAGGTGAAGCTTCAAGTAGACTAATAAATCAAGGACAAGATGAAAGAAAACAACCCCCTCCCCAAGCAGGCCACATCTATGGAAGTGGAAGCCTTTCTCCTCATCAATCCCAAAAGAAAGACTTGGATTGACATCAACAATACTGGCTTCACCATCATACAAAGGAAATAATAAGGATAATGATAACTCAAGAAAGAGGTCTAAGGGATCTAGATCAGTCAAGAAGTTATCCACCCTTTACGAAAGGAAACTAATCAATTAGATTACCCTTTTGCTCAAGTGGAAGTCGTAGAGAAGTCCAATGGAGATAGCTCTCAAGATGACTACTCCATAGCAAAGAGGATATGTTAAATAGTCAAATATCATTGGGCCGATAATCTCAAATACCTTCATAAATCTCGGGGTTATTGGGGCCAGAGCAAGAGATAGAATAGTTATACCCAATACCCCCATCCTTGGAAATTGTCACATTTTAGAAAAGTGGGTCCCAAAAACAATCAAATAATACACCAAAACCAAGAGAACCATGGGAAGAAAAGTCCACTTCCTGTAGCTCGTGTGGTTTGCTTTAATCTCTTGGGGTGGAGGTCTAGAGTTCAATCTCCGTGCAGGAGATATAAAGCTTTGGCCAATTTAAACCAATTGTTATCCATGTTATCTTGTCTAACCCCTGCTTTGCTTTGCAAGATACGAGAGGTCCTGCGAGTACTATGCCCATTCACTTGTACAGTTGTACTTTCAAAATTAAAGCCTGATGGAGTAGGCACTCGCCAAACCTCCATTTAAAAAAAAAAAACACGAGAAAATGGAACAACATCCCAAAAAAAATAAGAATCATGATTTTGGGCCTTTTATATATATCTAAATAAGTCCATAATTATCAACGAATGTTTAAGAGATAAGAATATAAACCCAAAGTTTATGTGCATATAAGAGGTGAAGATAGATATAGAAGGCTTGGTCATTAAACTCAAGAAAGTTACCTTGTAGCACTCGCGGCTCTCTATAGATAGTTCAAGGGCATGCCTCTCTTAGGCATACTAACATTGACAAGTGAAACTATTTGGCCGCTTCCACTTTTGGTGGTCTACAACCCCCCTCAATCACTTTGATATATGCCCCCAACTATTTAGGAGTGAATGTAGTGTTGGTTCTCCCTCAAGGCACTAGCTTTGCCCATAATCATCATAGGGGACATCAACATGGTGTAAGTTTCAATGATCGATGGAAGTCACAAGGATTCACCACTAACAATGTTGAGATATCTGAGTAAAACATGCTCAAATTGCACCTTCAACTCCATTAATTAAAAGACAAACACTTCATTGAAGATGGACAACTTGCCCATAGCAAAAATTTCAATTTTCATCAATATTGTTCTCTTTAGTCACTTGTTTGTTATGTTTTCTCGATTCCAAAGATCTTCGGTATCATACTAATCCCTCAATTTTTTTTCTCTCCCACCAATTCAATGTGGTATGTGGTCATCTATGTTGATTTTAACTCTAAGGCTCTCAATGCATTGTCACATCCAAGTCGTGAAGGCCACCATGGCTATTCTCATGAGAAGTCAAAACGAAATAAGGAGAGGAACAAAAAAGAAAATAGGGACAACTAGACTCACAACACTCGCGAAAGTGGTGAATAGGGACCAAAAATTGAGCTCCAACTTGGTCTCGTAAAAATAAAAAACAGTCTAAGATATAAAGAGATGCGGAATTGCCATCACCTTCATTCAACAAGGAGTGGTGGGTGGGGAAAGATAGCATGCTTACCAAAGGGATGCATCAATTTCTTAAGAAAAAGTAGAGCAAACAGCACATCTCAATGATGAACAAGATAAGTGGCATGGGAAAACTACATCGAAGATCCTCGATCAACCACCACCCCAATTTATTCTCTCAATCATGGATCCAAAGAGATTGCAAAGGCCTTTTTGATTCCACAAACACAAATTTTGAGCCATGATGTGCTTGTTCTATCATTCAGCTATTTCTTTAATTTCCATGTATTGTTGATAGAAGGGCATTGATAAAACGACACCATCTGATCTTTAATACCAATCATTCTACATCAAATAGGAAAACCGAATAGAACGGATAGGCTAAATACTTGGCTAGTGCCAAGATCGAGAAAGTACACTAGTGAAAACTTAAACTCAGAAGTAGGCCTTTGAAATTCATAGTATCTCATTGCGTTTCAAAGATCAAGGCATTTGAAAACTTCTTTTTTCTCTAAAAGGAAGTTTGGCAATAGCCTCCTCTCAAACTTTGATTAATAGAAAGAACAACTATACAAGTAAACAGATCTGACACCCATGGAGCCCCCCGAATCCCACAAAACAAGGGATGCTTAAGACTTGCTAGAAAATATTACAAAGAAAGTTGATAATAACCTTTTTGTTCCCCTCACTGGGCCCACTTTCTTTTAATCTTGTTGTTCTCTAAAAAAACACTCTGATGCCAGAAAGGCAAAGGCTTTTTACAATTGGAATCCTTTTGCCTATAAAAAGGGATTTTTCGATCGACCATTCTTTCATAGGACTACCAAAAGTTGCACCTCTCTTTTGCAACAAGAGATGCACAACGAGAGAGCGGAGATAGTTAACTTCATGTTTGACAATCTTCTTAAGGCGCAGTAGAGTGAATCCACCCTAAGCTCTCAGGAAGTTTGGCTTATAACCACTTTTGGGACTAAATTTCGAGAAAATTAAAATAAAATAAAATACAATATACAGATCAATAGGACAGCTTTCAAATATGAATTGCATTTGCAGGCACTCAGAGCGCAATTCACTGTTGAATGTGCCATTGAATGCGAGGTCCCTACAAGGTGCAGAGTATTTGGATTCTGGAACTCGAAGGAAGAATGTTCCCGCGGCTAACAATGGTTCAGTTCATTCAATGAACCACTGAGTGATTGGTCTCCGACCTTCCGCCCCGCCCCCCCTCCGGCGTCGATCCGAGCCCGAGCTCCATGTCCTCGAACCTCTCAAGAACCGCAGGCAAACCTCTGGTTTTTTCGATCTCCCTTCCCTTCCGCGCACTTGCAGCAACCTTCGAAATCAACTGTTGTCTGGAATAATTTCTCAAGTGGTGCTCCATTTAATCTGTTTTTGCCGCAACGGCGCCCCCCGCAAGAAGACTGCTGGGCTTTCGGCAGATATGTCAGTAAACATACGACGGATCTTCCTGCCGTACGCCGACGAGACATCGAGGAATTAAGGTGGCATAGACAGAATTTCTGAAGAGAAATGTTTTGAGGACGTAAGCTGAGAGCGATTAGACGAGGAAATCCTTGAGCTTCTTGGGCACCACTTCTGCTAGGAAGACGGCATAAACGGGTCTGTGATCAGAGAAACTGGACTCCGCGCGAACGTATTCTAGCTGCTTCAGCCCATTCCCATACCAAAGAATTCGATCGCACCTGTTGAAAATCATGGGAATGAATAAGAAAAGAAAAAAGACATCTATCTCATTTCTCTTCCAACCAGGGGGAAAGAGATGCGACGCAGCCCCATTCTCGAACAGGCTTTAGTCATCGCAGCCGCATAAAATATATCAGTTGTCGTACCAGGCTGGAGTTCGACGCTTCTGTCCGAATTTACGCCTCTCCACAGCGTAGGTATCGGACCCCGTCCTGTACTTGTACGTTGGAGGGAAACAAATCTTTCCTTCGTGCCATCCCTTGAAAACTCGACCTGCTGTCCTCTCTATGTGGAGCTGCAGATACGAACATGATGCTCAATTAAGCTTCAACCCTTCGAGGATTGCGGATAACAGCATACACATTAAGCTCATGACTGTGAGTACGAAATAGAAATTGCACACCTGATCTCTTTCTAATAGAGCATCCCAGTCCCTACGTGCGAGCAGAGACTTCATAGACGTGGAAGGAAGGGCGAGGCGATAGTTAAGATCCCCAATCCACAAAACATGGCTGCACACAACCAATCGTTATGGCGAAATGAAGAAGCTAAAAAGTCTCGGTCATCAACAGACTTGAAAACGTTCAGCGCAATAAAGGATGATGAAAAGATATGACTTCATTGGTATGAAAGAATTAGGCCGTTTGCTATGACAGCCTACGCCATACCGAATTTCCAGATGCTGGATAGCCCGTTCGGATTACCGTACCCTATGATGCAGAAACGCAGTGCATATGCATGCGTGGGCCTTAATTAAGAAAGCGGAAAACTGGCAATGTGGACCGCCATACACTTACTCATGTTCAAGGATTGTATGCGGCAAAGAGCCCTTCAACCGCGTTGAGAAGTACGTGCGTTTGAGAATAACATTAACGTCACAGTTCCTGCGAAGCTCGTCGCCTTCCTTCTCACCAGAGGTCAAATGGCTACATATGAAACAGAAGGTGGTCTGATGAAGGCGAAGGCTGATGGAAATAGAGCCCTGCAAGCGTGAAAGCACCATTTCAAGAAGAGGAAACCGATTTACAAGAGATTGAACATTCTGCACATTGAAAACGCTCGAAAGTGCGGAACAACTCTTATCCTTCAGGTGAAGCATAGCAAACACGCAAAAGAGTTGCGTTTATGACCGGATAATTCACAAAAGCTGGATTCTCTCTCTCTCTCTCTCTCTCTCTCTCTCTCTCTCTCTCTCTCTCTCTCTCTCTCTCTCCCCCATTTCACGAGTTACTCACCTTATTCCCAAGGTACCCCATAACACCGCACCTAACAGATGAAATATTCACATGCTGCACATATCTGCCAAGGTCATCGCGAACCCATACAGAAAGAAGGATGCCCACCATCTGTTTGCTAGCAACCAATGCATACTGAAGTGTTCTTTCCGCATCACCACCACAACAAGATTTGACAGCGGGAGGAGGAAGATGTATGGGCACGCCTATGGCTCCAGTACTGATATTTGCTTCATTTGATGAATGGGATTGCAACGATGAGATATGCTGAGGGCCACAGAGACTTTTGTGCAGAGAGCCTCGCTCAGAGATTGTGGAAGAACGCAAATCAACGTTATGGTATTCTTCTGCTGTGAATGGCTCATCCATCCGACCTGAGCACAAGCTGTGGCTTTTTCTCTTAGGGGAGAGCTTGTGGGGAAAAGTGGCTGTCTTCACAGGAGAGGACTTTTTGTTCAAAGCCTTCTGGATGAGATGCAGCCACCGCATAGCAGAGCATTTGTCGTCCACACCAAGAACATTGCCGGCGTTTAAAGGAACAATCTCTTGGAATCTGCCAAAGCATCATCGCCAATCACTCTTTAACGAGAAGAGCAAGTGTTTCGCCACTACATAGTAAGCAAGAACTACCGTACCCAATAACGTAGATATCAGCTGGCGTCGTTAGACGTAGCCAATCCTCAAGATTCATTTTCTCCTGAGGCAGTTTGCCACCTACATTCCAAGTGCCAGTGAAGACTCTACAAAAGCCAGGACAAGATGAAATAAGATCTCGAAAATCGTATTAAGGAGAGGGCTCCCACATTTCATACGCATGCACACCTGAATTGCTCTTTCCTGAGTACGTCTTGAGGTGATCCTGGGGTCACGGAGAAATGTGTCTGCTGTAGGCCTGGACACATGAAAATGTCTAAGAGCGAAGAATCAACAATATGACAAGGTACACATTGAAAGGTCATGATACCTGCAGAACTCCATCCGCTTGAATCGTCGACCTGTTTCGATCGGCTACTATACCTGCTCATGGCATCAGGGCCTGTACGCGGACATGATCAGGTTCCGTGAAGGCATCGATGATCAGATGATCAGAAGATAAAATACACTACTTGAAAATCAGTATTTACAGTTTCAACTGTCAACACATTGCAGCTATTGCATCCTCATCCGAATGATGAAAGTATTCAGAAAACTTTTAGAACGCACACCTTCGTGATTCGGTTCACTCTCGGAGCCCTCCTCGTTAAAGGAAGCCAGACCCCCTGAACTTGTTCTATTTTTGGGGTCTTCTCTCAAAGAAAACTTGGCGTCAAGAGTACCCACAAACAGTTCCGCTGCTGATTTGTTCAGTACGTCGGTTATGCTTATAAGAAGTACTAAATACAGACATGTGCCACGGAAAAAGCAAACCTTAACACGCTTGCTGAAGATCAGCAGACATGGGCAAAAACCATTTAATATTCAGAACACGGCGCTGGAACAGCGTATCGTCAAATCTGAACCAAACCGGTGGCCCAGTGACTGCTGATATGAAACGAGAGTCTTCTTCTCCTGTACATCATCATCTTCATCTCTGTGTTAACCTACAGAGGGTCAACAGTGCTCACAGTACCTACACCTAGCGCACAGAAATTAGGGTTGTAAACCGCTACTGGACGCAGAGAACCGAAAGATTCAAGAATTCTGTGATGAGTAAAATCTACGAACGGAGAGGACAGAATGCACGGATGGGGAAGGAACAGACAATTTCGAGAACTTCGAAGAAGAATGAATGAAGGAGACGGAGGCACGCAGCGAATGAGTTGTGTCCAGACCCCGCTGGGTCCGGAGTCAGTTTCTCGACTTTATCTCTTCAACTTTTGTGTAAATCCCTAGTTACAAATTTACGTTCGCGTTTGATGCAAAGTACAGAATGACTCGCCAGGGCCACCGGCAACGGCAGGCGGGTAACATCATCAGAGAATGGCTCTCGGATACCATGATCTTACCATGGCTGTTCTTATCCACTGTGCAACGGGTCCAATCTCCAGAGATTGATGACACATGCAGCTCGCACAAGTCTGATCATGCGAGGATCCAGGCTTCCAGGCCCTTGGAGAGGTCCACCGTTGCACCAGAGCATATTCTCAAAATATATAACAGCCTGAATCCTGACTTATGTCCGGGCTCCTAGTCGCATGGGCCACTGCCCAATGCCGAGCGTCCTGCTGCCTTGGACTCAAGCCTCGGTGTCAGTCATTTTTCCTCGCAAGTTTGGACTCACAGACCGGCTTCACATTGGAGCGGTGGAACAAACTTTGAAAATACCCTAGTTCAACTAGGAACTCTTAAGAGATACGCGGTCTCTCACTATGTAAAGAGGTGAAATTTTGTAAAAATTGAAAAATATTGGCAATAGAAAAGGCACATGGAAGTTTTTTGTTGATATATTTAGGTAATGATGTGTGTGAACACACTAGGACCATTTTGGCACTTTTTTCTGTCTTTAGGAGGTTTTTTTTTCCTAGCTTGTATATACGCATATTGCCCTAACGAGTGACTTATCTTTGTACATTCAATATTGTGTGTTGAGCTCCAAGATTCTTCTTCTTCCTTGTGTTGTTTGCGTGCTTCTTCCAACAATTGGTATTAGAGCAGGTCATTGCTTCATCTATGGCATCGTCGACACCCCGCTTGTTACAGTCTCAGAATCACACGAAATTTGGTGAGCATACTCAAGCTGATTAGGAGATCAAAACCGCTTCGCTTTGTGGTGTCGAAATCGCGATCTGAGCTCATTTTGGCCTTTGAATGCAGTATCGCAGCGCTTATGTAGGCTATTTTGTCTTTTTGTGCCAAAGATATATACATGTTTCGGTTCGCCAGTATAAGCGTCTCAAAGTCTGCTACAGGTCTAGCAGAACTCGACAAGGTAGTCCTGTTCAACTTTTTGAGAGACAGTCAATTTTTTGCTTCAAGGTATTTTAGTCGATGGCCATGGTTGAAAGCAGTGATGTATTCCATTATTGGTTGTTGAGAATCAGTTGGACGGTACCAATTACCCATTGTGGCCTTATATGATGCGTCATGTATTGGTTGCAAAAGGACTGTGGAATATTATGCAGGGTGTTGAAAAACATCATATTACACCTACAAACACAGTTGTTGAAGGTGATGCAGATGGCATTGAAGATGATAATATTCTTCATGTTCTTGTTCGTGTTGCGGTTTCTGTTGCACCTACTACAAAGCAAATCCGTTGGGATGGCAGAGATACTCATGCACATGCATTGATAGCCTTGTTTGTCAAACGTGCCATTATTCTTCACATTCGCTCTTGCAGAACAGCTAAGGATGCTTGGGATACACTTATCACTTTATACCAGGCAAGGAATGAGGCCCGTATTCCTTACCTCCGAAAATAGTTGGAGAGTGAGCACATGAATGAAGGTGTTTCCATGGACAGTTTTTTTACAAAGATCAAAGATTTGAAGGGATAGTTGATTTGTCGATGAAGTCTTGCCTGACAGCTCACTTGTGCAGATTCTTTTGAATAGCCTTCCCGACTCAAATCAGAGTTTTGCTTCCACTCTTCGTTTGATGATGAAAGGCAATCCAAATGCCTTAACATTTGAAGAGTTAGTCTCTGTTCAATTGTGAGAAGATCAATCTAGGCATAACAGGTCCATTATGTATGTTGCAGATGAAGCTTTCCTGGCTAGTCAAAAGGGCAAAGGTAAATGGGGCTCTTTTACTAGTAAGCAAAAATCTGCTAATTCTGCACAATCAAAGAAGAATGATAGAGACAAGAAAAAAACAGAAAAGCAAAAATTGTTTTGCAAATATTGTAAAGCAAATGATCATTTCATAAAGAGTTATTCAAAATTGGCTGCTAAAGAGGCAAATAAAAAAGAGGCTTGAATGGTTATTGTAGAGGCCTCTACATCGAAACAGAGTCTATTAATCTAGTGCATAATTAAAAATGGATGTTTACTACTGTTTGCAGTTTTAACTCATCTTCTCCTAAACAGTGTATGTCTGCAGTAGACTCAGATGTTTGGTACTTTGATAGTGGGGCAATCAAATATATTACCTTGCAGTGCAGTTTCTTCACTTCACTCGAGCCTGCTCCTATAGGGAATATTCTCGCATGTGTCAACAGCTCCTCTTATCATATCATGGGAGTTGATAAGATCATTCTGACTACTCTTGATGGCAGTTCTTTTACATTGTCAAATACTTTATTTGTGCCATAGATCAAGAAGAATCTGTTATAGTTTCACCTTTATCCAAGATTGTCTTGGTTATGAAATTTATTGATGTTAGATGTACAGTTCATGATCTATCCAATAGCGATGTGATTATTGCTTCTGGAATTTTATGTCGTGGGTTGTATAAGCTCATAGACTGTGAAAAATATATGAATGATTCAGCAAGTGCAGTACATGATTCTGAGGCTATATCAGATGCAAAGCTTTGGCATGCATGCTTTGGTCATCTGATTTTTTCTAGTTTGCTATGCCTACAGAAATCTGAAATGGTGTCCTATTTGCCCAAACTTGAGGCACCCAGTAAACATGTCTATGAAGGTTGTATTTTGGGCAAAATATAGTGTTCCTCCTTTCCAAAATATGGTTTTGTTCAAGCTACTTAGAAATTACAGCTTGTTCATAGTGATGTTTGTGGTCCTATTCACACACCCTCTTTTGGAAACTATCTTTACTTTGTGACTTTCATTGATGTTTTTTCCAGGCATGCATGTGTATGTCTACTAAAAGCAAAGTCTGAAGTGTTTATGTGCTTCAAATAATTTTTGGTTTTGGTTGAAAATCTATCAGCATGTAAAATGGACACCCTCCATTCTGATCGAGGAGAGAATATATGTCTTCTAACTTTAATGCATTTCTAGTTGAACATGGGATAAAACATCAATGTACAATGTTGTATACACCTCAACAAAATGAAGTTGTTGAATGGAAGAACACATCACTCATGGAGATGGCGAGGTGTATGGTCAAGAGTCAAGCTTTACCACATAGTTTCTAGCTCGAGGTTGGCATGTGTGTAGCATATGTACTGAACAGGTGTCCCACTAAGCATTGCAGTCTATCACTCCATATGAGCCTTAGCATGGGTGTAAGTCATCTGTTGCTCACCTGCGTGTTTTTATTTGTCTGGCATATGCATTAGTGCATGAACAACAATGCAGGAATTTGGATGATAAAGCAATGAAATGTATTTTTGCTGGGTACAATTCTGAAAGCAAAGGCTATCAGCTGTATCATCCATAAATTAAATGCATTTTGGTTGTTGTTTTTGTGGAAGATGCTATTCAGCCACTACTTTCATGTACTAAGGAGACATTTGTTAGCTCCAAAGACATGTATGATACCTTGTTGCCTCTTTTTACAGGTTAATAGTCTAGTGATGGTCCTAATGAGGAAACTTCCTAGCCTTTACAGGTTTCATGTGATGATGCAGATCATTCCATTTCTGATGTAGATTTACATGATGCACTTATTGATGAGAGAGTTGATATTGAGGAGGCAAAAACTATGCCAAAATGGTTGGTGCAGACTTTGCATGATAGCAAATTAGATGCATCTCTGTCATTGCTATGACTATCTCTAGTCTTTGTGATGAGAATGAGCTTGTTTCATTCGCTGAAGCACAAATTTCTAAAAAATGGATGACTACTATGCAATCACAATATAATGCTATCATAAAAAATGGTAGTTGGTCTTTATGTGACTTGCCTTCTACCAAGAACGCCATTGGCACTAAGTGGGTATACAAGCTGAAGCGTAAACTTGATGGAATAATTGACATGTATAAGGCTAGGCTTGTTGCAAAGGCTTATGCTCAGGAAAGAGGAATTGATTTTGATGAGACCTTTGCTCCTACTTACCGAATGACTATTGTTCGTAGCATGTGTGCACTTGCAGCTCATCATGGTTGGAATGTATATCAATTGGACATTAACACTGCATTTGTGAATGGTGATTTGCATGATGAAGTTTATGTTTTTTAGCCTCGTGGTTTTGTGCAAAAAGGGCATGAAAAGCAGGTGTGCAAATTAAAGAAGGCATTATATGGTTTAAAGCAAGCACCACATGCTTGGTATGAAAAGATACATGCCTATATGATTTCACATGGTTTTGAGAATAGTCCAACTAAAAGCACCTTATATGTTAAGCGTGCTAATGATGTGCTTTTGATGAGTGTTGTGTATGTTGATGACATGTTGTTGATTGGTCCTCACGAGAAGCATATTGCTGATTTCAAGGCTGATTTGCATTCCTCATTTGAGATGTCTAATTTGTTGCATTTGCATCATTATTTGGGTGTTCAGTTTATGTAAGTTGATGGAAGAATAGCTTTGTGTCAAATGAAATATATTGACTCATTATTGTAGTGTTCTGGCCTTGAAGACTGTAAACCTATTGCCACTCCTATGGAGATAGGTTTATGATTGAGTCTTCATGATGTTGGAGATGCATTTGATGTTGTTCTCTATTAGCAGGTTGTTGGATACTTGATTTAATTATGCATTACTCGGCCCGATATTCAATTTGTTGTTTCATAGATGAGTAGGTTTATGCATTGCCCAAGTTTCAAGCATTGGCAGGCGATTAAGTGCATCTTTTGCTACTTGAGTGGTACCCGACTACTTGGATTGTTTCATCCCAAGGGGGGATCACTACCGCCAGATTTTCATGATTTTTCTTACTCTGACTGGGCTGGTTGCTATGACACTCGTGTGTCCCCTAGTGCCTTTTGCTTCATGCTTGGTAGCTCATGTATATCTAGGTTGATCAAGAAGCAACCTACTATGGCCACTTCTAGTTGTGAGGCTGAGTATAGGGTAGCCTTCATAGCGATTGTTGAGTGTGTGTGGCTTAGACTCCTTATGGCTAATTTGGGTGTTGGTTCTTCTGCCATCATCATCTTCACTAACAATCAGAGCACATTGGCAGTTGCAAAGAAACGTATGTTCCATGCTCGCACTAAGCACATTGAGGTGCATTATCATTATGCCAGGGATAGGTTCTCTACTAGAGAGATCAACTTGGCATATGTGCCCACGTAGGAGAACATTGCAGACCTTTTCACGAAGGCTCTGCCTATGGAGAAGTTTGAAGCTTTCCACAAAGCTTTGGGTTTACTTCCTTTTGTGGATTGATTCCACATAGCTTGGCACTTTCTTATACATGAGTGCCAGCTCCTTGTCCACTACATCACTCCTAGGGGAATTTGTTGATATATTTAGGTAGTGATGTGTGTGAACACACTAGGACTGCCAGGGCACTTTTTCCCCTCTTTAGGAGGTTTTTTTCCCCGGCTTGGATATATGCCTATTGCCCTAATGGGTGACTTATCTTTGTACATTCTAGTGGTAATACATTCAGTATTGTGTATTGAGCTCCAAGCTTCTTCTTCTTCCTTCTGCTATTCACATGCTTTGTCAGACCTCGAACTCCAACATTTTTTTGGGTGACTAGATTACACTTTTTAGGTCACTGGATGTATGATCGATTTGATGACCTTTGATTATCGGAATTATGGGCACATGTATGAGAGTCACCTGACTTCCGGCTACCAAAATTAAAGGCACATGGTTTGTTTTTAGTTTAAGGTTTCTTAATAAGTTTTCATGATTAATTTAGCTAATTATACAAGATTTGTTATGAACCTAATCATGTACTTTTAAGTAACTTCAGAGATTGAAATATCATTTCCAACCTTGTGGTAGGATGTTTGAGACTGTTTCAATCACCTACAGCGATTGACATCTCTGCTCTCTTGTTGGGTTTTCTAACCTTCGAGGAAAATAGTTGAAGTCATAGAAATATCAACCTTGCATCTTACTATTAGACAAGAACCGTGGTTTTTTGCTATCATGTCAAATTTTAACTTAGAAATGTCAACTTCGCATACTATTTTGCAAGAACCTTGGTTTGCTGTCATGGCAAACTTTGACTAGCATGGCGCATAAAGGGATCTTTACTCTTAAGCAAACCTAAAATGATGCATAGAATGCACATGTATGTATCTAAAAACTTGTACACGATCAAGTATTATGAGAGACCACAGATGTCAACAAACACTATCAACCAGCAAACACTATATACCAACATATGCTACTAGCGAACAATGCATTGAAGGATGCAAACAATGCCTGATGAACACACAATTGTATTCAACTTGTATTATAATAAAAACAGGCATAGGCTTCTGCATCCACAACTAGCTTGAGACCGAGCACATAAGCAAAGACAAAGGACAATAAATCATGTCACATCAAATATTGAGAACACAAACTGACAACGAAATTCAAACAATCACAAAGATGGTATGTAATCTGCTCGCAACAGCTTTGTACGATGAACCTCACACACGCACGTACCTTTGGAATGGCTGCGCACAGTTCGTAATGATTTGGCTTAATTTGCTTAATGATTTATAGAGAGAGTCTAATCATTTGTTGGGTAACCCAAACGGAAAGTTTAGTGGGGTGAGACTTCCTTCGGGTCACCCAACTACTCACCGAACAAGTCTACAACAAGATTCGTCCAGCATGGCAAAAAGGTGGAATCTATGCTGAAGTTCGGGTCGTCGGATGCCCATGTGCCCCCGCTAAGATCAACAACATTGGTAAGTTGTAGCTCCATGGAAACAAAAAAAGGTATTAACATTTTTTGGGTGTCTCTTGGGTGGTCAAGAGACAGGGGCAAGGGTTCAACCCCCACGGCAACATGTAAGGGACATGTTATCATGGAAAGATGCATTTTGTGGTTGTGCCACCGTTTGTCGTGCCCCGCAGTAATTGTGACCGCAATCTAACCTAGCTATGGAAACCCTTGTTCTTGTGGGATAAGGGGATCCCATGGGTACTATGCCCTTCCTTGTACAGTTGCAATTTCAAGTTAAAGCTTGGAGGAGTAGGCCTCGACCAAACCTCCATTTAAAAATATATATATAAATAAATAAAAAATATTAAAAATATTAAAAAAATAAAAATAAAAATTAAAATAAAAAAGGTATTAACAAAACTGTTTTTTGTGCTATGGAAATCCGCATAATGAAATGGAGTTGTTAAGACTTGCTAGGGCCAAAAGAGGGGTCGAAAGTAGGAGTTTTTGTACCAGTTACTCAATAACGTTGGTTGGGTTCACACAGAAATAGCAAAACAAACATCAAAATACACATAATTTCGGTTAGAAAATTATCTCAACTCATTGTTCCACCTTCAACTTGTTCACACAAATAGGTTGAATATAATACATTTCATATGTGTGTCATTTGATGGATGGCGGAACAAAAAAGTAACTAAGTGTCCATGATTTTTGTACATATGGCTTTCAACAATTAGACTGAGCATGCAGAACACTATTGTCACTCCTTAGTCTAAATCCACCGATAGGAGACTAAGGGCGGTCCCCACTCAGAGGTCCCAATCGATGAGAAGAAGAGGATGAGGCCCAAAATTCATTTGGTTCGAAAAAGGCACCTAGATAGATTAAAGTGCTTTTCGTTTGAGTAAATGTGTAGCTAAGGTTTCATGCAGTTTTCCAGAATCTAGACTATCTTCTTATTTTCAAGCAAGGCCTAAAACTTCTTTTTGCATGTCATATGAGAGGCAAAACAAGTTTTTGTCAAAATAGAGGTAAGAAGATAATTGGGGGGGCAACACATCGTTAATGCTCACTACAAAATCCATGTCAAATGACAAGCATTTTTTAATGAAGATAACTTCTCATGAATTTTTGACACCATGGATGTATTTTAGCATGAAAAATTAAACATTTATGATCCATGGAAATCAAGGGAAACATAGTACATGTGTTTGATATAACTAATTGTTGAATCTCAATGTAACCACATTGTTTTGTTCATATCTATTCCCATATGAGCGGATTTAGCAAATCACTAAAATCTTGTACATATTTTTATGGGTAGAAATCAACATATACTACAATCTGTTTGTCAGACATGGTTCTAAAGAAACCAGTCCATGTGAGTGTGGGACAAGGGCCAGCCATAGCCAAGGTCCCAAGCTTGGGGGATATCTTTAGGTATTCAATGATAATGGGGATGAGTGTTGTATGATGGCCACATGGCGGCACCATACCATTCCAGAGCATTACTATTTTGGATGCAAGAGGATATGTTGGATGGGAGGAGAGTGTTGGTGCAAATTACAAGCCTACACTTTTGGCTTGAAGGTTACAAAGAAATAAGGTTTCATGTGAACCATAGCTAGAGGATTCTTATCTCTTTACCTCTTTGTAAAAGCTAAATCTTCATTGATTTGAAAGAACACGTGCAACCACCTACCCAAGGGAGATGTGGACTTTATTAGTTGTAAAGCATCAATTAATTAGAGAGAATATCTCCTAGGATGTAGGAGCATGATTATAGAGAGCCAAAGTTTGAATTCAAATTCAAACTTTGGACTCAACCTCTATAAAAGATCAACTCAAAAATTCGCGGGTGCAAGTCATTTTTCTGAGCTCTTCATGTTCATCTCTGAGTGTGTGTGTGAGGCCTACACTCTAGCCCACACCCTTCTACACCATTAGGCAATGATCTTCATGCCTATGGCATTGTATAACATTGTTCATTAATACATTACATTTACATTGTTCATTTCTGAATTCTTTGTCATAGTCTCTATCAGTCAATCAACTTGTGCAGCTCATATCTCACTCATTTCTTCACCAAATTAAAAGATCTATAGCTTGATGGAACCAGCTCAAAGTCTTCTACATGCTATCAAAATTTGAAGGATTTCTATTCCGCCATTTCAGAGAAAAGTGCATCAAAGTGATCACTAGTCGAAGTCTGCAACAGTCCTAAAAAATCGGGGGTAAAGGTTTACTTGCTAAATTAATTTCTCTGAGCATAGTTAATCTTTTTAAGTGATTTCACTTGAAATCATTAGCTTACTAAGTAATTAGATACCCCTAAAAGGAATTTGTTCAATTCCTACTGTACTGATTGAGCAAAAGATGCAACAGGTGTATTGTCAAAAATAGAAGGTTTTCTTGAAGACTTGAAGTTCAAAGTAATCTGTTTTGATTCAATCATTTCATACATCATTTCCAAAGTACATAGGCACTTTTATGGTGTCATTGGAAAGCTAAGAAGGTCTACTTATCAACTCTGAAGCATCAAAGGGCTGGTACTAAGTAGGATTTGGCAGTACCTACTTATCTTCCTGAAGTATTCATCCATCTTCCCAACAGTGGTATCAGAGCAAAGTTAAGGTAAAATGGGAGATGGTTTTCCTTCATTTATTGATAAATTGGACAGGAACAACTATCAGGCATGGTCTCTAAGGATGAAGACATACCTACAAGGAAGGAGTCTTTATGGATACATCTCAGGAGATGAGGAATTGCCCTCATTCAAAACCAGAGGACTACCAACAAAGGAAGAACATGAGAAGCTCAACACATGGTGTGCCAAGGATGCATTATCAAGGTCTTACTTACTCAACTCCATCTCTGATTTTCCTTTGCCACATATTAGAAACTATAAGACATCCCAAGAGACTTGGGAACTTTGTCATCCTATTTCTCTTCCAACAGAAGGGCCAGAAAAAACCAATTGTGGATTGAATTCACCACACTAAGGAAGCAACCTAAGCAGGCTATTTCAGAGTATGTGACTACGATTAAAGATGTAGCAGATCAGTTAGCAAGCATAGGAGAAGATATTGAAGAAGAGTAGATAGTAAGGCAAGTGATCAATGGGATTAAAGCTGATGACAAATGGGAAAGCTTCACCACTGCCATGGACCTATACATGGACATGCAAATTCCAGATCTTACCACTCTCATGGGGCAATTGTTCACTCATGAAGCCAAGCTCAACAAGAATGGAGACTCACCCAAAGGTAATAGCTCTTCTGCCCTATACACTGATAAAAGTAAGTCTAAAGATAAAGGCAAGAACAAGAAAGGAGAGGATGAAGGCACTACCTCCCGAGCCAACTATGCAGGGAGAGGTAGACCATCAAGAGGAAGGGGCAGAGGAGGTAAGCAAGGTAGGGGGAGATCCTATAACTCCTCATCATGCAACATTTGTGGTTTATCAAATCATACTACAGATGAGTGTTTCAAGAATTACAAGAATCAGAGAGGAAGAGGATATCAAAGAGGTGGATACTCACAGTCAAGAGGCAGATTCAACCATCATCAAGGATACAACAACAACTACAATAACAACTACAACAACAACTACAATGGAAACTACCAAGGAGGATTCAAATCCAGAAAGGATTACAACAACTATACAGAAGAGCAAGTTGATTCTCTTCTGATCATGAACATGACTTCAAAACCAGGTACAAATGATGACCATCTCTTCTACATTAACTCAGGTTGCTCAAATCATGTGGCAGGCAATGTAGCTCTTCTCTCTGACCTTGAAGAACCAAGAGAAAAGCATCAAGTACAAACAGGTGATGACGCCAAGCACTCAATAGTTAAAGTTGGAAATGTTAAGACTTCTGATGGGAATCAAAACTTGTTGAGTAGGGTACTATATGTACCAACCATTACCAAAAATTTGATAAGTGTTGGACAGATTGTGGAAAAAGGTTTGTAGGTCAGGTTCAACCAATATGGAGCATTTGTGGAGGATCCCAAGCATGGGTTCAAGAGAATAGCTAAAGAAGAAAAATCAGGTAGACTTTTTTGAGCTAGAAGATACAAAGAATATTGCACTCTACAATTACAAAGATCAAACACTTTCAGAGCTTGAGATTTGGCATAAAAGATTAGGGCATGTAGGTGAAAGAACCTTGAAGCAAATATGTAGGGACCAATGTGTGCTTGGGGTACCTAATGTATCCAAGCAACATATGATCTACAAGTGTGGTGCTCGTTAGTTTGGAAAGTCTCACAGGTTACCATTCTCAAGGAAAGGCTACATGCATGAGGACTACCTAGAGCTTGTCCATACAGATGTATGGGGACCAAGCAAAGACCCCTCAATCTCAGGATCAAGGTACTATGTATCTTTTATTGATGATTATAGCAGGTGGATTGTATTGTACTTTATGAAGCACAAATATGAAGTGTTCAATTATTTTAAAAAATATCTTGCACTTGTTGAGAATCGGACAGGAAGAAACCTAAAGAGGCTAAGGTTAGATGGAGGAGGTGAGTACTTCTCAAATGAGTTTGAAGCATTCTTGCAGGACAGAGGAATCAAGAGAGAAATCACCACAAGGTATACTCCTGAATAGAATGGGATAGTTGAGATAAGAAATAGATTGATTGTTGAAACAGCTAGGTCAATGTTGAATGAGAAGAAATTACCTAACTACCTATGGGCAGAAAGGGTATCTACTGCCACTTACCTCATAAACAGGTTGCCATCTAAATCCCTTGATGGGATGACCCCTTATGAAGCATGGCATGGAAAGAGACCCTCACTTGATCATTGCAGGATATTTGGATGTGTAGCATATGTACACATTCCTTCTCAGATAAGAGGTAAGCTAGACCCTAAAGCTGAGAAATGTATCTTTATTGGGTATGATCTGAATCAGAAAGGGTACAGGTTCTACAACCCTTCAAATAAGGGATTCATGGTTAGTAGAGATGTTTTCTTTGATGAAAATGATTCTTGGCAGATGAGAATGAATGCAGGAAGATTAAACTACCCTATGACTTGGAGGAGGAGTTTCCAAGTCTTGCTAAGGAGGAACCTACTCAGAATGAAGACATAATTTTAGATGATGAAGACATTATCAATCTTGAAGAATTCAAGGCATGGAAGTCCAACGGCAAACTCAAGATGAAGAAACTTGAAGACATACCTGAATCTTCAAATCAAGCAATCAGAAGATCACAAAGGGAGAGCAAAAAACCTATCAGATATGGGTATGACACCTCTCTTGTCACTAAACATTCTATTTATCTTGCCAAAGACTTGACAATTGAAGAACCAGGATCATATGAAGAAGCCATGACCAAGACAGAGTGGAAGGAAGCTATGGATGAGGAGGTTGAAGCACTCAAAGAAAGTGACACATGGGAACTAGTACCAAAGAAAGAGTCCATGAAGGTAATTGGATCCATATGGATCTATAAACTCAAAAGAAATTCTGATGGGTCAATAAACAGGTACAAAGCCAGATTGGTGGCCAAGGGTTTTGCACAAACCCAAGGCATTGACTATGAAAAAACATTCTCACCTGTGGCCAAGATGCCAACCATTAGGGTATTGGTAAGTGTGGCTGCATCTAAAAATTGGAACATGTATCAATTGGATGTAAAAAATGCATTTCTCAATGGATGGATTTCAGAGGAGGTATATATGTCATAACCTCCTGGCTATGAGGATCCAAACAAGGTAACATATGTATGCAAGTTGAATAAAGCTCTTTATGGATTGAAGCAGGCACTAGGGCATGGAACCACAGGTTGACCACATATCTTCAAGACCAAGGTTTTGTCATGAGCAAGGCAGACACTTCTCTATTCATTAAGAGAAGTAATTGAGAGGTAATATACCTATGTGTTTATGTTGATGATATCATACTTACAGGTAATGATGTCAATGGAACCAGATGATGAAGGAGTTCAAGATCAGTGATCTTGGTTTACTAAAGTACTTTCTTGGACTTGAGTTAGTTTATACTAACTCTAGAATCTACATTAATCAGAGAAAATACATACAAGATATGTTGAAGAAGTTTCATTTGCAGGATGCCAAAGTTGCAAGTATTCCAATGGAGGTAGATCTAAAACTAAGTGCTCATGAAGGAGATGTACTTGATGACATTACAGGTTATCAAAGCATAGTAGGTAGCTTGAATTATGCTACCTTGACAAGGATAGATATTGCTTATGGAGTTAGTGTGCTAAGTCAATTTATGCACAAGCCTAGGGCACCTCACTTGGAGGCTGCCAAAAGGATATTAAAATACCTCAAGGGTACTCAACATCATGGTTTGTATTTCCCTTACACTTCAGACTTGGATATCAAGATTTATTCAGATGCAGATTGGGCAGGATGCAAGGATGATAGGAGGAGCACTTCAGGATACATTTCATTTGCAGGTGATAAACCAATATCATGGTCTTCAAAGAAGCAACCTACTGTTGCTTTATCTTCTACAGAGGCAGAGTATAGAGGATTGTCTAATGCTACTCAAGAAGCCATATGGATCAAGTTATTGTATACAAAATTGGGTTTGTATACTACCTCACCATTGATCTTTGGAGATAATACAAGCTCACTTCACCTTGCAGCTAATCCTATTTATCATGCTAGGACCAAGCATATAGAGGTCCATTACCATTATGTGAGAGAGAAGCTATTAAGCAAGGACATTCAACTAACATATGTATCAACCAACATGCACTGTGCAGATTTGTTAACTAAAACATTGGATGGAACCAAGCTTTGTAGGTTCAAAACAATGATTGGATTTTAGGATATACATGAAGACTGAAGAATGAAGACCAAGCCAAAATGTTTGGCTTGAGGGGGAGCTGTTGGTGCAAATTACAAGCCTACACTTTTGGCTTGAAGGTTACAAAGAAATAAGGTTCCATGTGAACCATAGCTAGAGGATTCTTATCTCTTTACCTCTTTGTAAAAGTTAAATCTTCATTGATTTGAGAGAATATGTGTAACCACCTACCCAAGGGAGTCGTGGACTTTATTAGTTGTAAAGCATCAATTAATTAGAGAGAATATCTCCTACGATGTAGGAGCATGATTATAGAGAGCTAAAGTTTGAATTCAAATTCAAACTTTGGACTCAACCTCTATAAAAGATCAACTAAAAAATTTGCGGGTGCAAGTCATTTTTCCGAGCTCTTCATGTTCATCTCTGAGTGTGTGTGTTGGGCCTACACTCTAGCCCACACCCTTCTACACCATTAGGCAATGATCTTCATGCCTATGGCATTGTACAACATTGTTCATTAATACATTACATTTACATTGTTCATTTCTGAATTCTCTGTCATAGTCTCTATCAGTCAGTCAACTTGTGCAGCTCATATCTCACTCATTTCTTCACCAAATTCAAAGATCTATAGCTTGATGGAACCAGCTCAAAGTCTTCTACATGCTGTCAAAATTTGAAGGATTTCTATTCAGCCATTTCAGAGAAAAGTGCGTCGAAGTGATCACTAGTCGAAGTCTACAACAGTCCTAAAAAATCGGGGGTAAAGGTTTACTTACTAAATTAATTTCTCTGAGCATAATTAATCTTTTTAAGTGATTTCACTTGAAATCATTAGCTTACTAAGCTAATTAGATACCCCTAAAAGTAATTTTTTCAATTCCTACTGTACTAGTCATATTGAGCAAAAGATGCAACATGTGTATTGTCAAAAATAGAAGGTTTTCTTGAAGACTTGAAGGTCAAAGTAATCTGTTTTGATTCAATCATTTCATACATCATTTCCCAAGTACATAGGAACTTTTATGGTGTCATTGGAAAGCTAAGAAGGTCTTCTTATCAACTCTGAAGCATCAAAGGGCTGGTACTAAGCAGGATTTGGTAGTACCTACTTATCTTCCTGAAGTATAATCAGAGCTTGATTGGGAAGAAAGGGAAGTCATTTTTCTTGATCCTCACATCAAATTTTGGGAATCCATCGTGTTCGAATGGTGAGTCATCATTATCTCCATTGTTCGTGTTCATGTTGCAGTCAACAAGGGTGGGAGTTGAGCCTTTCAAGCAAAAAGGAAGGGATTTGAACCCACCTAGGGAGCACAGAGCCCCCCCCCTCCAAGGGAGCCCCATGAAGTTTCGAGCACCCCAACATAGAGGGCATAGCCTAGACACCCACTGAGGACTACCTCAGATCGAGGAGGGCTGCTGTCTGCACACTTATGCATTGCCCGAAATGAGGAGAGGAGTTCTACCTCTCTTCTCAAGTGTTGAGAACAAGAAGAATCTTACCCTATATATATATATATATATATATATATACATATATATATATATATATATATATATATATATATATATATATATATATATATATATATATATATATATATACATACATACATACATACATACATACACACACACACATACATATATATATATATATATATATATATATATATATATATATATATATATATATATATATATATATATATATATATATATATATATATATATATATATATATATACATACATACATACATATATATATATATATATATATATATATATATATATATATATATATATATATATATATATATATGTATATATATATATACATACATAGATATATATATATATATATATATAAAGACCCCCGTACAAGCACCTTTTCAATGCAATAACCATCGAGATATTATTGGATACTCAAGAGGAGTGTGTGTTGACCATTTCCAGCACCTGCACACCTACACATCAAAATTTCAGACTCCAAGATAAGTTTTCTTGTGATGTTTTATGCATTATGGCTCTTTTTATGCATCCTTGTGTGCATAGAACAAGCATAATGCATAGCATATATAGCATATGATTTATTAGAGGCTTGTTCAACTCTGCATTTTGCATAAAAGTAGTATGTTAATGTTTGATATTGCATGTATTGCCAAGAGGGTTTAAGATCTCTCAACGTTCTTATTTATTATAGCGTGCCACAAACACGAGGTTTTCTACAAGAGAGTGATGTGCCTTTGGTTTCATTGTATATATATTGGGTCTATCGGCACATTTTGTTTTGGAAGTGCATGTAGTGCACTTAGTTTTTTTTTTTCAATTTCCATTTTCCTATCGAAATTTTTAAATTTGCATGCATGTGCATAAAAAGTTTCTGAGCCTAAGCAAGTGCACATGATCAAGACAATTTCAGGAGGAAAAAGAAAAGTGTATTCTCTGGCTAAGAGGGCATACAATGAGTCTATCCTTGCCCCTCAGCAGAAATAGACAACAATGAAGGAAGGATTGTGCTATGGATGTCTAGGATAGCACCTCTTCAATGACTATCTTAAGAAGAAAAATATAACAGCTACCATAGTCATCAATCCTACACGGGCAGGGAGTGATGGAGATGAGGATTTTGGTGATTTCCCATCCTAGATATCATCTCCCATAGTGGCCATGATAGTCACAAAGAAGATTCCTACTGTGCCAGAAGTTGTGCTTTTGCCAGTGGCACAGAAAGGATACCAGTTCCTAGACACGGAGCTCATTATGATGAGAGGAGTGGTGGCATGATAACATGTCAAGGTTCTCTTTGACACTAGGCCTACACATAATGTTATTAGTTCTCGACTAGTCAAGAGGTTACACTTAGAGACTATGCAGTCAGAGTATGCCTACACTGTGGAGTTAGCCGACGAGAAGGGAACTGAGACATGAGACCGACAAGTGGTAGTTTTACCTATTCACATCCATTCCTATGAAGACAGATTGAATTTTGAGACAGTGTGTCTGGCCCATTTTGATGTAGTCCTAAGTAAAATGTGGCATGCTAGGAAGCAATAAATCGTAGACTTTGCTTCCCATGCTTATCAATTTGAGCATGAGGGGAAGCAACTACTGATCCGTGGAGAGTTAGATCCCCAAGAGACACAATTGGTGACTGCCACCAAGTTGCTCAAGATTGATTATAAGTATTTTACATTTTTTATTTTGTGTATTCATCATGTAAAGTGATGTATTCTTGCATCCATGGAAACTTTAGTTAGCATGCTCAAGTACTTTCAGATAAAATAACAATAAAATTCCAAGAGTTATTTTTGAAAGAATTACCTTCAAGTTTACCTCCTTGCAGGAACATTTGAATATAGAATCGAATTCGTACCAGGAGTGAGTCCAACTGCTTGACCACCATTTCAAATGAGCTTGTAGGAGGAGAATGAAGTATGCAAGGTCGTGGACGAGTATTTGCAGAAAGGGCTGATCAGACCCTACATATACACATATACATAAATATACACATGCATACACATATATACATGGTTTAGGTCTAGGTCTTTAGGATTAGGGTTTTAGGGTATTTACACTTGCATACACACATATACACATATACAAACATAAAACATATACACATACACATATATACACATGCAAATGCACATATACATGTTTTAGGTTTAGGTCTTTAGGATTAGGGTTTTAGGATTTTTACACTTGCATATACACATATACACATATACACACATAATACATATACACACACATATATATACATGCAGACACACATATACATGTTTTAGGTCTAGGTCTTTAGGATTAGGGTTTTAGGGTTTTACACTTGCATATACACATATACATACATAATACATATACACATACACATATATATACACATTCAGACACACATATACATGTTTTAGGTCTAGGCCTTTAGGATTAGGGTTTTAGGGTTTTTACACTTGCATATATGTAAAAAAAAAGGGAAATAAGTTAGAATGTGTAAATAATATGATTAAATGTATGTAAAAATTAAGGAAAAATTAGAATCTATGAAATATATATAATTAAATATCTAAAAAATAGGGAAAAAATATATATGAAAATATATAAAAATTAGGTGAAAAAATTAGAATATGTAAAATATATATAATTAAATATCTAAAAATTAGGGAAAAAAATATATGTGTAAATGTATAAAAATTAGGGAAAAAATAACCTTCTAGGATTTTTTACATACAAACATATACACATATAGATACATATATAGAAATATGTAACAAAATTAGGGTTTTATCATTAACTTAAATGTATATACTTAAATATTTAAAAAATAAAGTTTTAAGATTAATATCAATATATATATATATATATATATATATATATATATATATATATATATATATATATATATATATATATATATATATATATATATATATATATATATATATATAATCAAATATATGTAAATATTAAAGAAAAAATTAGAATATGTAAATATTTTAATTAAATGTATGCAAAAATTAAGGAAAAAGTGAGAATATATGCAAAATATATAATAATTGTATAAAAAGATAGGTCTATAGGACTTTTATGGTTTTATATATCTATCATTAAATATATAAAAAAATAAGATTTTAGGATTTTTACATATAAACATACACATATACACACATATATATACAAATACATAAACAAATAGGGTTTTTGAATTAAATTAAATATATATATATATATATATATATATATATATATATATATATATATATATATATATATAAGAAAAAAATAGGTTTTAAGGATTAATATTAAGGAATATATTCAAATATATAAAAAATAGGATTTTATGTTTGAAAGTAAAAATTAGGGTTTTAGATTTAAAATTAAAATATATAATTAAATGTTTATTATATTAAATGTCCTAACCTCCCCACATGGTATCAGATGGCATCTTTGGATCCGGAGGAGAGAATGGCATGTCCTTGCACTCAGTGCAAGTATCAGATTTTTCAAAAATGATGGATAACTATTGCACATGTTAGAGAATATGGATCCTTTGATAAAAGTCAAATAGAAAATCTATGCTACCATTTGCATGGTTCCACTCGTGAGCAGGTCGATCCAAATGACATTGTACCATCTACCTTTCATGGACAAAAGAGAATGAAGAGGGAGATAGAAGTACAAGGTATTAGTAGCAGAATGCGGAATGAAAATATGGAAGAAATGCTTGAGGCATTTTATGAGATGGATGAAGATCAAGATGGTGGAGAAGATGTCATAGGTTCCAAGGACATGCCAAAATTTCCATGCTCCGAAGTTGATGAAGAATATGAGGACATGCGAAGACTAGCCCATTTACCACTGTACGATGGGGCAAAGATATTTGTACTACGTATGGCTTGAAGGCAAGCAAAGCACAAAGGGAGGATTTGGAAGAGCGAGGTTGTATGCAAGAGTTGTGGGCAATTACCAAGCCCAATGGAACACTGTCGCTACCAAGAGCTCCTTGGCTGCTCCACAAGATGGAACAAAAACAAGTGAAGAAGGTGATTTCAGAGTTTTGAACACATACTGGGTGCATGAGATGTCTAAATACTACCTTCATATGAAATGACTATCTCAAAGGACTCAAGTCTCATGATTGGCATAAGTTTTTACAGTTTGTGCTTCTTGTAGCTCTAAAAGATTGCCTTTCAGAAGATGTACGAACAAAATTTATAAAATCAGTTCCTTGGTACGGTGGATCTCTTCTAAAGAGATAAGGAGAGATAGCATAGAGAGTGCGAAACTCAATGCTATAGAGGTTGTCTGTATGTTCATTAGAGAGCACATCCAGAGGGCAGCATGGTAGAGGGGTGGCTCATACAAGAGTCTCTTGTATTCATAAAAAAGTTTCTACGAATTTCGGACCCAAAAATGCCTCGCTTATGGAGCAATGATGAAGATGTTCGTCTCATAGGCGATGAACCTCAAGGTAAAGGGATGCAAAGAAAAATGGATGTAGCTTTTTGAGAGAGGGCAATGAAGTTTTGCATCGTTAAATCTGAGCCTATGTAGAAGTGGTTGGAGAGGTATGAGCTTGCCGAGGAGACAAAGACAAAGGAAAGAGCTCACTTTCAAAAGAATCGTTCCACTTGTTTTTTGCCTCTTCCAAAAAGTCTTCGACCTCTTCCATCCTCTCCAACGACGAGATGGCTAGATATAGCGGTTTCACAAGCAAAGGCAGCGGGTGAAGATATCTTTGAAGAGGAGGAGGCACTCGCAAAGGGGTGTGATTGGGAGTATTTTAAATACGGTGCACTATGGTCTCATGGATGACACTTTCGGATCGCATGAATCGATGAAAAGAGATCTACTTTTGATAGTGGGGTGATGGTGAACTTTTTCCAAAAAAGTAGAGCTAGTGAAAGAGACAACAATGTTCAAGAAGGCGAGCTCGAGTATTGTGGAGTGATCCAAGATATCTTGAAGCTATCCTTCAGGAGGTTTGATTAATTTTTGTTTGATGTTAAATGGTTTAAAGTAGTCACCTCTAGAAGAAATGCAACACTGAGGCGAGATAAGAGTGGTTTGCTTCAGGTAGACTCCACAAAGCATGGATAGATGAAAGAGATACATTTGTACTTCTCGAACACTGTGAGCAAGTTGTCTTTATGCTAGATTTGAAAGAACCAAATTGGCTATTTGATTTACAAGTCTCTCCATGTAGTAGAAAAATTTGTGAGAACATAGACGTAGAAGAAATTCCATCTGTAGTGGACGCTGAGATTCATTCGATAGTCGAGGAGGAAGAGATCATTGTAGGAGATGAAGAGGTCTTTGAAGAAGACAAGATACATGATGAAATAACAAACAATATGTTGTACGAGAATGATGATGAAGAAGGATTTAGCACACCAAGAGATCTAGAAGTTGCCAGTGTAGAGATAGATATCCTATGTGCATCAAATCTCCAAGAGGATGCTAGAATAGAGGATTTCTGAAGCAAATACTTGTAGGTACTAATTTGTGTTTATTTCTTTTGCTATGTTTTTTTGTACATTACTATTATTTTATATTACCATTATTATTATATGCTAATTTTTTTAGTTTTTTGTTGCAAAGCACGATGGGAGACAGTCCTCCAGTCACTCCGCACTCCATGACAGAGGAGCAATTCCTAGAGTTTATATCTTAGGCACCTCCTGCTTATATGGCTATCACATCATAGTACTAGATCACTCATGATAGCACTCCCCTCGACCTCACTCTTGCTGACCTCACTCTCCTAGATGGGGCTACTTCCGTCGGTGTCACTCCCGCCAGTGTCACTTCTATGGGTGGCACCAGCGGAGGTACTCCTAGGTTTATGACTCCACCACGACCGCTTATCAGCCATCCCCTAGTGGCTCTAGTAGTCGACATATGCATTCCACATCTCAGTGTGATACAGGTATTGGTCCATCTCATTGGTTGAGGTCATGCTCAAGAGGAGGTGATAGATGTTGTGGAGACAATGCAATGGATGTTGTGATTCCCACTTCTACTCCTAGTGTGGGTAGCTTGGGTGCAGGTATGCCATGTGGTACACCACATACACCTTGGGGTGCTCATGACCATGATGACTCCAAGGTGTATCGTGTATGTGATGGAGCTCCTGTGATGGATACGGCCAGAAAGATCATGCGTCAACACATACGACAACTTTGCTCCATACAGTTTGGACATTGTATCATGTCAAGATGGAGTGAATAGAATAAAGATCGCAAAAATTATATCACATAGGTGATCTATCAGGAGTATCGGCTAGCACTTGGACATCCTACTATCAGTTCCGAGTGGATTCAGCACACGACACGCAAGGTGATGTCCCATCAGCGATCCAAAGCTCGTGATGCTTTCAGAGCAGGCTTATTGAAGCCTGTATGGTTAGATGCTGATATGATTCACGATGAGTAGTAGCAGACTCCTAACCGATATTATCAGGAACAAGATACGGTGGCAAACGACTAGATACCATCGGACCGTCACATTTGGGTGGCAACGGATACGACACCATGCGTCACGAGTTTGTAAGTATCATTTTCATTATTGAATTTGCTTGTGTTAAGCATGTTATGTATGTTCATCTAATGTTTTGCATATTTGTTGCAGGAGTTGGTAGTGGGTCGTCCTCCAACATGAGCCAAAGAGGCTTATGGATATCGTCATGGATCGGTTGCATTGTTGGAGGACTTGGAGGGATGTGGTGCAGTCATTTCATGGAAGCATCTACGATGAGGTAGGCTTATAAATGTGGTTTGGTATTTTTAGTTGTTGTTTATAAAATATCATGTCAATTTGTCTCATTTCACGCATATGCTTTGTTGTAAGAATGCAAATATAGATGTTTTGATTCCTCTAGGCATATGTCTGGTAGTGCTTTGCCACAATTTTGTATTTCACTCATATATGGCTATGGTGCACCTGTTGATATATTTAGGTAATGATGTGTGTGAACACTCTAGGACCGTCAGGGCACATTTTTCCCTCTTTAGCAGGTTTTTTCCCCCAGCTTTTATCTATGCCTACTGCCCTAATGGGTTACTCATCTTTGTACATTCTAGTGGTAATACATTCAATATTGTGTGTTTTGCTTCAACCTTCTTCTTCTTCCTTGTGCTATTCGTGTGCTTCTATAGACCTCAAACTACACCAATTGGTATCAGAGCAGGTTGTCGCTTCATCCAAGGCGTCGTCGACACCTCTCCAATCACAGTCTCAAAATCACACAAAATTTGGTGATCATAATCAAGGTGATTAGGAGATCAAAAGCGCTTGCTTTGTGGTGCTGAAATTGTGATCTAAGCTCGTTTGACATTTGAACACACTATCCTAGTGCTTTTGCAAGATATTTTGTCCTTTTGTGCCAAAGATATATACAAGTTTTGGTTGGCCAGTATAAACATCTCAAAGTCTGTTACATGTTTAGCAGAACTCATCAGGGTAGTTCTATTCAACTTTTTCAGATATAGCCATTTTTCTACATTAGGGTATTTTACTCAATGGCCATGGTTGAAAGCAGTGATGTATTTCATATATTGGCTATTGAGGATAAGTTGGATGGTACCAATTACCCATTATGGGCTTATATGATGTGTGATGTATTGTTTGCAAAAGGACTGTGGAATATTTTGTGTAGGGTGTTGAAAAACATCCTATTACACGTGCAAATATAGGTACTAAAGCTAATGCAGATGGTCTTGAAGATGGTGATGTTCTACAAATTCTTGTTCATGTTGTGGTTCCTATTGCACCTACTACAGAGCAAACTTGTTGGGATGGCAAAGATGCTTAGGCAGATGCATTGATAGCCTTGTCTGTCAAACATGCCATTATTCATCACATTCGCTCTTGCAGAACAACTAAGGATGCTTTGGATACACTTACCACATTGTACGAGGATAGGAATGAGGCTCCTATTGCTTACCTCCAAAAATAGTTGGAGAGTGAGCATATGAATGAAGGTGATTCTATGGAAAGTTTTCTAACAAAGATAAAAACTTTGAAGGAACAGTTAATTTTTGCTGATGAAGTCTTACCTGATAGTTCACTTGTGCAGACTGTTCTGAATGGTCTTCCCGATTCATACCAGAATTTTGCTTCTACTCTTTGTTTGATGATGAAAGGAAATTCAAATGCCTTATCATTTGAGGAGTTAGTCTCTGTTCTATTGCAAAAAGATCGGTTTAGGCAGAACAGGTCCATTATGCGTGTTGCAGATCAAGATTTCCTGGTTAGTCAGAAGGGCAAAGATAAATGGAGCTCATCTATTAGTAAGCAGAAATCTGCAAATGCTGCACATTCGAGAAGGAAGAAAAAGATAAGAAGAAATTAGAAAAACAGAAATTGTTTTGTAAGTACTGTAAAGGCAATGATCATGTCATAAAGAACTGTCCAAAAAAGAGGTTGGAATGGTTGTTGCAGAGGCCTCTACACCAAAAATAGTGTGCTAATCTTATGCAAAATGAAGAATGGGCATTTACTACTGTTTGCAATTTTGACCCATCTTCTCATGAGCAATGTATGTCTGTAGTGGACTCAGATTTTTGGTACTTTGATAGTGGGGCAACCAAACATATTACCTCGCAGCGTAGTTTCTTCACTTCACTTGAGCTTGCCCCTACGAGGAATACTGTCACATGCACCAACAACTCCTCTTATCCTATCATGGGAGTTGATAAGATCATTCAGACCACTGCTAATGGCAGTTCTTTTACATTGCCGGATGCTTTATTCATGCCAGGGATCAAGAAAACTCTGTTATCAGTTTATGTGTTAGGCAAGATTGGCTTGGTTGTTAAATTTGTTGATGACAGATCTACAGTTCATGATCTATCAAATGGCAACATGATTATTGCATCTGGCATTTTATGCCATGGGCTATATCAGCTCATAGACTATGAAAAATCTATGAATGATTTAGCATGTGTAGTACATGATTCTCAGGCTATGTCACATGCAAAGCTTTGGCATGCACACTTTGGTCATTTGAATTTTGCTACTTTGCTATGCCTATGAAAATCTAAAATGGTGTCCTGTTTGCCCAAACTTGAGGCACCCGGTAAACATGTATGCGAAGGTTATATTTTGGGCAAAATGAAGCATTCCTCCTTCCCAAAAGATGATTTAGTTTGAGCTACTCAAAAATTGCAACTCGTTCATAGTGATGTTTGTGGTCCTATGCAAACACCTTCTTTTGGGAGCTATCTTTACTTCGTGACTTTCATCGATGATTTTTCAAGGCATGCATGGATATACCCATTGACAACAAAGCCCAAAGTGTTTATGTGCTTCAAATAGTTTTTGGTCTTGGCTGAAAATCTATCAGCATGTAAAATGGGCTATCCTTTAAATTGTATGTTGGGTGGGAGACTGAGATTTCCTATGAGATGAGAGTACCTGAAGGGAAATATGGGCCTTCAAGCATGCCTTAGGTACCCATACACCCGAGTTTTTATCCATCATCGACCGCTTTGGTACCTGAATTTTTCAAACTTCTTGTTGATGATTTCTTCCTTGCTTCCTTAGTTGCTCTATTGGGCTCATCTTTTGCTTCCTTGATTATGACTTTGATTGTGGCTGAGCAATCGATTTCTCACCCCTTCGCACCCATATATGCTTCATGCTTGGAACGGATGGGTATTTACAATTCTTCAATGGCTTGGCAGGGGGTGATCATTGTGTGTGTGTTTTTGTTGCAATTGAGTGGTCGATGTGACGTTCCTCTTTGGAAAAGAAGGGAGTTCCAACACTTGCATGACCTACCCATTAAGAAGTGAGGCATTATGTACAATAGATCTAGGGGTACATGCATCGAGTGTGGAAATATGACTAGAGAACTTGTTGATCTTATGATGCTATTACTAGCTCTCGTCTAGGTGAATGTTGATCTTATGGTGTCATTTCCTTTGATTGGAGAACTAGAAGACCTAAGAGTTGACCATCCAGTGTCATTTTCTCTGATGAGAGGACTAGAAATCCCCATAGACAACTTATGTGCACTAGTCACAAAGGTCTCTAATTCTACCACAATGTGCTCTTTGTTCACCCTGAACTTGAGAACGCATCTTCGAAGGTTCTAATCAACTGCATAATCATATATCCAATCTTGGCCCAATATCAAATGTTTTATGAGATCTTCATCATGCCAAACTCATAGCTTTACTATCAAGGGGACATCTTATATGAGGATTTGAACTTCTACCTTGCCCATGCAGCGAGTTTCCATACCTCCTAATCCTATGAGATAAGCCTCAATCGGATTCATTCTTAAGTTCATTTCTTGACAGTGTGAATACCTAGTAGCACTAGTAGCTACACTTGAATCAATCAAGGCCCTAATTGTCTTGATTGTAGTTCCCCATCCTAGCTCAATCAAAATGAATGGTCGTCTATCAGTTATGCTAGCAGAGGTATTCTTCTTTGTTTGCCACATTGCCGTGTGATATATGTTGATATATTTCAGTACTGATGTGTGTGAACACACTTAGGACTATCGGGGCACTTTTTTCCCTCTTTAAGAGGTTTTTTTCCCCATCTTGTATATACATCTATAACCCTAACGGGTTACTTATTCTTGTACATTCACTTGGTAATTCATTCAGTGTTGTGTTGTGCTCCAAGCTTCTTCTTCTTCCTTGTGTTGTTCATGTGCTTTTGCAGATCAAACAATCTAACCATTAGTACCAGAGTGGGTTTGCGCTTCATCAAGAGCATCATCAACACCCCTGCGATCATAGTCTTTGAATCGCACAAAAATTGGTCAGCATACTTTGGGCATCGAAATTTTGATCTAAGCTCGTTTCAGCCTCCAAATGCACTATCATAGCACTTATGTAGGTAATTTTGTCCTTTTGTGCCAAACATATATATACGTTTTAGTCCACCAATATAATTATCTTAACGTCTCTAGAGGTTTAGCAAATCTTGATAGGCTAGTTCTATTCAACTTTTTGAGATACAATCATTTTTATACATCATGGTATTTAGTCAGTGGCCATGGTTGAAAGAAATGATATATTCCCTATGTTGGTTGTTGAGGACAGGATGGATGATGGATGGTACTAATTGCACGTCATGGGCATATATGATGGATCATGTATTGGCAGCAAAAGGGCTATGGAATTGTGAAGGGTATTGAAAAACACCCTACTACACATGTGCATATAGTCATTGAAGGTGATGGAGATGGCATTGAAGATGATGATCTTCAAATCCCTATTCGTGATTTGGTTCCTACTACACCTACTATGGAGCAGCTTTGTTGGGATAGAAGAGATGTTGAGGCACATGCATTGATATCCTTGTATGTCAAATGTGCCACTAATCCTCACATTCACTCTTGGAAGACAACAAAGGATGCTTGGGATACACTTACAACTTTATACTAGACAAGAAATGAGGCTCGTGTTGCCTGAGTGAGCACATGAATGAAGGAGATTCCATAAATATTTTTTGACAAAGATCAAAGATTTGAAGGAGCAATTGATTTTGTTGATGAGGTCGACTTGTGCAGACTGTTGTTAATGGTATTCTAGACTCATTTTAAAGTTTTGCTTCTACTCTTCGATTGATGATGAAAGGCAATCCAAATGCCTTAACATTTGAGGAGTTGGTCTCCATCTTGTTGTAGGAATATCAGTCCAGGTAGAACATGTCCATTATGCATGTTGAAGATCAGAAGGGCAAAGGTAAATGGAGCTCATCTACTAGTAAGAAGAAACCTATTAATGTTGCATAATCAAGAAGGAAGACAAAGATGAGAAGAAAACAGAAAAGCAGAAACAATTTTGCAAATATTGTAAAGGAAATGATCATGTCATAAAGATTTGTCCAAAATTGGTTGCAAAAGAGGCAAAGAAGAAAGAGGTTGGAACGGTTGTTGCAAAGGGCTCTACATCTAAAACAGAGTCTACTAATCTTGTGCAGAATGAACAATGGGCATTTATTATTGTTTGCAGCTATGAACCATCTTCTCATGAGCAGTGTGTGTCTATATTAGACTAAGATGTTTGGTATTTTGATAGTAGGTCGACCAAACATATTAACTTGCAACACAATTTCTTCAATTCACTTGAGCTTGCCTTCAAGGAATACTATCACATGTGCTAAGAACTCTTATCTTGTGATGGGAGTTGGTAAGATCATTTTGAATACTATAGATGGTAGTCCTTTCACATTGTCAGATGCTTCGTATGTGCCAAGGATCAATAAAAATATGTTTTCAGTTTCAACATTTGCCAAGATTGGCTTGGTTGTCCAATTTTTTGATGACAGATGTACAATTCATGATCTCTCAAATGGTGATGTTTTTATTGCTTCTGACATTTTATGTCATGGGCCGTATAAGCTCATAGGCTTTGCAAAATCTATAAGTGATTCAGCATGTGTAGTTCAAGATTCTCAGGCTCTCTTGATGCAAAACTTCAGCATTCACACTTTGGTCATCTGAATTTTGCTAGTTTGTTACACCTATAGAAATCTAAAATGGTGTCTTCTCTGCACAAACTTGAGGAACCTTGTAAACATGTGTGTGAAGGGTGTACTTTGGGCTCAATGAAGCATTCATCCTTCCCAAGAGATGGTTCAGTTCAAGCTACACATAAATTACACCTTGTTCATAGTGGTGTTGTGGTCCCATGTAGAAACCTTCTTTCGGGAACTACCTTTACTTGGTGAATTTTATTGATGATTTCTCTAGGCATGCATGGGTGTATCCATTGAAAGCAAGTTTGAGAAATTTATGTGCTTCAATCAATTTTTGGTTATGATTGAAAGTTTGTTAGCATGTGAATTGGGCACCCTTCGTTCTGATCGAGGGGGGAAATACATATCTTCTTATTTTAATTCATTTCTAGCTAAGCATATGATAAAACATCAGTGTATAATGTCGTATACACCTCAAAAAAATGGAGCTATAGAAAGAAAAAATAGTTCTCTAACAAAGATGGAGAGGCATATGGTCAAAAGTAAGGCTTTACCACATAGATTCTAGCTTGAGGCTATTATTTGGGTAGCATATGTACTTAATAGGTGTCCTACCAAAGCATTGCAATTTATCACTGCATGAGGCTTGGCATGGTCACAAGCCATCTGTTGCTCATTTGCATGTCTTTGATTGTCTAGCATATGCATTAGTTCCTAAACAATGCAGGAAATTAGATAATAAAGCAGCAAAATGTATTTTTGTTGGGTACAACTTTTAAAGCAAAGGCTATCGTCTGTATCATCCATAGGCTAAACACATTTTGGTTAGCCATGATGTTGTTTTTGTTGAGAATGCAATCAGCCATTACTTTCATGTACTAAGGAGACTTCAATTAGCTCCAAAGATGTGTATGACACTTTGTTGCCTCTTTGTATAGGTGGACGATAAAGTACTAGTCCAAACCATACTATTTCTCAACCTTTATAGGTCCGACATGATGATGTAGATCATTCCATATCTGATGCAGATTTACATGATGCACTTATTGATGACAGTTCTGGTATAGAAGAGGCAAAAACTATGCCTCAATGCTTGGTGCAGAATTTGAGAGATAGCACATTAGATGTTCCTAATCATATCGTACTCGTTCATGCTTTCATAGTGCTTCGTTTGCAGGAGATTGCTATGCAATTATTGCCTTCAGTCTTTGTGATGAGAATGAGCCTATTTCTTTTGATGAAGCACAAAATTCAAATAATTGGATGGCTGTTGTGCAATCAAAATATTATTCTATTATGAAGAATGGTACCTGGCCTTTATGTGATTTAACTCCAAGCAAAAAGGCCATTGGCATAAATGGGTATACAAGCTGAAACATAAGCGTGATGGAACAGTTGACAAGTGTAAGGCTAGGTTTCTTGCAAAAGGTTATTCTCAAGAGAGAGGCATTGATTTTGATGAGACCCACAGCTCAATGACCACCGTTTGTAGCATCTGTGGACTTGCAGCTCTCATGGTTAGATGTGCATCAGTTGGCCATTAAAACTACATTTATGAATGATGACTTACATGAAGAAGTGTATGTATTTTGGCCCCATGGTTTTGTGTAGAAAGGGCATGAAAACAAAGTGCGTAGGTTGAAAAAGGCATTGTATGGTTTGAAGCAAGCACCACATGCTTGTTACAAAAACATACATGCCTACTTGATTGCACATGGTTTTGAAAACAACCCAACTATTAGCACCTTATATGTTAAGTGTGTGGATGATGTAGTTTTGATCATTGTTGTGTATGTTGATGACATGTTGCTCACTGGTCCCAATGAGAAGAATACTGTTGAATTTAAGGCTGATTTCCATGCCTCTTTTGAGATGTCAAATTTGGGGCAACTGCATCACTATTTGGGCATCCAACTATGCACGCTGATGGGGGAATAACTATATGTCATTTAATATATTTTGACACATTATTGCAGCATTTTGGCCTTGCACATTGCAAACCTATATGCCACTCCTAGGGAAACATGTTTATGCCTGATTCTTCATGATGCTTGAGATGCATTCTATGTTGTTCTCTATCAACAGGCTATTGGATGCTTGATTTAATGATGCATAAATTGGCTTGAAATTTAGTTTGTTGTCTCACAGATGAGCAGGTTTATGCATTGCCTAGGTGGCACGCGGTTAGGTGCATCTTTCGCTATTTTAGTGGTACCTAGATACTTGGATTGTTTTATCCCAAGGGGGATCATTACCACCATATCTATATGCTTTTTCTATGATGAGAATGGTTGTTATGAAACTTGTGTGTCCACTAGTGGTTTTTGCTTCATGCTTGGTATCTCATGCATACCTTGGTTCAACAACAAGCAGCCTATTGTGGCCACTTCTAGTTGTGAGGTTGAGTATAGGGAAGCTTTCATAATGAGCATTGTGTGTGTGTGTGTGTGTGTCTCAAAAGCCTCCTCACTGATTTGGGTGTTGGTCAGTCTTCTACCACCACCATCTTCACTGAGAGTCAGAGCACAATGGCAGTTGTAAGGAACCTTGTGTTCCATGCTCGCACAAAGCACATTGAGGTTTACTTTCTTACATGAACAAGTTTGATCCACTCTTGTAGATCATGTGAGTATGACAAAGACTTAGTCTCTATCATAAGATCTCCTTTCTATTTCTACAAGAATAATAGATTACCCCAAGGATTTTCTAAAGATCTCCCCGTTCACTCAGACCTTGGCATTCGATAATGCTTTTCACATCCAAATCTAGAGAAATCTCTTTTAAACAATTAATACATCTTTGGCTATAGCAACCATAATACTTAAGTACCACTGCTTATGATTCAGAGCTTGCTAGGAACTACTTGATATTCTTTATCTCTCTTTCTATACTCATATTTATCCTTAAGGAGCTTTTCTTTACTTTTAAATGCCTTAACCCTTAGTCATGTTCTAGCTAACTTTCTTGATTATTTTCATCTCTAAGCTTAACTTATAGTTTACTCAAAATACTCAAGGAATAAGTCCAATAATAAATGATACTTATCATCATGGTTGTTGTATCTTTAACCCTAAGTCCAATATCAAAGAAGATTATTATCCTCATGGCTTTCATTTGCATTTACTCTTTTCCTTCAACAATAGATGATACTTATCATCATGGTTGCTTTATCGTTACTCTAAGTCCGAGACCAAAAAAGATCTTTATCCCCATGGTTTTTGTTTAAACTTTTACTCCTTTCCTAACTTTTACATTTGGAATGGACTTATTCCTTTATGTGTGTAGAATACTTTCCCCACATATAAGTATCCTACGATATTATGATGCATCTATGTGAAAAACATCAACAAATCAAATGGTGAAACTGTGCATGTGCACCCACCCATGTCATGTGAAGCTTGCGAGTTCCATTGAGTTCGTCATGTCACATAACGATGAAACGTAAAGCCTTTCCTCCTATGTATATCATGTAGTACAAAGAGAGAATACACCAATGCTCTAGACCAAATGATACCTGGAAGAGATCTTGCAATGTTGTTCATGAAATGATGAAAGGAAGAAGCCCAATTACTAGGCATGACACCCTCCTCCACAACAACCCCCATTCTCCTTGAGAGTGTTTTTCCTTGAGAGCAAAAAGGAAAAACCCTCATTTGAGAGTGTTTTTCCTTGATTCATCATATAGTGTTTTTCCTTGAGAGGAACAAGATAAAAGCAAGTGGGCCCCCCATGAGGGGGATGAAAGTGTTATCAACCTTCTTTGTAATGTCTTCTAGCTAGTTTTAAGCAGCCCCTCCTTTGTGGGATTCGGGGGGTCTCATGGATGCTAGGCCTGTTCACTTGTACAATTGTTCTTTCTATTAATTGAAGTTTGGGAGAGTAGGCTATTGCCGAACTTCCTTTTAAAAAAAGGAAAATAACTCCCATTCTCTACATTTTCTCTAGTAAGTGGAGGATTGAGAAAATAAGTTTTCTTCGCACTTGTTTTCAAGAAAGTGATGGCTTCTTATTCATGATATAACTTTTCCGTTATCTCCAAATCATTATGACGTGAACATGAGGCATACTACTACAAGGCGTTGTTCAAGTAGGCTATCTCTTTGTCTCTATGGACATGGGTTAGTGTGCATGATGCCACATTCTACACTCGAGTTTTCCCAAATGTATACATATGGTAGAAGGGGATAAATATGATCGGAGTTGAGCCACACACACATACACACACATGCACACACGGACGTAGAGTCGGTATCATAGCCATTGTGTAGAGGACTTCTTTGGACATGATAACAAAAGAAAAGTAGTGAAAAAATCCTATTTTGGCAAATATACTTGCATTTCATCAGGGTCGTTGGCTGCCATCATTATCCAATTCATCTTCCTTTTCTGAGTTGTAGATAAACGGAATGGGGTACAAGACAATAAAAGGTTTGAGGAGCCCCTCAAGAGGCTTGGTTGCACACGAGTGGCACTTCCGCACCGATGGTAGAAAGGATAGTGCCCCCCTTTGGTGCCCATGGATGGTACATAATGCTTGATCATGCATGGAGAGAGAGAGAGAGAGAGAGTTTGTTAGTTTATACTCTTCTCTCCTCTGTTCTATTGGAAGGCCATGAAGATAATAAGTATTTATGTCCACTTTTTACACTATAGAGGCTTTTATACTCTAGAGGCACACACAAGGGATTATGAAGAATGTATGTGTGAGTTATCTCCATCCCCAACACTTTGCATGTCTTCATTTTTATTTAGAATTGTCATGACATACCCTCAATTAGAGGTGGTTGATGAAGCATATGCTTACACCTTTTTGGTCATAAATCCCTCATTCACTAGTCAAATAAAAATTTTTGGAATTCTTTGATGAATTGCTAGAAGTTCCATGTGCTCTGGTGTAAAGGCTTTCTACATGTCCTCTAAACATATACACTCATTCGAAGTCAAGCATGAAGTCGTACAAGTGAATAAAGGCTTTCTTTACAGCCTCAAATGTGGTAGTCCTACACATATACACTCAAATGTGATAGTCCTACATATATACACTCGAATGTGGCAGTCCTACATATATACACTCAAATGCGGTAGTCCTACACATATAGTTTGTAGAACAAGACACGTCACTTTTTGTCAATTTTGAATTGAATGGATTCTTTTATGCATAACTTTGATATATCAAGCATGAATAGTCTTTGAAAACGTGGATTAAATTTATAAGCATCATTATTAAGCTATGGAAAGTTTCACCAATAATTAATGTTATTTAACAAACATTGGTAGACATTAATTAGGTTGAACTGAAATGTAAGGAAATTTTGTAGGTGTTTTTTTTGTAGGTGTTTTCTTTTAGCTTTAGATTTTTGGAGCATATTTTACCTGTTGATAAGCTTCGGACTATGTAATGTTATTGAAATCAAAGAAACAATACATACAAATTTTAGAAACAACACATACACCAACACTACAAGAAAAAGGGGGGCATAGCGACGCCCCCGAATTGAAAAAAAAACGTGTATCGTCGCTTATGCGACGGTCAATTTTTTGATTTATTTTTTTTAAGCGACAACCGTCGCATAAGTGATGATAGCGTCGCTTATGCGATGCTAAATTAATAGCGTCGTAAATACCGTCGCTAGTGAGCGATGGTATTTGCGACGTTGGCAAACTGAAGAGCGTCGCATCTCTGGAATGTAAAAAAAAAAATTTGATTTCTCCCGACACATTTGTGCCGGGATTTGGACGCGAGAGACCAAGAAGAGACCGAGAGAGAGAGAGAGCACGCGAGAGAGAGAGAGAGAGAGAGAGAGAGAGAGAGAGAGAGAGAGAGAGAGAGAGAGAGAGAGAGAGAGAGAGAGAGAGAGAGAGAGAGAGACCTACTTGCAAGGTATGCGCACACACACACAGTTACACACACATACATATGCATACACACACACATATACACACATACACACACACACACATACACATAGACACACACACACACATACACATACACAAATAATGTTGCATACACACATGCACACATAGTGCATACACATGCCCACACATATACACATACATATACACACACATACACACATACACACACACATACACACATACACACACATATACACACATACACACACGTATATGCATACACACACACATAGAGATACATGCACGCACATAAACATACATGCATACATAATGCATATGCATATGTGTACATCCATACTACTTACATGCATACACACACATATGCATACATAATGCATATGCATATGAGTACATACATACATACTTACATGCATACACACACATATGCACACATAGACACATACACACACATAGACACATACACACACATAAACACATACACACATACACACACATATGCATACATACATGCATACACATACACACACATATGCATACACATACACACACATAGACACATACACACACATAAACACATACACACACATACACATACATATGCATACATAATGCATATATACATAATGCATACACGCACATACACACACATATGCATACATACATGCATACACATACACATAGACACATACACACACATAGACACATACACACATAAACACATACACACACATACACACACATATGCATACATACGTGCATACACATACACATTCACATATGCATACACATACACACACATAGACACATACACACACATAAACACATACACACACATACACACATATATGCATACATAATGCATACATAATGCATACACACACATACACACACATATGCATACATACATGCATACACATACACACATAGACACATACACACACATAGACACATACACACACATAAACACATACACACTCATGGACACACACACATACACAAACGTGCACACACATATACACACACATACACACATAGACACATACACACATAGACACATACACACATTATGATGCATTCACACACATACACATGCATACACACATAGACACAGATATAAACACACACATACACACATACACACACATATATGCATACACACACACATAGAGAGACATACACACACATACACATACATGCATACATGTGCATACATAATGCATATGCATATGCATACATACATACTTACATGCATACATACACATACATAATGCATACACACACATATGCATACATAATGCATACACACACATACACACACCTATGCATACATACATGCATACACATACACACATAGACACATACACACACATAGACACATACACACACATAAACACATACACACTCATAGACACATACACACATAGACACATACATACTCATAGATACACACATATACACATACACACACACATACACACACATATACACACGCATACACACATAATGATGCATACTACACATGCATACACACATACACACACATATACACACATACACACACATATGCATACACACACATATATGCATACACACACATATATGCATACACACAAATAGAGAGACATACACACACATACACATATATGCATACATAATGCATATGCATATGCATACATACATACTTACATGCATACATAATGCACATGCTTACATACACATATGTAATGCATACACACACACATATGCATACATAATGCATACACACACATACACACATATGCATACATAATGCACATGCATAGATACATACACACACATAGACACATACACACATAGACACATAGACACATACACACACATAAACACATACATACTCATAGATACACACATATCAACATAGACACACACACACACACATACACACATAATGATGCATACTACACATGCATACACACATACACACACATATACACACACATACACACACATACACACAAATATATGCATACACACACATAGAGAGACATACACACACATACACATACATGCATACATATGCATACATAATGCATATGCATATGCATACATACATACTTACATGCATACATAATGCACATGCTTACATACACATACATAATGCATACACACATATGCATACATAATGCATACACACACATACACACATATGCATACATAATGCATATGCATATGCATATGCATACATACATACTTACATACATACATAATGCACATGCTTACATACACATACATAATGCATACACACACGTATGCATACATAATGCATACAAGACACATACACACATATGCATACATACATGCATACACATATACACATAGACACATACACACACATAGACACATACACACACATAAACACATACACACTCATAGACGCATAGCGACACATACACATAGACACATACACATACACACACACATATACACACACACACAAACATACACACATAGACACATACACACATAATGATCCATACACACACATACATATGAATACATACATGCATACACATACACACATAGACACATACACACACAGATACATACATACACATAAACACATACACACTGATAGACACACACATACACATAGACGCGCACACACATATACACACATATACACACACTTACACACATAGACACATACACACATAATGATGCATACACACATAGACACATGCATACACACACATATGCATACATACATGCATACACATACACACATAGACACATACACACACATAGATACATACATACACATAAACACATACACACTCATAGACACACACATACACATAGACGCGCACACACATACACACACATATACACACACTTACACACATAGACACATACACACATAATGATGCATACACACACATACACATGCATACACACACATATGCATACATACATGCATACACATACACACATAGACACATATACACACATAGACACATACACACACATAGATACATACATACACATAAACACATACACACTCATAGACACACATACATACACATAGACACACACACACACATATACACACACATACATACACATAGACACATACACACATAATGATGCATACACACACATGCACATGCATACACACATACAAACACATGTACACACACACATACACACATACACACATATATGCATACACACACATATATGCATACACACACATAGAGGGACATACTCACACATACACATACATGCATATATATACATACATAATGCATATGCATATGCATACATACATACATACATACATGCATACATACACATACATAATGCATACACACACATATGCATACATAATGCATACACACACATACACACATATGCATACATACATGCACACACTTACACACATAGACACATACACACACATAGACACACACATAGACACACACACACATAGACACATAAACACATAATGATGCATACACACACATACACATGCATACACATACATATGCATACATACATGCATACACATACACACATAGACACATACACACACATAGATACATACATACACATAAACACATACACACTCATAGACACACATACATACACATAGACACACACACATATACACACACACATAAACACACATAGACACATACACACATAATGATGCATACACACACATACACATGCATACGCACATACAAACACATGTACGCACACACATACACACATACACACATACACACATATATGCATACACACACATAGAGAGACATACTCACACATACACATACATGCATATATATACATACATAATGCATATGCATACATACATACATACATACATGCATACATACACATACATAATGCATACACACACATATGCATACACACACACACACACCTATGCATACATACATGCATACACATACACACATAGACACATACACACACATAGACACATACACACACATAAACACATACACACTCATAGATGCACACACATACACATAGACACACACACATACACACACACATATACACACACACATACACACATAGACACATGCACACATAATGATGCATACACACACATACATATGCATACACACATACACACACACATACACGCACATACATACACACACATGCATACATACACACACACATGCATACATACACACACACATGCATACATACACATACTTAATGCATACACAAATACATATGTACACGTATATATATATTGATTTCTAATCATTTTGTTTTATATGTTAGGTATTATGGATCCTAGTAGAGAGAGAAAGGCAAAACTCACTCTCATAAAAAGTCTTATGAGAGCAAGAGTTCCGTCTGATACTCTAGGGGCAATAATGCGTGATTACTCAGAGATGTCTGATGAGGAGCTAGACTATACGATCCAGATGCTTACCCAGCGATCAGACGAGGGCTCTTCTGCGGCTCCACATGCAGGAAGAGAGCTATCTGCTCATAGGTATGTTTTTTTTTCATAAACTTTTTTAATGATATTATAACACATATTTTTATTTATTTTTATCTATCTATTTTCAGGACACCTATACCACCTCCAACACGTGATAGCAGAGCAGAGTTGCCTATGAGGACATGCATAGGCACCTTAGGACTAGAGTGTGATATAGAGCCAGAGGGGAACATTGTGTACATAGGGAATGGATTGGAGTTCAAGAGAAGGATGCGGGCACTATGCGACTCTTACCTGCGCTTTATCCACTTACCATGGAAGTAAGTAAAAATTTTACATTTAAATTGAAATAAATATCTTATGTTTTATTTACATTATGTTTTTTTTTGTAGTGAGCATGATGAGAGGGATAAAAAATATGTACTTAGTTCACTTGAGATAGAGTTTGGGAGAGGATGGTCGCTTAAGTGGTGTTTAAAAGAGATGCGGACACTTATGGCTCATCGTTGCGATAATGCACGGTATGCACTGCTTTTATGTACATTTATGTGGATATGAGTATGTGTGTTTATGCATGTATGTATGTATATGAGAGAGAGAGAGAGAAGAGTGAGACTAGAGGTATAAATACACGCATACACACATATACATCATACATGCACATTTACACACATATACATATACATGCACATTTATACATACACACACGTACATGCACATTTTTACACACACATACACATGCATGCAGTTACACACATATAATGAATACACATAGACACATACACATGCTCACATACACGTACACATACACGTACACATACTCACATACACATACACATGCATAATCATATGTACACACACATAGACTCACATAATCATATTTACATGCATGTATACATATACACATGCATATATACACACACAACACATGCATATGCACATATAGATACACATACATACACAACACATGCATACGCATAAATAAATAAATAAATCTTATTTCAAAAATCCTAAATTGAAAACACTAATTTCGATATTAGGGTTTTAAAACTCCTAATTTAAAAACTCTAATTCAACCTTTTAGCCATATGTTTGAAGTATATGTACACATTGCATCTATTCCTCCGACGTCCTACTAGAGAGATGTCTCTCCTCCCAACCTTATGCCTCTATATATAGCTACTCGAATCAACGAGGATCATAATATATATAAAGATATATACACATCATGTAGATAGGATACATAAATATAAAATGGAGTACATATATTATGCATCACACATACATGCCTAAATGCACACATAAATATATATATACATACTAACATATTTACATGTACACATTTACACATAGACATATATACATATATACATGTACACATCACATATACATGCCTACATGCACACATAAACATATATATACATGCATACATATTTACATGTACATATTTACACATAGGCACATATACATATATACATGTACACAATTATAAATAGTTGCATATATTACATGAATACATGAATATTTTACATAAATGCATATGCATATATACACATATGCATATTTAACACATGTATACATATATCACACACATGCAAACACATACATTTACATGAAATACATATATACGCATACTAACATATGTATACATATAATACACATGAATACACACACATATGCATACATACATGATAAAAATTTGCTCCTCGAAGATAAAGCTATATATAAAATAATTAGGCATACCCCCTGAGCTTCATGTTCTAACTTAGAAGAACATGATTTCATCTCTCTAGTAGGATTCATCGTTATTCAAGTTAATAAAAAAATCTATTATTTGATATCCATTCAGAAGCTTCAAGTTATTGATTGATAACTAGAGTAGAATTTACTATCTAATCTGCTCATATGTTTTCATTATTGCCATCATTTTGGTAAGACATCAATATAGTCTCATCTTCATTATCCTT
>CM035425.1:24888037-24893037 GCA_020310875.1 Ceratopteris richardii
CCAATTGTGATTGTGCCAAAGAAAAATAAGCAACTACGAATCTGTGTAGATTACCGGAAATTGAACGCAACAACAGTACCAGATCCTTTCCCGATCCCTTTTTTGGATACCATGCTTGATAGGGTAGCAGGCCACGAAATGTATTCATTCTTAGACGGATACAGCGGTTACAATCAGGTTAGAATGGCTGAAGAAGATATACCAAAAACTGCTTTCATTACCAATTGGGGTGTCTTCGCCTGCACCGTAATGTGGTTCGGATTAAGAAATGCACCAAGCACATTTCAGCGATGTATGCATGAGATATTTTCTCCTTATCTCACTTCATTCATGCAAGTATATCTTGACGACTTCTCGATCTTTGGGAAGATGATAGCACATTTAAGTCATTTACGATGTTGTTTAAGGAAATGTAGAGAATATAGACTCTGTCTTAACCCAAACAAATCCGTGTTTGCGGTTTCATGTGGCAAACTACTTGGGCATATTGTATCTGCTCAAGGTATCAGAGTAGACCCAGATAAAATTTCGGCAATATTAGAAGCCCCGGTACCAGCAACTCCAAAAGAAGTAATGCGTTTTATGGGTCAAATACGGTGGCATGGCAAACACTTACGATGGCTTGCCCACCTAGCAGTACCATTAAACAGGCTAATCACAAAAACTCCCCGACAGTTTGAATGGACTGAAGAATGCCAAACTACATTTGATCGGCTCAAGTATCTCTTGACGCAAGCTCCAATTTTACAACCACCGGACTGGGACAATCCGTTCCATGTTTTTGTCGACGCTTCAGATATTGCAATTGGCAGTATTCTGATGCAGCAAACAGATAAGTGGTTTCGCCCTGTTTATTACGCCAGTAGAAGGCTTGCACCGGCAGAAACGAATTACTCTACTACTGAAAGAGAATGCCTAGGATTGATTTACTCAATCAAAAAGTTCAGACATTATTTATTAGGCCGGAAATTTACCTTTCATGTGGATCATGCTGCCCTTGTTTATCTAGTAAGACAGCAGCATCTAGGAGGACGGTTAGCACGATGGGTGCTACTTTTACAAGAATTCGACTATGACGTCATTCACCGACCCGGAAATGCACATGCCTTAGCAGATTTCTTATCTCGCCTGGATTCCGGTGAAGCTCCGGTGGGCATAGATGACACGACTCCTACGATTTATAATGCTGAACCACTATCCGAGGAAACGGCCAACCTACAAGCACCATCTACATACTATGATCAGATTCTAACTTTTCTCACCGAAGGATGCTTCCCATCTGAGACGACCAAGGCAGTTCGAAGGAAATTGGCAGTCTTTAGCCGCCGATTCCGGCTAGTAGCAGGAGAACTATATTATGTAGATCATACCGGAATCTTACTTCGCTGTATTCCACCTCATGAGGTTAATTCAATTATCACTTTGGCGCACTCAATTCCTTCTGGTGGCCATTTTGCAGTAGACTTAACTCAACGGAAAATTCTGCAAGGAGGTCTCTGGTGGCCAACAATGTACAGAGATGTCGCACAGTTTGTTAAACAATGTGATACTTGTCAAAGAACTGGTCAGCCTTTGCAAAGGCATCTTTTTCCTCTGCAACCTATCTTGCCACTCGAACCATTTTAGAAATGGGGATTAGATTTTATCGGTCCAATCACACCCCCAGCAATCTTCAGTAACAACAGATACATACTAACCTGTACAGACTATGCAACAAGATGGGCAGAAGCATGGGCTTTACGATCTTCTACAGCGGTCACGGTAGCAAAATGTCTACTCACGGATGTCTTCCCACGATTTGGCTTACCCCTGGAAATTGTCTCAGATCAAGGTACTCACTTTGTGAACAATCTAATGAAGGCCCTTACACAATCATTCCAGGTCACACATAACTTTAGCTCTCCTTATTATCCACGTGCCAATGGATTGGCCGAAAGTACAAACAAATCACTTTTGAATATCCTCCGAAAATTGATCATGGAAGCACCGGAAAGATGGGATCAACTACCACCTGCAGTATTATGGGCTTACCGGACTACATATAAGGTAACAACAGGCTTGACACCTTTCAAACTAGCTTATGGCTTAGAAGCAATAGCACCCATGGAATTAGTCATCCCAAGTCTGCGTGTAGCAATCACTCAGAAAATGCTACCAGAATATTCACTAACAGCAAGAATGGACGCACTCAGAGAACTTGATGAGCACCCATGGATCAGTTTTTTAACTATGCGCGAAGTACAACTAAGGCAAGCCAAGACACACGATCGATATTTGAAGACTCCAATCTTTTCGGTAGGCCAGCTTGTACTCTTCTATAACGCAAAATTGGATAGAGCAGCAGGAAAATTCAAACTACGATGGTTCGGCCCTTTCAAGATCTCAGAACAAATCGGTCCGGCAACTTTTCGGTTGACTACGTTGACCGGAAATCCACTTCCAAAGGTAATCAATGGGTCGAAGCTGCGGCCGTATTATCCCACTACTAGTATGCATTAAATTATTCGGCGGCGAACCGCGTTTTGTATAAATTTTTGTGTTTTTCTTTTTCTTTTCTCCCTTTTTAGTAGTGTTTTGTACGAATCTTTATGTTACCAGCCGCCTCTCCCTACCGGTCACTCAAGCACACACGCCAGCATGCAAACAGTACCTTTCCCGCACCGCACAATGATACCCACCCCCCTTCCCCCTCCCACCGTGTTCTCCTTATTTAACCCCCTCGGTTGCGCCTAAACACTATTGTGTTCTCGAGACTATACGTATTATCCTTGTCTTCTGTGTTACCTGTAAGTGTGCTTGTAAACACCATGGAAGCGCTAGCCAACTACGCTACTTTCCGTGATGGTATCCCGACAGACGTCGGCGAATACCTGCGCTGCAGAGGATTGTCCAACTTCGCTGAGTTGCCCTGGCACTCAGTGGAAGCCCATCCCTTCTCCGCACAAATCATCCACACCATCGCCCAATTCCCCATCACCGAACGACAGTGGGTCTTCCCTTGCCTCCCATATAGAACCGTCATCACCTTCCAAGCCTTCGCTGCAGCCTATCGCCTCACCCCGCAAGGACGCGAAAATGGTCCTAGCATCCCTATCGCTCGCATGACCGAACTCTTTCCCCGCTCCTCATCAAACGAATATGCCATTCTCTACCGCCCAGAACCGGAACGATCCGCCCTACAGTTCCTTGTAGCAATCCTCAACCTGCAAAAACGAACCTACGGCATCTCTCGCCCCTTCTATTCCGCCCTAGAGTTAGCCACCCGCGAACCTGTCAACTTTGCCTCTTATTTTTTCCAACGAATCCATAAGGAATCCGTCGCTATAGTAAAACAACTCCAGAAGGGCAGCTCTCCGCGCTCTCGCCTTCCCCACATCATCTCCTTCCTCTTCCCAACCATTCTCGCCGCACAACCCCCACCCACAGGCCCAGCATTTAGGCACGAAGAATCAGCAAAACCACTCGAGGACCTGAAGAAGGAATTTGGCGACTGTGAAGGCCCCCGACGGTATTACATGTTGAAAAACGCCACCTATCACCGACGAGAACAATTTAAATGGTATTTAGAAAAGCTTTGTTTACTAGTAAAATTCGACTTAATGTCGAAAGAAAATTTTTCCCCCCTATTGCATGCCGAAGAAGGAGGTCCGGTTAGCTGGACACATTGGCTCTATAACCACCTCTACGCACAAATCATTGTCGGGGATAAGAGAAGATCCCACACCAACAGCAGACTAGCAGCCTATTTAGCTGCTATATTTAATTTTGTCCAATCTGTAAAGGATAAGCAGCTCCACTGGTCCCCCCCTTTTTATCCCGGTGAACATGATCAAATAAATTCTGAACACCACACAGAGCCTGAGGAAGCAGCTCAACCCTCCACCTCGTCTGCATCTTTCTTTCACACAGGTAACAGCGCACAGAATCAGACAGTAGGGACGCCGTTTCGGCTGTCCATTAAACGACGAATGGCAGACAACTTGCCAACTGCCAGTCCAGAGCAAGCACCGGATGACCCCCAACCCGATTTTGTCATAAGGATGCAAAACCAACTCCAAGAGGTTTCTCAATATTTACGGCAACAAGAACAAGCGATTCAGCACAAAAACGAGTTATTATTGGCCACGATGACTAAGTCCAATTCAGTAATGACACAGATGCAAAAAGAATTGGATGACAAAGAAGCTTTAATACAGGTGTTACAGAGTAACAACCGGCATCTAATGGCAGAATTGATCACCGCAAAAAAGTGTGTCCAAGACTTTAATCAGTGGCAGCAAACTATCCAAACACAAATTCAAACCGAAATGTCAAGTTTTTCTACCCTGAATGCTCACCTGCAAGCCGAAAATGAAATTTTGCAGTCAAGGATACAAGTATTGCAGGAGTTCGAAAAGCAGATATTAAAAGATGAGGGCGTAGAACTAAATGCCACATTGATGACAAATGTGGACATCGACTTATTAAAACAACAGTTGGATAGCCGTGTTCAAAATAGCTGGACACTTTTTCGCAGGAGATGGCTGGCTATACTTGTTCCGCCACTAGAACAAGTGCGGTCAGAAAGGATTGGGGAGTCAAACCCTGGCATGGACCGACAGGCAGTGCAAAAGGATGTTGCCAACAGTAATGCACCTGCGGGTTCGAGTCCACCGTGCGTGCCAGTGTTAGAAGGCCGCCGAACCAGGATGGATGAACCCGGACAGGTGCCGTAAAAAGTGGATTCGCGGAAACATTGTAGCAGACTTCTATTTAAAGCGCACAAAGGAAAGCGGTAAAGACCGGCAGTTTTGGGAAGAGCCTCTTCTTCTGTTGGGTATTGTAGTGAGTGGGTTGATTACGTCTCGAACCGAGGTGTTTGGAAATTGCAAGTATAGCATTGTGTGCGTATGTGTTCTGTCTACCTGTTCTACTGATTCCATTTGGGAAATTGCGAGCATCTTGTTTGAGACCATGTATGAGGTGTTGATGAGAATATTGAGTTCTGTTCTATTCTATTC
>CM035425.1:24903037-24905537 GCA_020310875.1 Ceratopteris richardii
CAAGATCCAAATCAGGGATATAGAACCATAATTGCAGGTAAAAAGGAGGGAAGATTGTTCACTCTCAAAGTCCAAGGTAATGTAGGACATGCATTGTTTACCTATGGAGGTCAAAAGGTATCTGAATTAGACCTATGGCATAAAAGGCTAGGTCATTTCAATGAGAGAGCTATAAAGGAGATGTCAAAGAATCAGATAGTGCTTGGATTGCCAAACATTGAAGGGCAACATATGGTGTACAAGTGTGAAGCTTGTCAATTAGGTAAAGCACATAAAAGTTCTTATAACAAATCAGGGTACAAGTATTCAAACATGCTTGAATTGGTTCATACAGATGTATGGGGTCCCTCAAGGGACTATAGCATAAATGGATCCAGATATTATGTGTTGTTTGTTGATGATGCAACCAGGTGGATTACTTTGTATGTAATCAAGGATAAATCAGAAGTCTTCAAGACATTCAAACATTTCCATGCTTATGCAGAAAGGATCACAGGACAAAAGCTAAAGAGGTTAAGATCAGATGGAGGGGGAGAGTATTTCTCAAAAGAGTTTGATGATTATTTGTGGAATGCAGGTATCAAAAGAGAAGTAACTTGCAGGTACTCCCCTCAACAGAATGGAGTAGCAGAAAGGAGGAATAGGACTCTTGTAGAGTTTGCAAGAGCCATGATGAAGGAAAAGAATTGTCCAAATTACTTATGGGCAGAGGCCATTAACACTGCAACATACCTTGTGAATAGGTTGCCTTGTAAAGCTTTGGATGGAGGAACCCCTTATGAAGCATGGTGGGGTAAGAAGCCTAGTCTTGATCATTGTAAAGTATTTGGATGTATTGCATATGCTTATGTTCCTTCACAATTAAGACATAAGCTAGAACCAAAAGCAGAGAAGTATGTGTTTATTGGATAGGATGATAGACAAATGGGTTACAGGTTGTGGAGTCCATCCACAAAGCAATTTCTTGTTACTAAAGATGTAACACATAAGCTAGAACCAAAAGCAGAGAAGTATGTGTTTATTGGATATGATGATAGACAAATGGGTTACAGGTTGTGGAGTCCATCCACAAAGCAATTTCTTGTTACTAAAGATGTAACATTTGATGAGCAAAACATGTGGTATACAGGATCACCAAATGAGTATGCAGGTGTTGAAGAAATTCAAAGGAAAGGAAAGGCAAAGGTAAAGGTATGTGAAGAAATTGTTGATGAAGTTGACTCTAGATGTAGAGTGCAGGATCATGTAGAAGAAGGGCCAAGATTTGATCCAGAATCAAATGAGGCTGAAACTTCAAGAAGTGCAGAAATCAGAAGATCTACAAGAGAAAGGAAAGAGCCTATAAGGTATAGTTATGATACATCTTTCCTAACAACAAGAGATTATGCTTACATTGTGAAAACAGAAGAAGATCCAACCACTTATGAAGAAGCCAAAGGTAAACAGAATTGGGAGAAGGCAATGCAAGAAGAGTATGATGCTCTACTTGAAAATGAAACTTGGGAATTAGTACCAAGACCAAAGAATCAGAAAGTCATTGGATGCAAGTGGGTATACAAAACAAAGAGGTTTGCAGATGGTAAGGTGTCTAGATATAAGGCTAGACTTGTGGTTAAAGGTTATGCCCAAACTTATGGGGTAGATTATGATGAAACCTTTAGTCCTGTTGCTAAGATGTCTACAATTAGGACATTGATTGCTATTGCTGCTTGCAAAGGATGGAAGTTATCACAATTGGATGTGAAGAATGCATTTCTTAATGGTTACATTGCAGATGAAGTATATATGGAGCAACCAGAAGGCTTCATGGAGTCAATTGGATCAGATTATGTGTGTAAGCTCAAGAGAGCTTTATATGGGTTGAAGCAAGCCCCAAGAGCTTGGAATTACAGATTAGTCAAGTTCTTGAATGAATGTGGGTTTCAAGCATCAAAGGCAGATAGTAGCTTGCTAGTGAAGGCAAGTGAAAATGGATACATTTATATGTGCATTTATGTTGATGATATTATTGTTACAGGAACAGATGCTCAAGGAATCAATGAACTCAAGAAGCAAATAGAGAAGGAGTTTAAGATAAGTGACTTGGGAAACTTATCTTATTTTCTAGGAATGCAGATTGTGTATACTCAACATGGAGTATATGTTTCACAAGAAAGATATTTGAAGAATCTTCTAGCCAAGTTTAACATGGAAGATTGCAAGACCTCAACCACTCCATTGGAGGTAAATCATAAATTAAGCAGGTATGGAGGTGAAGAGTTCAATGACATGAAGAAATATCAGAGTTTGGTAGGTAGTTTAATCTATGCTACCTTGACAAGGCCAGACCTATCATATGCAGTAGGTGTGTTGTCACAATTTATGCATTGTCCAAAGAAGACTCATTGGATTGCAGCCCAAAGGGTACTCAGATATATCAAAGGAACCCTAAGTGAAGGTTTGTACTATGGTTTCACTTCTGACACAAGAATCAAAGTGTTTAGTGATGCAGATTGGGCAG
>CM035425.1:24933913-24981413 GCA_020310875.1 Ceratopteris richardii
CTAACTATATAAGTGGTTGCAGGGTAAAGAATTACCTAGAACCACTTACTGAGCAACAATGGCATAAACTACACATTGGAACCCAAAGAGGAGAGAAGCTAGAAAAAATAAAGGAAGAATCACAAAGGGAGGCCAAAAAAGAATCCATAAAATCAAGGAAAAGATAGGACAATAATATTTTCTTTTGTGTTGTATCATTTTTATTTTTTTACTTTTGATTTGTTTTATACTTTACATGATGTAAATATGTGGTTCTTTTATTGGTTTTTTCTTATTCATCTATATTTTTACTAATACTTGTGTTTAGATGAAGAAGCATGAGAAATGATCAAAGAGAAATCAAATGCACAACTTACTGATTCGCTATGATACATTCTTTGAGCACTTGAAAGGATCAATTTACACATGATAGAACAACAGACTTCTACAATAGATACAAATTTAATAATTATCCTACATTCTCAATATCAGAGAGAATTAGGACGGGGAGAAAGCTACAGTGGATCAAGGAAAATGGACATGACTGGATATATAATCAAATACCTCTATGAAGCTTCTGCTCATTGGAAAGATAAAAACATTTTGGGAGGTGGACAAATGCTGACAAGGATCATTTACAATTCAATAGAAGAAGAGGATGAGCTAGAGAAGATGCTCAATTTATAAAGAATTAGAAGCCTTTATTATAGCTCAAGAATCCAAGTCTCCAAAAATGACAGGAAGAAAAAGAAAAGAAGCTGAAATTTCTCCTAATCCAACCACCCTACAAATTGCAGGAAAATTTATGCCCAAGGTGATGGAGGTGGTGGGAGGAAGGCCTTTGAAAAAGAGATTGAAGTCACCAGATGAAGGTCTAAATAGGGAATAGGAATCAGCAATGATTGTTAATAACAAACCATATATTGAAGAAGATAATGTTACCATCAGAGTAAAAGAAGACCCAAGGAAGGTTGCAATCCAATGGGAAGAGCCAACCACAAAAGAAGTAATTAAAGCACAAAGAGCGGCTCAAAGTGATCTAGTTCCATTTCTTCCCATGATTGCAAAATAAAAATTGTATGCTTACTATCTACGAGGAAGTGAAAGTAAAAGGAAGAAATATGAGGAGCACTATCAGAAAATGTTGGAAGACTTCTCAGATAAGGTAACTGACTCTACTAAAGAAGAACTCCAAGCCTATGAGAAAGTCCATGAGAGCATGATAAAATTCCAAAACAAAGAAAACTTTTGTAAAGAAAGAAAAATAGTTAAAAAGGATTTTTGAAATACTTTGCATGAAAAAAAAAGAGAAATTTAGTGACTCCAAAGAAGGTTAAAACGATTAAAACTACCAAAAGCAAGGACGTCTTACAAGAGAAAATGGCATATAAAAGAGAGAAAATGATAATAGAGAGCAAGAAGAGGCATGGGAAGAAAGCAGAGGCAACAAGAAAGTATGAACAAATACCACCACTAGTTTTGGAGCCACCAAACTTATTAGAAGGAGGATCAGTGTTGGTACATAGACAAGATATGCAGTGTGTACCACAACCTCAAGAGTGAGAAGAAGAACCATAGAAAAAGGAAAGGTGTGAAGAAATAATTTAAGATGAATTTCAATTTCCTCCAAGACATTGAAACGACATCTCAAGAAGAGAAACAATTAGACATTTTTTATATACAAAAACTGAAAGAATTGGAGCAAGAAGCCAACGTCGATGACTTCTTCAATGCTTCAATGGGGCAAGTAGAATATCATAGAAAAGAGCAAGAATACTTAGTCAAAGATAAGGATATAGAAAATCATAAATGGAAGTATAACATTCTATATTCTTCTTCAAGAAAGTCGAAGATCATAATGAAGAATTATTGTCCATGTTGGATTCGGACAATCATATAGCTCTTCAAGGTAATGAAGAAATAGGAAAAGTCAAAGAATTAGAAAAAAAATTGAAGAGCTAAAGAGGAAAAATCAAAGATTAAAAGAACAATTACAAGGATCGGAGAAATTAGCAAGGCAAGTCATAAAATTGAACAAGCTTGCTAAGGAAATAATAGGATAGTATGAGAGATTTAAAGCTGAAGTGCAAAATGAAATACATAGATGCAACACAGAACTCAAAAGAGATGTTCAGCAAATGGAGGAATGGGATCATAGAATCAAGAAAAGGGAAAGAATAATCAGAGATCAAGCTCAGGATGAAGGTAAAAAAATAAAAGAACAAAAGTTCAGCCCAATTCAAGAAACAAAAATTGAAGCTACAAAGGGGACATAAATGAATGAACAATTTGATGAACAAGATCAAGAACCGATAGAACTAGCTTGTAGATTAATTGTAGATAGAAGTAATCAAATTAAATATCTCAGAGAGTTGTATGATAGGTATAAATCCAAGCTAATTAGGTTTCTATTTCAAAAAAGAAAAATCTAAAAATTAATCAAGACACCATCTGATTTTGACATCCTGGATGTGCCCTTATTGTATCTATAAGAATCTATCAAAGAGTATCAGACTAGCATTTTGGGAAAAGTGCCAGACTATTTTACGAAATATTAAGAAATTCATTTCATGATATCTAAAGATTTTTTCCATAAAGTAAACCCACAATGGAGGAGGGAATTTTTGGAAAAGAATAAAGAATGTAGACATGTTTGGACAGAAGCACCTATGAACTTAAAGCTAAATCTTGCATATTGTCCATGTGCTCGCCGAAGAGATTGGCCAACTTTTTGGGAACGAAGAAGAAGTGGAGAAAACCCAAAGACCTAGCTAAATTTTTCCAAGTTAGTAGGTCCTCCATGAGGTGGTTGGCCAACCAAGTCATATATGCTAAATGTGATTGATACATTTATTTCAAATATGCAATAGGTGCAAGATTTTGCAATTATTGTATAAATAAGAGTTTTTAAAATGATAAAAGCATGTTTGGAAAACTTCTTAGAGGTCAAGATTAGAACCCTCAAATTTTTAAGCTTCCATCCTAGCAGTAATCCACTATTATTTGATTTAAGTGAGATGCTAGATAGATTTTGTCTTATGGCATATTTTGTTAGAGTAATTTTCATGCAAAGTGTATACTTACACACATTTGAAGATGCATTTTCATCCGACTTCTTCAAGACAGACTCAAAAATTTTTGCTATAGTTCTCTAGGTCCTGAGGCAAGAATCACAGCTTATGAAAGTATTTTTTTGGAATATCAAAGTAGAAATATAGTAGGTGCTCCAAATGTAGTTGTCAGATGATGAAAAGTAATGACAAAACTTGTACATAATATCAATTCAGAATAAGGAAAAAAATACATAAAGTCTTTAGAGATACATGGTAGTAAGTAGACTTCTCAAGAAAATGACAGTCAAGGATCTGTACATAAAAATTTTGATGAGGACATCAAAAGGTTTAGGAGGGGGAGGATCTTGAAGAAGTAAATGTAGATCTCCTTTATATATACCCAAAGATATATTGTATTTGTAAATATCACGAGGATTTGACACCAAGTATAAATGGAAGAAAACATGAAGAGAATGGGGGATAATTCATTTTGTAATCACTCCTTTTGAGAAAGAAAGCCCTTCTTTGGCTGTCCATCTTCTTCTTCATCGTGATTCTCTTGTAATATGTCTCGTGTGATGTATTTGGTATTGTTTGATTTATCATTCAGTAAAAGATAGTGTTGAAACTTGTTTGAGAGGTCTATTTTGAGTATTTACTGCTGTAACTTAGAATTATCATGTTTGAATTCTACAGGAAAAATGGCATGGAATAGGCACTTGAATCACTCAATTTGGTATTTTCATGGAGATATGATCATTTGAAGTTTCTCAGCCCTAACCTTGTAGAAAGTCATGTTTTTAGAAAGTCGTGTTTTATTTATGGTATCTGAATTTGAGTGTATCTCACAACTAGTTCAACTTTCATCTTTTATGAGTGATTGATTTAAGGTTTGTGAAGCATTAGACTTTAAGCAACAATGGAGTAAGCTTGTTCTTGGATTGACAAATTTAAAGAAATCTTCTTTTACTTTTGAAGTGTCATCAATCCCCTAATAACTACAATGAGACAAATGTGCTAGAAGCTAGAAAGGAATATACTCCAAACTATCACTCCCAAAACATATATCATCATCAAAATGAACTTATAGGTTTGATCATATCAAAATGGAGATAATAAAATATAGAATCCTTTGAAATCTAGAACAAAGTCCCATAAAAAGTGACTCCAAACCCATCTAGACCTAAGATGATAGACTTACCCTCATTGCACTCTAGGTCTTCCAAACCTAGAGTGTACTCATAAGTGATAGTTTTTACCTAAACCATTCTTGTGATATATGCAAATCCATCATCCTATCTCTCATAAAAGAATTCCTTGGAAGTAAAGTTAATCCTCTATATCTCACAAACCAAGAAGTCCTTGGTTTGCCATCCATTACCTTTGGACTAAGCTCTCTTGGAAGAGCATATATTGGCACTAATGCAAACTGTATCATTTTCTCTTCCCTCTAGTTTTCCATATGAATGAAAAAAGCATTCCTTCTTGAGATTTAGATAATCCATAAGGATCCATCCTCTTAATTGATGCTCAACCATCATCCTCATGATGAAACACCAACTAAGAATTTGGTAACCCAATAAGTTAGATCCGCGATCCCCTAGAAAATCTAAAGAAGAGATTCATTAGTCATTTCCTAGTCTCACTAATGTAAGTAACTAGATCCTGTCATCTAGTCACATACCATCATTGGAAATATCATAACTACCTCTTTCTAGAGTCTCTAGTCAAAGCTTAATCTAACCACTTACTATGTGATCTCCCTATTGTCTTTAGTAAAAAAGTGCCACTCCTATCTTGAAAATCTAATCGAGAGAGAATGGAACTCTCTCTCTCTCTAATCTCATCTAAGGAAAAGAGCTCTAGTAGTGGAATCTATTCCACTCTCCCATTATCTTTGAAAGAGATTCTCTTGAATCCAATTACTTTACTCATCGAAAAATGAGAACATTCACATAATTTCTCCATGTTTTTCCTTCAAAATAGTGGATAACCAAATTCCAGTGTGAAGGAAAATTATAGAGTACATGAATTCCTTTTAAAATACAGACTAAGATATTTTTTCTAGACACCTATATTTCTAAAGGAAAACATAATCTATTCTTCTCCTATAAAGAAATCATGTTTTCCTTTTCTTTTTCTCTTTCATTATACAGGAGCTAAAGTGAGATAAGTGAGATCTCTCCTTGATCTTTAAGCTAAATCCCACTTTATCCTTCCCTTAAAGGAGAGGTAATGGATTGGTTTGCTCCTCTCTTCCATAGACTAATGCATAATCCCTCATTTATATACATTCCTATGAAAGTGGAGAACCAATCTCCCATAAACAATGGTGTATGTAGTGAAGAGTAGAGAAAATAAATTCTGTTTTAAGGGTCAAAACCCTCTACAAAAATGGTCAGCAATGATATGACATGGTACCATAATAAATAGATGTCCATCCATACTAAAGAAACTATCTCTACCAACCATCCTGTGTGCATGGATGTATATGATCCATCCACAGTAATGGAATCATCCTTCCTGAAAACTATAAAGTGAGTATGTGATGTCTATGGAGATAAATCCCCGAACACATACTCTATTGGAAGAATAAATCTTCCACAAACTATGAGTGATAACTCCAAATGCTAAGGAAATGTCTGCTAAGAGCTATCGTATGATCTAGTGAGACATGTCCCCATGAATGATGAGTTCTTTTCTCCCTAGCCATAAAAGAGGAGTACTCAAATGGAAGTCATTTACACCATCCCATACCAATGTATCCCTCTTCCAATTCATGGTGTCATACCTACACTAAACCAAAGGTATATTCCATATATATATATATATATATATATATATATATATATATATATATATATATATATATATATATATATATATATATATATATATATATATATATATATATATATATATATATATATATATATATATATATATATATATATATATATATATATATATATATATATATATATATACATATATATATATATGATGGAATATGTAGGTGGATACTAATGAATCCCATGTCTGAAACTATAATACCTATGAAGTATTATGGTGACCACAGAGAGAGATAAACACAAAGAGGGATAAGTCTTTTTTTCCTCCCAACCATATGCCTCTATATAGCTCTCTCCAAGGGACTACCTACTATGGCAGGTGGACTAACCATCCAAGTGCCCGTCATGTAACTACATGTGTGCCAAGTGTCCTAGTTAACTAGAGTTTACTCAAGATGATGCTTCTAGAAGGGTTTAGAACTCTTGGGAAAAAAATCCGCCACTTGTCTTGGAGGACTTGAACCCAAGACCTCTTCCTTCTCATCCATATGACTTAACCACTAGGCCAAGCATCTTTGCTTGTCTAGAGAGTATATGCACCTTTGCTTAATTCTAGTCTCAAGACTTCTATCCTACACTTGAATGACCAAATGATATCCGATATGAGATCTGTCTAAGCCTATCCAACCCTCATGTCATAAAATTCCATTATAACATCGAGCTTAGCTTTTCCCCTAATGGACTAAAGAAAATTTAGCATTGAATCTAAAGAAAACCAAGCTTAAGAAAAACCGAAAACCTAATTTCTTTCACCCATTGGATTTTTCTTAATATTACCATTAAGATCGTGCTTAATAATATCATTAAAGTCTTTCTTAAGCATAATAGCTTAATCATTGGTAAACCATTAAACTAATACAATTATTAAGTGGTTAAGCTATACGCTACATGTAAAACCTATATGGGAATTTACCGTTAGGTTTAAGCATAATAACTTAAGCCTTTAGGTTAAAGCTAATACCTATACCTTTATGGTTTTCTTTAGCACTAAAAGTTTTGGTTTTCACTTAAGTTTTTGCTTAACCTTTTAGTAATCGTTTTATTTATCCCTAACACCTTTAAAATATTAGCTACTACAATGTTGTTTTCATTTAGAAAACATTTTTGCTTAAACATTAGCTTATCGAGGTTTACAAATCAATATTAGCTAATATGTTTACAACTAAATAAATACTTATACATTATAGTATTAGCACATTTAAGCTAATACCATTAAGAAAACGTAGTTAGCTTCGCTCAAAAAGTAAACATATTAGCTTGAACAAAAAGTAACGTATTAGCTTGAATGAAAACTAACGTATAAGCTTGAACGAAAATGAATGTACTAACTTAGATGAAAAAAACATGTAAATGCTAACATGCCTAATACTATTAGTAAACACTAATACAGTGACAATAAATGTATTAGCTTCACCTTGAAAGAGGCACTAGTTCATGGAAGGTGAAGCTTAATGAAGTCTTACAGACTCACATTTTCCCATTATGGTAAGTGATGTGATAAGCACATATCATATACTAGTAACTCCAAGTGTCAAGATGATGGGCACATGAGCGGACACAAAGGCTAGTTTAGATTCCTATAGCAAAAGGAGCTTTACAAATTGCGAGTATTGACATGGTGTAGGTTTGCTATGGGGACAACTTTGAATACTCGATTTTCACTTAGTCCAAAACCATCATTTACAACATGACTAAGCTACTATCCATTTATAGTAAAGTAACGCTCCATAAGGATTGCTAGGTATTAGCTTCGATTCACCCATTCATGATTAAGATTTGGCTTTGCTCTCTGTCTTTCATCTCACTCTTTCCTTCTTTAATTGTTCAATCTATCCCAACTGGTGAACATTTACAACACATAAACGCTTGTTTTTCCTGAGAACCTTAATTCCAAACATGCATTTATAACACTATAGTAGCTTCTACGTTATTTTTTGATTCATCATTAGGTAGATGTAAAATAAATATGTTTAAGACATGTTTAAATTAATACCATTAGGTAATTTAGTTAATATCGTTTACTTATGGAGCTATACTAATACCTAATGGTAAATGTGTTTAGCTTCGCTCATAACATTTAACCTATTGGGCTAAATAAAATTAGGCACTAAAGAAAACTAACCTGCCTAACAATAAAGTTTATCCCTAAAGTTTTTGTAAATGAGCTACAGAAAACCTTACAATTTTCATCGTTGTGCCTAACCATTTACTTTAGGGTATTAGCTAAGAATGATTCTCTAAATGGTATAAGCTTTATTTTTCGAGACCTTAATGGCTTCACCCGTTCAGACCTTTACCAATTTCACTTAACCCTTGTTTACTTAATGGTAAGAACATAAGCATATCGATATTAGCTTAACCTTTAGCATGCAAAATGATTTTCTTTAGTGTAAACTTTAATGGTGTGTTAGTTTCCGTTTCCATAACATGTGTGTTAGTTTTCGTCTCCCTAATAGTATTAGCATAGCACCTAATGGAAACAAACACTTTAGCATCTAATAGGAAACAATTAAAGAAAAATGGGTAGGGAAAGGAGATAGAAAACCAAAATTGCTATGGGCTAAATAAAACCATAAAGATATAGGTAAACTTTAGCCCTAAAGGGTCTCAATAGTTTATCATTAGGTTTTGGTTTCCTTTTTGTTCACTAACAATATTAGCAAAGACATAATACCTTTACACGTTTTGCTTAACCCTTCGGGCCTTCAGGGCTGGAACTAATGCTAAAGGGGCAAAGCTAAGCACGTTTACCCTTAGGTTTTCTTTAGCACTTATACCTAAAGGGGCAAAGCTAAGCACGTTTACCCTTAGGTTTTCTTTAGCCTACCATATTGTTTATCTTTAGCTCAAAAACCAATATGTGCTAAAGTTTATTGATAGGTAAATATTTTCTTTAGCAGCATAATGCCATTCATTCATTCATAATAGTTCCTTTCCTAATCTCATTGTTTTTGCTACCATAAGCACATCCAATTTTTTCTGGTTTTTGTTGAAGTCCGTTCTATAAACGGATAATCTCCATTTGGTTAAGCAGTACGTGGACGCTAAACTCAAATAGGGTTATTGTAAAGATGCATTAGTTTACTGATAAGTAAATGGAAAGCACTTTTCTATTACCTTTTAGGGGTTTTACCCGAAACCATTTACTTTAGGCCAAAGGTGTGCAACAACAACATTAAACTATCGAGCTAAAGAAAACAACACTAAATAAAATGTTTACCATTAGGTAAACGTTGTACATCTAAAGGTTTTGCAAACAAGCTAAAGTTTACATTTAGGTAAATAGGACTTTACAAAACCAATAGGCTTAAGCTTAACCATTAAGGCTTACTCAAAACTTGGGTAGGGAAAGTGCTAAAGCCGATAGGCTTAAGCATAATAGCTTACTTTAAGTAGTTTTCTTTAGCTTGAAAACATTTACTAAAGTAAACTAATGAACATAATGGTATTAACCTAACCATATTAGCATAGCACCTTTGGGAACCCATAAAATATCACTCCTAATCACGTGCTTAGAAACCATAACTTTAGGTGAACAATAAATGCTTAATTGCTAAGCACATTACCATATTAGCTTAATCAATTAGACATGTAAATTTTGCACACTAGTTTTCTTTAGCACTTAGTTTACTATTAAGAATTAAAGAAACCATTTACCTATCGAGCTAAAGAAAATGTTTATCATTAGGTAAAATTTGTGCTCCTAAAGGTCAGCTTAAGCTATTACCATTAAGTATTAGCATATCCCAAAAACCAATTATCGATAAATGATTTAGAAAATCGGTATTAGCATTATAGTGTAGTATTTGTGGGAGTTTGACGTCTATGGAAGCACGCGAACATCACAAGGAAGAAGAAGAAGCTTGGAGCACAACACTCAATACTGAATGTATTACTAGAGAATGTACAAAGATAAGTAACATGTTAGGGCAATAGGCGTATATACAAGTCGGGGAAAAAAACCTCCTAAAGAGGAAAAAAAGTGCCTTGGTAGTCCTAGGGTGTTCACACACATCACTACCTAAATATATCAACAAATCTCCCCTAGGAGTGCTACGATGAACAATGAGATGGCACTCATGTATAAGGAAGTGCCAAGCTATGTCGAAATCACTCCACAAAAGGAAGTAAGCTCAAAGCTTTTCCAAAAGCTTCAAACATCTCCGTAGCCAAAGCCTTTGTGAAAAGGTCTGCAATGTTCTCCTGTGTGGGCACATATGCCAAGCTGATCTCCCCAACAGAGAACCTCTCCCTAACATAATGACAATGCACCTCAATGTGCTTAGTGCGAGCATGGAACACAGGGTTCCTTGCAACTGCCAATGCGCTCTGAGTGTTAGTGAAGATGGTGGTGGTAGAAGACTTACCAACACCCAAATCAGCCATAAGGCATATGTGTCACACACACTCAACAGTCGTTGTGAAAATTGCCCTATACTCAGCCTCACAACTGGAAGTGGCCATAGTAGGCTGCTTCTTGCTCAACCAAGATATACATGAGCTACCAAGCATGAAGCAAAGCCACTAATGAATACACGAATGTCATAGCAACAAACCCAATAGGAGTAAAAAAAAGCATGCAAATCTGGTGGTAGTGATCCCGTCTTGGGATAAAACAACCAAGTAGCCGAGTATCATTCAAGTAGCAAAAGATGTGCTTAAGGGCCTACCAATGCTTGACTCCTGGGCAATGCATAAACTTGCTCATCTGTGAGACGACAAATTGAATATTTGGCTGAGTAATGCATAAGTAAATCAGGCACCCAACAACCTGTTGATAGAGAACAACATCAAATGCATCTCGAGCATCATGAAGACTCAATCATAAACCTGTCTCCATAGGAGTGGCAATAGGTTTATAGTCTTCAAGGCCGAAATGCTGCAATAATGTGTCAATATATTTCATTTTACACAAAGCCATTCGACCATCAACGTGCATAAACTGAATGCCCAAATAATGCTGCAAATGCCCCAAATCAAACATCTCAAATGAGGCATGCAAATAAGCCTTAAAATCAGCAATATGCCTCTCACGAGGACCAATGAGCAGCATGTCATCAACATAAACCACAATTATTAGAAGTACATCACTAGCACGCTTAACATATAAGATGCTTTCAGTTGGACTATTCTCAAAACCATTTGCAATCAAATAGGCATGTATCTTTTCATACCAAGCACATGGTGCTTGCTTTAAACCATAAAATGCCTTCTTTAACCTGCACACTTGGTTTTCATGCCCTTTTTGCACAAAGCCATGGGGCTGAAAAACATACACTTCTTCATGCAAGTCACCATTCAGAAATGTTGTTTTAGAATCCAACCGATGTACATTCCGACCATGATGAGCTACAAGTGCACAAATGCTATGAACAATAGTCATTTGGCAAGTAGGAGCAAAGAGTTCATCAAAATCAATGCCTCTTTCTTACGCATAACCCTTATCAACAAGCCTAGCCTTATACCTGTCAATTGTACCATCAGGTTTACACTTCAGCTTGTATACCCACTTAGTGCCAATGGCCTTCTTGCCAGGAGGCAAGTCAAATAAAGACCAAGTGCCATTTTTCATTATTGCATCATATTTAGATTGCATAACAGCCATCCAATTTTTTGAATTTTGTGCTTCATCAAACAAAACAGGCTCAGTCTCATCATAGAGACTAGATGTAGCCATACCATAGCAATCTCATGCAAAAGAGGAACTATGAGAGCCTGATCGAGTACGATATGATAGAGGTGCATCTCCTTTGCTATCACGCAAGGTTTGCACCAGCCATTTTGGCATAGTTCTTGCCTGCTCAATATCAGCTCTCTCATCAATAAGTGTATCATGTAAATCTACATCAGAAATGGAATGATCTGCATCATCACATGAAACCTACAAAGGCTCAAACGTTGCCTCATTAGGATCAGCACTAGACTGTCCACCTGTAAAAAGAGGCAACAAAGTATAATACATGTCTTTGGAGCTAACAGATGTCTCCTTAGTACATGAAAGCAATGGCTGAATAGCATCTTCCACAAAAACAACATCACAGCTAACCAGAATGTGTTTAGTCTATGGATGATACAGAAGATAGCCTTTACTTTCAAAACTGTACCCACCATAAATACATTTTACTTCTTTATCATCCAATTTTTTGCGATGTTGTTCGGGCACTAATGCATATGCCAAAGAACCAAAAACACACAGATGAGGAATAGATGACTTGCGGTCATGTCAAGCATCATATGGAGTGATAGATTGTAGCACTTTAGTGGGACACCTGTTAAGTATATATGCTGCACACATGACAACCTCAAGCCAAAAACTATGTGGTAAAGCCTCACTCTTGACCATACACCTCGCCATCTCCATGAGTGACATGTTCTTTTGTTCAGCAACTCCATTTTGTTGAGGTGTATACGGCACTGTATATTGGTGTTTTATCCCACCTTCAGCCAGAAATTCATTAAAATCACAAGACATATATTCCCCCCCTCGATCAGAATAGAGGGTGCCCATTTTACATGCTGACATATTTTCAGCCAAAACAGAAAATTCTTTGAAGCACATGAACACTTCAGACTTTGCTTTCAATGGATATACCCATGCATGCCTGGAAAAATCATCGATGAAAGTCACAAAGTAAAGATAATTCCCAAAAGAAGGTGTCTGTATAGGACCACATACGTCACTAAGTATAAGCTGCAATTTCTGAGTAGCCTGAATTGAACCATCTTTTTGAAAGAATGAACGCTACGTTTTGCCCAAAATACAGCCTTCACAAACATGATTTCTAGGTGCCTCAAGTTTGGGCAAAGAGGACATCATTTCAGATTTTTGTAGGCATAACAAACTAGCAAAATTCAGATGACCAAAGCATGCATGCCAAAGCTTTGCATCTGACATAGCCTGAGAAGCATGTACCGCACATGCTGAATCATTTACAGGTCTTTCATAGTCTATAAGCTTATACAACCCACGACATAAAATGCTAGAAGCAATAATCACTTCGTCATTTGATAGATCATGAAATGTACACCTGTCATCAACAAATTTCACAACCAAGCAATCCTCGCTAATGCAGAAACTGATAACAGATTTTTCTTGATGCCTAGCACAAACAAAGCATCTGACAAAGTGAAAGAATTACCATCAACAGCAGTCAAAATTATCTTACTAACTCCCATAACAAGATAAGAGGAGTTGTTGGTGCATGTAACAGTATTCCCTGTAGGGGCAGGCTCGAGTGAAGAGAAGAAATTACATTGCACGGTAATATGTTTGGTCGCCCCACTGTCAAAGTACCAAACATCTGAGCCTACTACAGACATGCACTGCTCATGAGAAGATGGGTCAAAATTGCAAACAATAGTAAACGCCCATTCTTCTTCCTGCACAAGATTAACAGACTCTGTTTTTGGTGTAGAGGCCTCTACAACAACCATTCTAGCCTCTTTCTTCTTTGCATCTTTAGCAGCCAGTTTTGGATAGTTCTTTATGATATGATCATTTCCTTTACAGTACCTGCAAAAAGTTTTTTGCTTTTTTTATTTCTTTTCATCTTTGTCTTCCCTCTTTGATTGTGCAGAATTAGCAGATTTCTGCTTACTAGTTGAAGAGCTCCATTTTCCTTTGCCTTTCTGACTAGCCAGGAAAGCTTGATCTACAACATTCATAATGGACCTGTTCTACCTGGACTGATCCTCTTACAACAAAACAGAGACTAACTCATCAAAAGACAAGGCATTTGGATTGCCTTTCATCATCAATTGAAGATTATAAGCAAAACTCTTATATGAATCAGGAAGACCATTCAAAACGGTCTGCAAAAGTGAGCTATTTGGTATAACCTCATCAGTAGAAATCAATTGTTCCTTCAATTCTTTGATCTTTGTTAGAAAATTATCCATAGAATCACCTTCATTCATGTGCTCACTCTCCAACTGTTTTTAGAGGTAAGCAACACGAGCCTCATTCCTAGGTTGGTACAATGTGGTAAGTGTACCCCAAGCATCCTTAGCTGTTCTGCAAGAGCAAATTTGAGGAATAATGGCACGTTTGATAGAAAAAGCTATCAATGCATGTGTCTGGGCATCTCTACCATCCCAACAAATTTTCTCTACAGTAGGTGCAACAGAAACCGCAGCACGAACAGGAATATGCAAAATATCATCATCTTCGACACCTTCTGCATCAGCTTCAATACCTGCAGCTGTAATAGTTGCAAGTGTGATAGGATGTTTTTCAACACCTTGCACAATGTTCCACAATCCTTTTGCAACCAATACATGTCGCATCATATAAGCCCATAACCGGTAGTTGGTATCATCCAACTTATCCTCAACAGCCAACATAAGGAATACATCACTGCTTTCTGTCATGGCCAGTGACTAAAATACCTTGATCCAGAAAATTGATTGTATCTCAAAAAGTTGAACAAAACTACTCAAACAAATTCTGCTAGACCTGTAGCAAACTTTGAGATGCTTATACTGGCGAACCAAAACTGGTATATACCTTTGGCACAAAAAGGCAAAATAGCCTGCACAAGTGCTACGATAGTGCGTTCGGAGGCCGAAACGAGCTCAGATCGCGATTTTGGCACCACACAACAATGTTGTTTTGATCTCTAAAGCACGATGAGTATGCTCACCAAAATTTGTGCGATTCTGAGACTACAGCTAGAGAGGTGTCAACGATGCCCTAGATGAAGCAGCAACCTACTCTGCTACCAATTTTTGGAGTTAGATGTCTGCCGAAGCACGTGAACAGCACAAGGAAGAAGAAGAAGCTTGGAGCACAGCACACAATACTGAATGTATTACTAGAGAATGTACAACGATAAGTAGCCCATTAGGGCAATATGCATATATACAAACCGGGGGAAAAAAACCTCCTAAAGAGGAAAAAAAGTGCCTCGATGATCCTAGAGTGTTCACACACATCACTACCTAAATATATCAACAATATTATCTTCTATCCATAAGGAAAGGTCAATATTCCCTTATATGAAAAGCAATGAAATCTCTCTAAGAGGCTTTTAAGCTAACTTTGGACTCACTTCCAATCGAGTCCTATTGGTACTGAAGATATCGAAACTAAACCAATAGATGATATAAATCTTTCGTACAAGTTAATAGTGAGCCATCAAAGCAAGATGAAGGCTTCTAATATTCCATATACACAAAAAAGACCGAATAATTGAATAGGTGCCGAAGAGATCTCAATGACATAAAGGTTATGCTATGAGGTTTCATCTTCAATGTAATCTTTCGAGAAATGAAATTCAGCAAGCAAACCAAGGCTCGATTAGGCTTATGTGAAGAGAAAGTAAAGAAAATCAATGGGTAGTCAAAGAACTAACAAAAAGGTTTTGTGATAAAGAAAACTAACACGCTATGGGTATTAGCTAAGCTTTAATACCTAACGGTAAACTCTAGCATGCTATGCACATTCCCTAACTTGTTTTCACTTAAGCCTAACCCATAAACTAATGCACTAATACTGTTACAATTAAGTGAAATGCTTAAGTCTTAATGGTCTTTTTTAACCCGTAAATGTATAGGTATTACCTTTGCCCGTATTGGTTTTGTACTAAAGAAACTTATGTGCAAAACAATTTTCTTTAGCATAAAACCTTAACGGTAAACTTTAATGAATTATGGGAAAGCGTGAAGCTAATACCATTATCTATCAATCCTAACGGGCTAAAGAAAACTTACATTTAAAACATATAAGGCTAAAGTTTACCATAAAGGTACACATATTAGCTTAACCTAAAGTAAGTGAAAACCTAAAAGGCCTGGATGGAAGGCCATTAAGATCTTGTGTAAGCGAAGACCAGGGTTAATTGAAGGATAAAACCACTAAGGCTTAAGCAAAGACTAAGGGTCACTTTATGGCATTAGCTTAACCATATATGTCTTGTTTTCTTTAGCCCTTTAGGTCTTGTTTTGTTTTACGCATAAGTTTTTTCTTATTAACAATAAAATCCCAAAAACCTAATGGACATAGCAGTGAAAAAAAACACTTAAAAAAAACAAGATGATTGAGGCATAGTATAAGCCTTAATGGTAAATGCTTAAGGAACACCTTAATGGTAAATGCTTAAGCAAGACCTTAATCATAATATCTTAAGTCTTTATGGTAATAGCTTAAGCCTAATACCTTAGGAGGGAAACATTTACCTAATTGTAAACATTTTCATTAGCGTGATAGGTAAATGGGTTCTTTAACTCCTAATAGTTAACTAAGAACTAAAGAAAACTTATGCACAAAACTAAAATGCCTAATCAATAGGCTAATATCATAACATGCACAAAAAGCGTTTACCTTTCACCTAAAAATATGGTCTTCTTAGTGCTACCCCAATCAAGAGTGATACTTTACTAGTTCTTGAAGGTGCCATGGTAATAAAACTAGTAAATGGTTAGACTAATACCAATAAGTGCATCTATTTACTTTAGTAAACAGTCTCAGGCTAAAGAAAACTAAGCCTAAAAGCTAATCTATTACGCTTAAGCCTATCGGCTTTAGCACTTCACCTACCTTGGTTTTGCTTAAGACTTAATTGTTAAGATGAATTGTTAAGATGACGACCATTGGTTTTGTAAAATCTTGTTTACCTAAAGGTAAAGATAAGCTCATTTACAAAACCTTTAGCTGTGTAGTGTTTATCTAACCATAAAAATTTTCTTTAACACGATTTTGTTTAGCTCAATAGGTAAATGTAGTTGTTATGCACTTTAACACGATTTTGTTTAGCTCAATAGGTAAATGTAGTTGCTATGCACTTTGGGCCTAAAGTAAATTTTTTTGTGTAAAAACCCTTTTAGTTAATAGCAAATAGTTTTTGTTTACTTATAAGTAAACTAACATACCTTTACAGTAACCCTAATCGTGCCTTATGGTGCTAAAAAAATGTTTATCTATCAATAAACTTTAACAACTATTGGTTTTCAAGCTAAAGAAACCTTATATGATAGGCTAAAGAAAATTTAAAGGTAAATGAGCTTAGCTTCTCCTCTTTAGGTATTATTGTAAAGAGAACGTTTACATAAAGGGTCAAAGCATTAGCTCTAGCCCTAAAGGCCCAAAGGGTTACGAGAAATCGTAAAGGTATTAGGACTATACTAATACTCTTAGTAAATGGAAAGAAAACCAAAACCTAATGGTAAACTCTCGAAAACTTTAGGGCTAAAGTTTACCTATACCTTTATGATTTTCTTTAACTCATAATCATTTTGGTTTTCTCTCAACTGTTTCCCTACCTGATTTTATTTAGCTATTTCCCATCAAGTGCTAAAATATCTATTTTTCGATAGGTGCTATGCTAATACCATAAGGGAAATGAATGTGAAGAGGTGATGGATGTAGCTATAGAGATGATATTGTGTTGGAAAAATCTTGTTCAAGACTAGCGTTGAAACCTTAGATTCACTTAGTGCACTCCTTAAGCTTCTAGAATATGCACTTAAACCACCTAAGTACTTTGGAGCATAAATCTCAAAATTCCATATCAAAATAAATAAGTTGTGAGTTCAAAGTTCATGTGAAACTTTCAATTTTTTAAAAGATAATCTATAAAAAATTTGTTCAATGCTCACAACATGGTAGCAATGGTCTAGAGAGCTTTTCCAAACCTTCAGTTGAAGTATTAAGCTAACTAGATCAAGTTATTTCATGAAGTTAGACTCACCATGCATTGAGAAATGAATCTAAGAAGTTTGGGGGGTCACCCTAACTTTTCAGGAACTAGGCGATACACAAAAAAAATCATACACAATCACTAATATCTTGAGATCTAAGGATCCAATGACAATGAAGCTTTGTATGAATACCCAAAAAAGTCCTATCTAAAAGATTCAATCGATGTATTGGACAATGAATACATGTTCACAAAGAAAGGACTCTCGTAATGTTTTCTCAATCTCATCCCTTTTATCTTTGACCATGGTAATTTGAAGAAGTAACCTTTGAATACTGCAAAGTATATGTTTCAATGAATTTATATCTATGCCTATAAATTAGAGAAAAATCCAATGATTATTGAATAAGATCTTAGGCTTGCTCCATGAACCAACAACTCCCCCTCAAGCCTAAGATGCTTGAATCTTCAATTTTTCAACACTTTCTGTAATCCAATCATAGCTTTGAACCTGTTCAACTTAACTCCATCCAATGCCTTGGTCATCATATCTGCACATTGTTGGTGAGTATACATATGAAAATTCAATCTCTTTATTTGTGATCTTTTCTTTGACATAGTGATAGTGAAATTCTATATGCTTGGTTGGGACATGGTATATTGGGTTAGCTATAAAATGAGGTGAACTAATTTTGTCTCCAAAAATGTGAGGAGTAGAAGACTTGAGACCTGAATCAGAATACAAGGTCTTGATCCACATATCTTCAAGAGTTGCATTAGCTAGTCCTCTATATTCAACTTCAATTGATGAGAGTGCAATAGTAGGTCGCTTCTTTGAAGACCATGAGATAAGTTATATACTTGCAAAGCTGAGGTATCCTGATGTACTTCTCCTATCATCTTTAGAACCTGCCCAATGTGCATTAGAGAAGAGTTTGATGTGTATATAAAATGTATATGAATAATACAAACCTTCATTGATATTATCCTTCAAGTATTTGAATATCCACTTGGCTGGATCCATGCAAGGTTTCCTAGGAGTGTGCATAAATCAACTTAGGACACTTACACTATACCAAATGTCCACTCTAGTCAATGTGACATAATTCAAACTACCCACTAATCTTTGATAACTAGTTATGTCTTCAATTTGCTCTCCTTCATGAGCACTTGAATTTAGATTCATCTCCATGGGTGTAGTTGCAACCTTTGAGTTCTCCAACTTGAACTTATAAAACGTATCTTTGATGTATTTTTCCTTTGAGCGAGATACATACCACTTTCTATGTATACTACTTCTGGCCCTAGGAAGTAAGTAAGTGGCCCTAGATAACTGATCTTGAACTTCTATGTATACTACTTCCAGCCCTAGGAAGTAAGTAAGTGTCCCTAGATCAATTATCCTTCATTTGAAGCTTGATCATCCTTATGCCTTCAACATCATTACCTGTTATTATTATATCAACAACATATACACAAAGGTATATGAATTCACATTGATTCCTCTTAATGAGGAGTGAAGGATATTGTTTGCTAACTATGAATCCTTTGTCCTCCAAATAGATGACAAGCCTATGATTCTAAGCCCTTGGGGCTTGCTTTAGACCATATAGGGCCTTCCCCAATCTACATACATGTTCATGGGATTATGAACCTTCAAAACCAGGAGCTTGAGGTATATATGCACCTTTAGATATCCAACCATTTAAAAATGCATTGTTTACATCCATATGATTCCAATTCTTGGAAGCTACAATGCTCAACACTTTGATAGTTGGAACCTTTGCCATAGGTGAAAAGATCTCTTCATAGTCAATCCCTTGTGTGTGTGTGCATACCCTTTGGCCACATTTCTTGCTTTGTACCTATTGATGGTTCCATCAAAGTTCTTCTTCACTTTGTATATCCACCTAGATCGAATAGTCTTCATGGATGAGGACTTAGGTACTAACTCCCAAGTATGATTTTTCTTCAATGCTTCAATCTCTTCCTCCATGGAGTTCATACATTCTAGTTTCTTCTTTGCCTCATCATAAGATAAAGGCTCCTCAGAGTTTGAATCCTATGATAAATAGATAGAATGTTTAATGACCAATGATGTATCATATCCATACCTCTCTGGCTTCTCCTTCCCTCTAGTTGACCTTCTCATGGTTTATTAAGAGGATTCTGCTACATCCCTCAACTCTTGCACTTTAGCTCTACCTTTGGAGTTCCATGAGTTAAGTTCTCTCCTTGGAGTCTTTTGATAATCTTTAGAGTCACTTGATGCTTCAAGTGCATGTGCATTCTTGCTTAATAGAGTTGGAAACTCTTCCTCTAGATCATATGGCAGCTTGATCTTCATGCAATCATCACCAAACCATGATCTGTTTTCATCAAACACAACACTTGTACTTAGTATAAAGCCTTTGTTGCTAGGATTGTATAACCTATAACCCTTTTGATTAGGGTCATAGCCTATGAATACACACTTCTCTACCTTAGCATCCAATTCACCTCTTATCTATGAAAGTATGTGTTCATATGTAGTGCATACAAAGACCTTGCAATAATCCAAGCAAGGTGTTTTCCATTCCATTTTCATATGGAGTCATACAATCTAGAGCCTTTGGTGGTAATCTATTTATCAAATAGGTAGTAGTAGATACTGCCTCAACCCACAAGTAGTTAGGTAGCTTCTTCTCATTCAACATAGACATTGCACCCTCCACAATGGTCCTATTTCTTCTCTCTGCCACTCCATTATGCTCAAGAGTATATCTGGTGGTGATTTCCCTTTTCATTTTCATGATCATGCGTAGAAGTGAATCTTCTTAAGCTTGATCATCTTTGTAGTTTTTGTATTCTCTCCTTCCTTTATATCCTCCTTGATAATTGTTGTTGTATCCATAAGAGATTCAATCTACCTCTTGAACTTTCATAACCTCCTCTATTGTAACCTCTTCCTCTTTGATTCTTAGATTCCTAAAACAATTTTCTATTATTTGATTTGATAGACCACATATAGCATAGGGTGATGAGATTTGAGTTCTCCCCCTGCCTTTTCTACCTCCTCTACCTCTTGCTCTTAAACCTCTACCTCTACATGCAACATTGACTTGAGAGGTACTTATTTCATCATCAAATTTCTTAACTTTTCCTTTGTTGTCCCTTTCTTTATTTTTATCTATATAAAGGGTGGATGATTGGTTACCTTTCTGGTTCTCACCATTCTTCATAAGCTTTGTTTCATTTGTGAAAAGTTCCCCCATGAGTGTGTTGAAGTCAGGTACTTGCTGTTGGATGTGATGGCTGGATGCACTCAGAAGATCAAGTTGGTGCTGCTAGACCTGCTTCACACCTGCCCTCTTTTCTCTTCAGATATGCTTAGTAGACTCCTTGAGCTTCCAAATGACACCAAAATATACTATATGTACTTTGGAAAAGGTTTGAGTAATGACTTGATCAAAACAGACTACTTTGAAAATCACAAGCCTTGAAAACTTTCTATTTTGGTCTTGATACCTGCTCAGTGTTATGCTCAGTGTGACCAGTGTAGTTACAATTAGCAAAATTCCTTCTAGAGATATTCTATTAGCTTAGTAAGCTTCCATTTGCAAGTGGAATGAATGAAAAAGATAAACCACACTTAGAGAAATCACTTTTTTAGCAAAATAAGGTGTACCCCCGATTTTTTAGGAGACTTACAGTCACAGACCAGTGAGCACCCCGACTGATATTTCTATGTGATGGTAGATCCAATGGCCTTGAAACTTTGTAGGTGTATAGTATGCTTCAAGCTCGTTCCAATGTGCTTTGAATCATCCAATTTGGTTCAGTAGATCTTGAGATATGGCTCTTGGAAGTTGACAGAGTTGGAGGTAGTCACTCAGAGAAAACAGAGACTATGAATATATGTATATTGATTAAATCTAATGATTGTACATTCCCATTGGCATGTAATGTGATGCTCAATGGTACTCAGAGGTGTAGGCTATGGTGTAGCTCACACACACTCAATGATTGGCTCAGAATTGCCTCGGAAAGTGAGAGTCTGACCCGCGACTTTTTTCATAGCCTTTTTATAGGAGTTTTGAAGGAGTTTGAATTTGAATTCAAATTAAAGCTCCCTTGAATCTCTCCACTAGACTTAGGGAGATATTCCCTCAACTAAATCACCTACCTTTTCCACGACTCTAGTCTAGTAGGTGTGATTACATGATTGATAAAGTCATAAAGACTTTTTACATGAGATAAATGGTAATAACCAATAAGCATTGATTCCCATGGTTCAAAGTTCATGTAGATACATCCTTCAAGGGTTCAAGCTTTAGCCTTCCAAGGTTCCAATTGTCCAAGCCTTATGTTGAGTCTTCAAGGTACAAATCAAAGCCAAGTGTAAAGGCTTGTTTGCACCAACAGCTCCCCCTCAAGCCAAACACTTTGGCTCAAGTCTGCATCTTTAGTCTTCAATTATTTCCTGCAATCCAATCATGGATTTAAACCTGCATAGCTTGCTTCCATCCAGAGCTTTAGTAAGCAAATCTGCACATTGTATATTAGTAGACACATATGATAATTGAATTTCTTTACTAAGTAACTTCTCTCTGACATAGTGGTAGTGAACCTCTATGTGTTTTGTCCTAGCATGATAAATTGGATTGGCTGCTAGGTGAAGTGAACTTGTGTTATCACCAAATATGATTGGTGGCCTTGTGTATAGGCCCAATTCTGAATATAATAGCTTCAACCATATAGCTTCTTGAGTGGCATTGGCTAGCCCTCTGTACTCTGCCTCAGTAGATGATAGAGCTACTGTGGGTTGTTTCTTGGATGACCAAGAAATTGGTTTATCACCTGCAAAGCATATGTAACCAGATGTACTCCTCCTGTCATCCTTGCAACCTGCCCAATCTGCATCTGAGTATACCTTAATATCAATGTCTGATGAATATGGAAAGTACAAACCATGATTTTGTGTTCCCTTTAGGTACTTTACTATCTTCTTTGCTGCCTCCAAATGTGGTACTCTTGGTTTATGCATAAATTGGCTAAGTACACTAACACCATATGATATATCAATCCTGGTTAAGGTAGCATAATTTAGACTACCTACCAAACTTTGGTAACCTGTAATATCTTTGAGTTCTTCTCCTTCATGTGCACTGAGTTTGTGGTTGACCTCCATAGGAATGTTTGAGACTTTAGCTTCCTGCAAATTAAACTTCTTGACCATGTCCTGAATGTACTTCTTCTGAGTAATAAAGATACCTGAATTTGTGTAGACCAATTCAAGTCCTAGGAAGTACTTCAATAATCCAAGATCATTGATCTTGAATTCCTTCATCATTTGTCCTTTGATGTGTCTTATTCCCTGCACATCATTTCCTGTAATAATGATGTCATCAACATAGACACACAAGTATATTACCTCTGAATTGTTCCTTTTTATAAACAATGAAGTATCTGCTTTACTCATCACAAATCCTTGATCTAGTAGATAAGTTGTCAACCTGTAATTCCATGCTCTAGGTGCCTGCTTCAATCCATACAGAGCCTTCTTCAATTTACAAACATGATTTACCTTATTAGGATCCTCATAGCCAGGTAGTTGTGACATGTAGACTTCTTCAGATATCCATCCATTCAAGAATGCATTCTTCACATCCAATTGTTACATGTTCCAATTCTTGGATGCAGCTACACTCACCATAACTCTGATAGTTGGCATCTTGGCCACAGGAGAAAATGTCTCCTCATAATCAATGCCTTGGGTTTGTGCAAAACCCTTGGCTACCAACCTAGCTTTATACCTGTTTATTGTACCATCTGAGTTCCTCTTGAGTTTGTAGATCCATCTGGATCCTATCACCTTCATGGAGTCCTTCTTGGGTACCAAGTCCCAAGTGTCACTCTCCTTGAGAGCCTCCATTTCTTCATCCATTGCTTCCTTCCATTTTGGTTTAGTAATTGCTTCTTCAAATGTACCTGGTTCTTCATTCAAGAGATCCTTTGCAAGATATACAGAGTGCTTGGTTACAAGTGAAGTATCATACCCATACCTAATAGGTTTCTTCTTTTCTCTTTGAGATCTCCTCATAGCTTGAGTTGAGGATTCTGGATTGTCTTCTAGTTGCTTCATCTTCATCTTCCCTTTGGATTTCCAAGCCTTGAATTCTTCAATGTTGATGGTGTCTTCATCATCTGAGCTTGTGTCCTCTTTCTGAGTTGGTTCTTGCCTGATAAGCTTTGGAAAGTCTTCTTCCATGTCATAAGGTAGGCTAACTTTCCTGCACTCATTTTCATACCATGAATCATTTTCATCAAAGATGACATCTCTGCTTACCTTGAAGCCTTTGTTTGAGGGGTTATAAAACCTGTATCCCTTCTGATTCAAATCATAACCAATGAAGATACACTTTTCAGCCTTAGGATCTAGCTTTCCCCTTACCTGTGAGGGAATATGCACATATGCAACACACCCAAAGATTTTGCAATGATCCAGAGATGGTCTCTTACCATGCCAAGCCTCATAGGGTGTCATTCCATCAAGTGTCTTTGATGGCAACCTGTTAATTAAGTATGTGGCAGTAGATACACTTTCTGCCCATAGATAATTTGGTAATTTTTTCTCATTAAGCATAGACCTAGCTGTCTCTACAATGAGTCTATTCCTTCTCTCAGCTACCCCATTTTGTTCAGGTGAGTACCTTGTAGTAATCTCCCTCTTGATGCCTCTTTCCTGCAAGAAATCTTCAAAGTCATTGGAGAAGTATTCTCCACCACCATCTGACCTTAGCCTCTTCAAATGTCTACCTGTTTGATTTTCAACTAATGCAAGATACCTTTTGAAACAATTAAATACTTCATCCTTATGTTTCATGAAGTATAAGACAGTCCACCTGCTATAGTCATCAATAAAGGACACATAGTACCTTGATCCAGATATGGATGGCTCCTTGCTAGGTCCCCAAACATCTGTATGCACCAATTCCAGATAATCTTCATGCATAAAACCTTTCTTGGTATAGGGCAATCTGTGTGACTTACCAAATTGACAAGCCCCACACTTGTATATCATATGTTGCTTGGATACATTAGGTATCCCAAGCACACATTGATCTCTACTCATTTGTTTTAGAGTCCTCTCTCCAATGTGACCTAATCTCTTGTGCCAAATCTCCAATTCTGATAGGGTTTGGTCCTTATAGTTGTACAAAGCAATACTCTTAGTGTCTTCAAGTTCAAAGGTAAACAATCAACCTGATTTTTCTCCCTTGGCTATCCTTCTGAATCCATGTCTTGGATCCTCCACATATGCACCATGTTGAGTGAACCTGACCTGTAGACCTTTTTCCACAATCTGACCTACACTCATCAGATTCTTGGTGATTGTTGGAACATACAACACTCTGCTCAATAAATTCTGATTACCATCACTTGTTTTGACATTACCTACTTTAACAACTGAATGTTTAGTGTCATCACCTGTCTGCACTTGGTGCTTGCCTTTGGGTTCTTCTAAATCAGAGAGTAAGGCAACATTTCCAGCTACATGGTTAGAGCAACCTGAATCAATATAGAACAAATGATCATCATTGATACCTGACTTAGATGTCATGTTCATAATCAACAAGGAATCATCTTGATCCTCTGCATAATTGTTGTAATCCTTCCTATTCCTGTATCCACCTTGATAATTGCCATTGTGATTGTAGCTATTGTTGTAATTATTGTTGTAGCCATGGTAGCCTTGAGATTGGTTGAATCTTCCTCTGCCTTGAGAGTATCCTCCTCTTTGGTGACCTCTTCCTCTTTGGTTCTTGTAGTTTTTGTAGCATTCATCTGTAGTATGATTAGACAAGCCACAGATATTGCATGGAGATTGATTGTAGGGTCTCCCCCTACCTGACTTACCTCCTCTGCCCCTACCTCTAGATGATCTACCTCTCCCTGCATAATTTGCTTGGGAGGTAGAGCCTTCTTCATCAACCTTCTTGCTTTTACCCTTGTCTTTAGTCTTCTTATCAGTATATAGGGCAGAGGGATTGTTACCTTTTGATTGCTCTCCATTCTTTGTGATCTTTGCTTCATGTGTAAAGAGTTGTCCAATCAGAGTTGTTAGATCAGGTGCTTGGATGTCCATGTATAAGTCCATTGCTGTGGTAAAGCTCTCCCACTTGTCATCTGCCTTTAGTCCATTGATCACTTGTCTGACTATCTGCTCTTCCTCAATTTCTTCTCCAACACTTGCAAGTTGATCTGCAATGTCTTTGACTTTGGTGACAAAATCTGAAACACATTGTTTTGATTGCTTCCTAAGAGTTGTAAACTCAATCCATAGCTGATTCTTTCTGGACCTTGTGCTTGATGAAAAGTATGTTGACAAGGTTTCCCAAGTCTCTTGGGAAGTCGATTCCTTACATGAGGTAGAAGAAAATCAGAAATAGAGTTTAGAAGATATGACCTTGCCAAAGCATCTTTTGCACACCATTGATTGAGCCTCTCATGTTCATCCTTTGTTGGTAGGCCTCTGGTCTTGAATGAGGGCAACTCATCTCCTGAAATGTATCCATACAAGCTTCTCCCTTGTAGATAGGTCTTCATTCTCAATGACCAAGCCTGGTAATTATTTCTATCCAATTTGTCAATGAAGGAAGGGAAACCATCACCCATGATTACCTTATTTGCTCTGATACCACTGTTGGATGTGATGGCTGGATGCACTCAGAAGATCAAGTTGGTGCTGCTAGACCTGCTTCACACCTGCCCTCTTTTCTCTCCAGATATGCTTAGTAGACTCCTTGAGCTTCCAAATGACACCAAAATATACTATATGTACTTTGGAAAAGGTTTGAGTAATGACTTGATCAAAACAGACTACTTTGAAAATCACAAGCCTTGAAAACTTTCTATTTTGGTCTTGATACCTGCTCAGTGTTATGCTTAGTGTGACCAGTGTAGTTACAATTAGCAAAATTCCTTCTAGAGATATTCTATTAGATTAGTAAGCTTCCATTTGCAAGTGGAATGAATGAAAAAGATAAACCACACTTAGAGAAATCACTTTAGCAAAATAAGGTGTACCCCCGATTTTTTAGGAGACTTACAGTCACAGACCAGTGAGCACCCCGACTGAGATTTCTCTGTGATGGTAGATCCAATGGCCTTGAAACTTTGTAGGTGTATAGTATGCTTCAAGCTTGTTCCAATGTGCTTTGAATAATCCAATTTGGTTCAGTAGATCTTGAGATATGCCTCTTGGAAGTTGACAGAGTTGGAGGTAGTCACTCAGAGAAAACAGAGACTATGAATATATGTATATTGATTAAATCTAATGATTGTACATTCCCATTGGCATGTAATGTGATGCTCAATGGTACTCAGAGGTGTAGGCTATGGTGTAGCTCACACACACTCAATGATTGGCTCAGAATTGCCTCGGAAAGTGAGAGTCTGACCCGCGACTTTTTTCATAGCCTTTTAATAGGAGTTTTGAAGGAGTTTGAATTTGAATTCAAATTAAAGCTCCCTTGAATCTCTCCACTAGACTTAGGGAGATATTCCCTCAACTAAATCACCTACCTTTTCCACGACTCTAGTCTAGTAGGTGTGATTACATGATTGATAAAGTCATAAAGACTTTTTACATGAGATAAATGGTAATAACCAATAAGCATTGATTCCCATGGTTCAAAGTTCATGTAGATACATCCTTCAAGGGTTCAAGCTTTAGCCTTCCAAGGTTCCAATTGTCCAAGCCTTATGTTGAGTCTTCAAGGTACAAATCAAAGCCAAGTGTAAAGGCTTGTTTGCACCAACACTTGCATGTCCATGTAGAGATCCATTGCTGTGGTGAAGGCTTCCCATTTCTCATCAAGTTTGATCCCATTGATGACTTGTCTCACAATTTTCTCTTCATCAATGATCTCTCCAATGCTCCCAAGTTGATCTTCAATGTCCATCTCGGTGACAAAGTTAGTCACACTTTTCTTGGGCATATTCTTAAGTGTTGTAAACTCCATCCATCGTTGATTCTTGTTGGTTTTGGTACTTAAGGAGAAGAATGCTTCCAAAGCATTCCATGTCTCTTCAGAGGTCTTACACTTCCTAATATGAGGGAGTAAAAAATCAGAGATAGAGTTATGTAGGACCTTGCAAAAGCATCCTTTGAACACCATGCAATCAAACTTTTCAACTCCTCTTGTGTTGGTTGGCCCTTGCTTCTAAGTATTGGCATCATCTCATCTATAAAAATGTATCGATATAAGTTTCTTGATTGTAGATAAGCCTCCATTCTTAGAGATCATGTTGAGTAGTTACTTTGATCCAACTTGTCAATGGATGAGGGGAGTCCATCGCCCTTAATTCCTAGTCTTCAACTTTGCTCTGATACCACTATGAAGAGGTGAAGGATGTACTTGCATAGATGAGATTGTGTTGGAGAAATCTTGCAAATACTTGGACCATCAATCTCAAACTTTTATATCAAAATACATGAGTTGTGAGTTCAAAATTCTTGACAAACTTTAAGCTCTCAAAAATTTATTCAATGCTCATAGCTTGGTAGTCATTGTCTAGAGAGATTTTGCACACCTTCAATTGAAGTGTTAATCTAACTAAAGAAAGTTACTTCATGAATTAAGACTCACCATGCACTCAAAAATGAATCCAAGAAGTTTGGGGGGTCAGCCCGACTTTTTATGAATTAGTTGATACACAAACACAATCGCACACAATCACCCATATCTTGATATATAACATCCAATGATGATGAAACTTTGTATGAATGCTCACACGAGTCCTACCTAAGTGATCCAATTGATGGATTGGACAATAAGTACGTATGCACAAACAAACGGCTTTGATAAGTTGATAGTGTAGCACAAGATACTATAATAGTAGAAAGAGATTAATAACTCAATAGAAATTAATCCAAATATGTATTATTAATACACACATGATACAAAGGAGATGTGGAGGACTTCTCTTACTTCAAAATACTACAAAATACACTCAATGAGACTGTGAAGATCTTCTATATTCTCTATATATCCCACAACTAGAAATGTGGTGTATATGTACACCTTCTGAACTCAATGGTAGTTAGAACTTCTAGCTAAAAGGTAGTCCTAATTTCTAGGGATGATTTTGAATTCGAATTCGAAATGGTTTGTGAAGTGGGCTTCTATCAACTCATGAGATTTTCTCAATCTCATCACTTTTATATGTGATTTTTTGGTCTTTAGCTTTTCGGAACTTTTTGGAACTTGATAAGCTTGATCTCCTACTTGAAGAGAAAATTCAACTCTTTTTGGATAAGAATAAGTTCCTGCCCAATCTTGGGCTCCTTTCAAGTTTTCCTTAGCCAACTTAAGCTTAAAGTTCATTTATCAAGGGAATTCTTGAGCTACTTGAACCCTTTCATTTTGAAGTCCCACTACATATAGAGACCTAGGCTTGAACCCATACATGAAAATGAATTGACTAAAATAATTCTGATGAATTCTTGGCACTATTGTAGGCATATTTGGTTAAATGAAGCTAATATTACCAATCACTTTGTTTGGAGGTAACAGAAGCTCTTAATATATCTTCCAAAATTTGATTGAATTTTTTTCATTCTATCCATCCATCTAGGGATGCAGCACTTGAAGTAAAACTCCTTTACACTCCATTGAAGCAAGAATATAGTGCTTTGTATGGTTGAAGAAATTGAAAAAATAACAAATCCTTTTTCAAAGATGCTTGACAAGAAGCCCAAAAGGAAGCCTTTCATTAGATCAAGAGAATGGATTTATGAATTAAGAGAGGACTTCAAGGAATTTGCAAATGATTGGAGAGGCTAGAAGATCTTTGCATTCCTCCTTAGTTGCAAGAAAGCAAACATAAAAACATGTTTTTTCTCTTAGGTTTGAGCATGTGAAACTCACACTAACCTCACACAACCCACGAAATGAAGGCATTTTCATGCGATGGATTGAAGAGTGGCAAACTGGGTGTTGCTTTATCCCACATGCGAGTAGAAATGATTTTGAAAGAGTGTGTATAAGGCATAATTGCATGTTGCTCTCATCGCCATAAGAGGGAGAGCTTGAAGAGAGATCCTCAATCTCTTAAGCAGGTAGGAGTTGTGCATTTGTTGGTAGCTCTATATGAGTGCAAACATGTCTATGGGAGTGCGGGCATGTCTGAGGATCCACTTGGGCAGCTCTTGACTCCATTTATGGGCGGCCAAATGTGCATTCACGTCTCTCCCTAAAGGGAGAGTCTCATGAACCTCTTCCCAAAATTTTAGCACCACCAAAAGTTTGCCTATGAACAATAATGCTTGAGAGGAGCACTATGATCACAATAAAATCTTAGATACCAATGTAATGTCACTATCATTACCAATAGCTAGAATGAATGTTACTCTCCTCCAAACAAAGCCTCATATGTATAGCGACCTTCAAGGAATGGTTAAATTGGAAAAAGAATATCAAAGATATTAAAATGTTTTTTTTTTGGTTTCATTTCGTTCAATTTCATTTATAAACACATTTGGAATATCAAATTGAAAGACTAAGAACTCATGTTCTCTATCTATATATGCTCTTTATTTTGTACAATATAAATTTACCATTTTTTAAATTTCCTTCTCTCCTATATTTTATCTCTTTGAGCATGGCCATGGCTTATTCTACCTCACATCTGTCAAGAGAAAGGAGATAAGGAAGAGAGCTCACTCACTCACTCTCACATTCAAAGGGGAGCACACACAGATTGAGGCAAGGAAGAATAATTTTCTTCTATTACGTAAAAGGAATATACAAGAATGACCTAAAAGAACAATACAACTAGTGGAATATATAAAGAGCAATACATAAGGAAAATCTAAATGTCAGCAAATGAGTGAGCTCGCAAGAAACAAATGTGCCATAACTCTCGGTAGATAACTCTAGTAAAGCTCACTAAAGTATCCTTGACATATACTAGTGTGACCACTATAGATGTTAGAGAAATGAAAAAGTGATACGTGTCATCCTTGGCATTATCACATGTTGAGTTCGATATCTCAACGCTCCCCCTCAAGCTCAATGTCATGTCCTCTATGTTGGTGCAATAATTTCAAGCCTAAATGCTTGAGCATTTATTTTACATTCATATGTACATTCATGTATCAGCACATGAATGAACTCTTGTAAAGATTGACTTTTTACCACTTGTAAAAGTGCACATATGGAATCACTTCAATCACGAGCTATTAGGAGAATATTTTCAAAAATTGTTGGTGCATTAGATGGATATTGACATCCTAAGATCTAGAGACACTTTTTTGGTAGAAGTTTGAATTTCAAATTCAAAAAGGAGCTCCAACTTTAGCTATAAAAGAGGACTTCAAAAGTCATGTTGTAGTAGCCCGAATTGGACAGATATTCCAAGGGATCTTAAGTTGATATTGAGCTCACATCATAGCTCTATCATTGCCCTCACATTGTGCAATCATTCATTTCCAATGTCAATGTGATCTATGTGCATTAATACATATAGTTTTCTCATATCTCATATCTTGTACTCTATCATGTCCCACTCAGAATAGTGAACTTCTCTAAGTTGTTTCTCATTGTATAATTGATCATTTGATGTTATTTAACTTGGCATAGATTCAATGGACTGTCTTGATATCAAGTTTCACTATCATTGCGTTATCGAATCTTGAGTTATGAGCTAAACAGTGCTCATTGGTCTGCATACTACTAGTACCCAAAAATGTCAGGATTCACCTCTAACTTGCTAAGCATCATTCTCTAAGCATGTTCCATCATTTCAAGTGAGCCTCGAATAGATGATCTCTTAGATAGGTTACGAGGAGCTCGTGTGTTTAGTAAAATTGATCTTAAATCGGGTTACCATCAGATTCGTATGACACAAAGTGATATTTTTAAGACTGCATTTAGAACTCAAAATCGCCATTATGAATTTATGGTAATGCCCTTTGGACTTACTAATGCCCCTGCTACATTTGCGTGAATGATGAACAATATTTTTCTTGATTACCAAGCTTTTGTTCTTGTATTCTTTGATGGCATTCTTGTTTACAGTAAGAATGATCGTGAACATGAAAAGGATCTTGAAACAGTTTTTCATTTGTTACAAGAGAACACACTTTATGCTAATCCTGAAAAGAGTTATTTCTTTCAGCGTAAGCTAGAATATTTAGGACATATTATTTCAAGTGAAGGTGTGCATGTGGATCCGAAAAAGATTAGAGTTATCATAGAATGGCCTACACCACAATCAGTCAATGATGTTCGTTCTTTTCTTGGGTTGGCTAGTTTCTATAGTAAGTTTGTTCGAAATTTTTCTTATTTAGCATTGCCTCTTACTTTGTTGTTGAAAAAGAAAATAAAATTTGCATGGGGATTTACCCAACAACAGTCCTTTGACAAACTTAAACATGCACTTTCACATGCACCTGTTTTACAATTACCTGATTTCTCACAACCCTTTCATGTTGTTACTGATGCTAGCGGTTCAGGAATAGGTGCTGTTCTGATGCAAAATGACCATCCCATTGCATTTGAGAGTAGAAAGCTTAAACCCTCAGAACAGAATTATAGTACGTATGATAAAGAACTGTTAGCGGTTGTGCATGCTTTGCGAATTTGGAAACACTATCTTATGGGCTCTGAAGTATTAATCAAAACCGATCAACAGGCTATTAAGCATTTATTAAGTCAGCCCTTAATCTCTGATAGACATCTTAAATGGGCATCATTCATTCAAAATTTCCAACCCATGATACAATATCAACCTGGTAAAGCTAATGTCGTAGCTGATGCTCTTAGCCGTTTTCCTTCGAATTCCGTTGTTTTGAATAATATTTTTGCCATTCAAATTCATTCTTTTCAAGACATGGTTTCCACTTATGCATCTGATTTGTATTTTTCACGTGCATGGCATGACTTCAACAATGCTGCATCTTTATCTGATGAACATTATACATTTCATAATGGTTTTCTCTATTTTCAACATAGATTGTGCATAACCCAAGCTTTTAAAGATTTTGTCATTAAAGAAATGCATGAACCATCTTACATGGGTCATAGAGGCATACAAAGCACCATTTCTGCTTGCAAAGATTTCTTCTTTTGGCCACACATGGAAAAAGACATTGCACATTATGTTTCTCAATGCATTGTATGTCAGCGTGTCAAACGTCATCATGGTAAACCATTTGGATTATTAATGCCACTTCCTATTCCAAATGAACCATGGGAACAAATCTCTATGGATTTTATCACAGGTCTTCCTATCACTTCATCACATAATGATATGATTTGGACAATAGTTGATAGGTTTAGTAAATATGCATATTTCATTCCATGTAGAAAAACTTTGACTGTACCTCAAGCTGCAAAATTATTCATTAAATGCATTTTTCCACATCATGGATTTCCTAAAGTAATGTTATCTGATCGTGATGTTAGGTTTTGTAATCATTTTTGGATTGCCTTATTTCAACATTTTGGTTCTAAAATAGATTTTAGCTCTGCATTTCATCCTGAAAGTAATGGACAGAGTGAGGCTACAAATAGTACTATTCTTGATTTATTGCGTTGTTATTCATTAGATAATCCTAATAACTGGGATGAAAAGTTGCCATTGCTTCAATTTGCTTACAATAACACTTCACACACCACTACTGGTCGTGCACCTTTTGAAATAGTTTTTGGTAAAAAGCTTCCCACTCCCATGTCCCTCACCCAAACCGACATTCCGATGGCTGATTCTATTGCTTAAGATCACATTTCTATACTTCATGATGTTCACGAGCACATTAGGAAAAGTCAAGAGCAATATACACATATTATCAATACTAAACGATTAGCCAAAGAATTCAGGGAAAATGATTTTGTATGGTTGCGAATAATTAAAAGACGTCTCAAAAATATTTTGCAGCATCCTAAAATTAAACTTGCACCACGCTATTATGGACCGTTTCGCATTATAGAAAAAATTAATGATAATTCATTTCGATTAGATATTCCATCCCATTGGACTATACATAATTCTTTTCATATTAGCTTACTTAAACCCTTTAAAGGAACTTTACCACTTGCTCCACTACTTGATGATCCTCCTTTAATTGAAGAACAATCTGAAATCTTAGTTCTTGAGAAAATCATTGATCATGATGTCACTACTACACGCACAGGTACTCAATATCATCGATATTTGGTTAAGTACAAAAATCATTCTATTGAAGAATGTCAATGGATACATAAAACACAATTAACACCTCATTATGACCACTTAATATCTGCATATCATACACAAACACATTAATGTAATAGCTCCATGAACATTTCCATGCATGTATTTTTACATGGCACATGCCTATTTTCTTTATTCAGTGATGAAACATGTGACTGGCCATCCATGTTTATTCTTTTATCACCTGAGGTCAGTTGCTTGTTCAACTGAGGGGCATGTTATACCTTATGAAATATGTTGAACAATGCATTGTTGGATTGAAATATGGAATAGCCAATGCATTGTTGGATTGAAATATCGAATAGCCAATGCATTGTTGGATTGTAACATGAAATATGTTGGCGAATGCATTGTTGGATTGAAATATCGAATAGCCAATGCATTGTTGGATTGTAACATGAAATATCTTGGCCAATGCATTGTTGGATTGAAATATCGCATAGCCAATGTATTGTTGGATTGTAACATGAAATATGTTGGCCAATGCATTGTTGGATTGTAACAGTAATATGGAATATGTTGAACACTGCATTATAATTGTTAGAGTGTTGAATTATTTTATCAACTGAGGTCAGTTGCTTGTCAACTGAGAGGCATGTTGTATATTATTGAACAAGGCATTGTTAAAATGTTAAATTATTAATGTATTAATATGTTTTTGATGTTTTTGATATAGCAGCTGAAGGTTCGTGAGGAGCGTGCAAGGCGTGAAAGGGCGGACATAAATAATCCGAAATAATTATTATTTAGCTTGTAAATAAACCTACGTAGAAGGTTCTATTGTTAGAAAAGTAATGGTTAGAATAAGGGTCGTTGTAGACCACAGTTCCTGTTATTGAAAGCAATGGCTTTCTGTAAAAGTTATCAACTTTTAGTTTCACGCCTGCTTTTCGAAGCCGCCCTCATGTAACCACTATTTTCGACGTAATCAAAAGTCCTATAAATACATGCACTCTGTGGACTGTTGAAACAGAGTGCATGGGGGGAGATTGCACCCAATACTGCGTTGTGTCTCGTCTCTTGTTGCGTCTATTCTCTGTGTGGTTTCTGTGTCCGTAATCTCTGTTTGCGCGTGAGCAAGATCCTGACAACATATTCCTTCGTGATCTGCCAGAAGAGCCCACTTATCTCATGCATCGCTGCCATAACAGCCGCCATCATACTTCTCTTCGAGTCCCCTTCATGCTTTTTCGGAATAAAAACTGTTCACTTCAGATACATCATGCAAACAATCGATTCATAGAACTGCTCCGTCCTTGGCCTTTGAAGTAGTCATAATACATCGGCAGCAATCCTTCTCAAGCTTGCTTACTTCTTAATAGATCAAATCATATAATTAAAAGTATTTCCTTCAATCTTTTTATTCAATCTCTTTTTTTTTTTCTTATACAGGTCTAATAAGAAATGCCTTGCGCCATTACACATGAATCGCTCGTCCATCTTCATCTGGCTTCCCTACTTTAACTTGTACTCAAGAACTTGCCCCTCCGATAACCTCTGACCATCCTTCTCATTCTTCTTACTTCAAACATCGACAGAAAACTCCCTTCCGTGTCATGCAAATAGTCACTACCATATTAATATGCCCATCAATCTGTGGATTCACCACACTCTTTTGAGGTGGCCCAAACTTTTAAGTGTAAGTCTAAAATCCCCGATTTAGACTTCCGTCGATGAGGCCTTTCATCCTTTAATTTATCATCAAGAGTTTGATCAAGACATGAAAGTAGAGATGAATATCTCTACGACATCCACCCCCACCAAACCTGCACATCATCCTCGATGGGCCAAACCTGCAGATCAGAGAAGGCAATATGAAATTCTTTTGAAAATTATTCATGACTCAAATGCAAATAATCTATAAAAAATGCTTTTATCATTCGTACATCTTCTGATAGCAAAGAAAACTTATAAAATTATGTAAGCTTGAATTTCAACCTTTTTCTTCAATGCATGAGTTGGAAAATAGGTTTTTGAAAGAAGCTATAGAAGTCATTCAAATAGTGTTCGTACTAACTCTTCTAGTAACTCTGTTCACAAGACCTTATATAGCCCGCTTTTCAATTCAGAAGTGATTTCAAGACCACAACTGATTCATTGAAATCATTTGATTTTTCTTTCATCATAATTTTTCTCATCATAATTTTTCTTTTTTTCACTTTTCCTCTTTTCATATGCACCAACCACTAATGTACTGCTTTCAATTTTTCTTCGCAACTTTTTTGATGAAGGGGAAAGGCTTAACCCCTAATCACAGCAAAGGATCTAGAGGTAAGCTAAAGGGGGAACTAGGATCTCTTTAGTAAAATGGGTCAGATTTAAGGAAGCTTACCTATATAAAACAACTTTACTTCTACTAGGAGTTGCAAGTTAAGGGTTCCTTCAACTATTCATATGACAGCCATAGGTCTCTAATCCCTATCTTCTCTTCAAGCACGTTCCTACTTCAGTGTAAATTCTACTTTTCATAATTTTAAGAAGTTTTTTAACCTATCTGAAGAATGTACATATCATATCATGAAATGCAAGGAAGAACAAAACTTAAAACATGAATCAGGTTTAGAACTGTTTCACCTGATCGACATAGAATTCTTCTTCAACTTCTCTTCAAATTCTTCATAGTATTGACAAACCATCAATTTCATAACGCATCGTCAATTCCTGTAAGTAATTATAAAGCAGAAGATACAAAACAAGTAATCTTCATTATCATTTATCCTGCAATTTCATAACCCATCGTCAAATCCTGTACGTAATCATAAAACAGAAGATACAAAACAAGTAATCTTCATTATCATTCATCTTACAAATATAAATTCATATATTCTATCATATTCATCTTCATCATGTCAACAATTTCATCATATCATATCTTTTTTTAACTCCCGTCATATCATATTGTTTTATGTTTTTGGTTTTGACCTGTAAGAACATGCTTATTTCTAAACAGAAATTTAAACATACATCACTTGAGATTGCCGGGCCGTTGTTTCACGTCCGGTTCAAATGTCGGAGCGAATGGTGACGACTGGCGGATCAATTCAGTCGCGTCGCTAACGGCGCACGCCGGGTGCTTGGAGCAAGCTCAGGTGAAATGGAATGAAGATTCATAGATATAAAAACTCACGAAGATGTGATTAGCTTAATTTCATTATCCATTGCATTTATGAATATCATTCATTATTCAATTAAGTGATATTAATCAACTAAAAAAGAAAGAATACTTGTCTTAGTTCATTGTTCATATTAAGAATTCCAAATACAAAACAAAACAGAAATTGACATCACCAGTTTAAGCTTAATCTTCAAATCGTATACATAGAACTAGAGTACGACAAACAATTCTAGAAATACGTATTGTGAGTTTTGTATATCAAAGGCATATCATCGTTAACCCTTTGAAAAATAAGATAAGCTCAAGTAATAGTGCAACTAGTTTCAAAGATATAGAAATGTAGAATGTAAAGGTTATAGTAATAAACATAAACTATAGTAACATAAATATTTTGGAACTCTCACATTTTTAACGATCAGACTATATCAATTTTTCAACATGCACATACATTTTGTTAAATAGGCAGAGTCTGCGCTTCACATTCACTCAAAAGATAAAGATGAGTGGTCCAAGGCGCAAGGCCGAATACACAAATTCGCAAGTTGACATAACATACATCAGAGATGTTTCTCATCAGATCCTTCACTTAAACTCCATATCACGAGTGTAAATCAACATCGTCTTTAATGAGCATCATGAATGAACTCGCATGATTTGCTGATAAAACATAGTTTATGTTCCGATTGGACAATTAAGTAGTCTGAACAAAATTTTTTGAGTGCATCATATCACATAAAATTTAGAACGCAACTCAATGCACATTTTGACACGAACGTACCTCACTAGCATTGATGCTTTTGATGAATATATTCTCTATTACTTCAACACATTTTTTTAGGGCTAAGTCGGGATATTTCTGTATCTGATCCGAAAACATATGTTCATGAATTGTTATAAAAAAACGACAACATTTCATCTTCGTGTCCAAACCGAAAATCAGAAATACTTCGAGGTTCTCGGAAGTCAGTTTTTTGGGTTTACAAGAATGGAGAATAGTTTTTCAGAGGAAGAATTTTGTTTTAGTAAAGGCTGATCATACAATTTCTGCAATGTTCTAGATTTGCAAACACTACGAATGGAAGAGCAGTAACAACTGGAACAAACATAGAAACTTCCATGAAAGTTCTAAAGTTTCTTGTCACAACTCATGGATCAAGAGAGGCAATATATATTATGATGACACTAAGGTATGCAGAGAATATATATATATATATATATATATATATATATATATATATATATATATATATATATATATATATATATATATATATATATATTTAAAACCAGATGTTCTAACTTTCGACCAAGCTACGAACCATCAGTCATGAGAAAAACGTGTATGACAAGGGTCATCTAGCAGATGCGCAACATGCTTAAAAGGAGATAGAGCAAAAGAAAACACGTACAAATCTCATCCAAGAACAAATTTAAAATAGATTTCGATAAAAAAGAAAAATGTCTGCAACTAAATGCTCTATCCTTTTCTCTATACAATCCTCAATAGTTTTCTAAAACGACTTATTCGGATAGTGACGTTTCCTTATTACAGAACACTGGAATCAAAAGTTTCTGACTCTGCGTTAACTCAAGAATGTAGCAAATGAACACACATGATGTGAACTTCACAAAGTCATAGTTGCATATAAAATGAATGTGATCAATTTGCAACAGTCATCACATCAATCTTTTCAAACTATTGATTTTTTAAATCGGAAAAGTGTCGCCTAGGATAATTAATCACATGCGAAGAAACGTTTATGCGCTCAGCAGACAAATAGCCTTATCTACTATCTCAAAAATTACCCGTCTGAATTAGGAAGAGCAGAGGTTTGCTCAGCATAAAGTTCAAAGAAAAAATTAATGGCGTACTTTTTTCTATCCAAACTATAACATAATAAGCGTTACATGGTGCATATGAAAAAAACAAAGTTGCAACAAAAGTTCTGTTCGTACATCAACAGTAGATATGAATGTTTTCAATTGCAAGATATCATTGCGCAAAGTCGAGTGTAACTATGGTAATCAGTTAAGTTCAGAAATGCAGACTATCAAGTATGAATGTATGAATGTTCAATCATTGTCAGAAGAAACTTCACGTATGATCAGAAGTTTGTTTTTACTTTTTCATCAAGGAATCATTCAGAAATGAACTAAGTTCATGCGTGCGATGTATAAACAAACAAACTATTATTTGAAACAGCTTAAAATCTATAAGAATAAAAACTCTTACAGAACTTTTTGATTAAAAAGAATCTTTAGATTGGCGCAGTTGAAATTCATCGTCGTCCTCTGAATCTCTTCTTTATCACACGCTGAAGATTGGAGATGACACTCGTAGCTAGCGTCTGTGGGTTGTTTGGCATTACAAGATCATATTAAAATCGAAGAAGATGACGTTTCTCAAAGTTTCAATAACTTTCTCCCTTATTATCGTCCATCTGTCATAACTTTCTCTGAACATTAGCGTGATGGGACTCTTCTCCTTTTATCACGACCTCCGCACATGAAGTTCGCCTCCTCCTGCCCTTTTGATGAATTGAGATCATGACTTCCCCTTCGTCGTTCCTAACCAAATCACACGATGATTGAAATCTAGCTCTCCTATAGTGTGTGCTTAATGCATGAATGCGCAGATCAGCCCTTCATTCATGAGCGCGTAATGATAGAGAGTATATTGGGGGTCTGTGCGCATGATTTCAAGGCTTTCATGGCTTCATCTTCCTTTCTCTGCCATCGGATGTCTCTGTCGATGATGATTAGTAGCAAAAATCCCTTCTCAGATGATCAGCGTGCCCCCATAACTCTTCCGTTCATCTGCCGAAAAAACACACCACCCTTAGCAGCGTCTCCTCCTCAGATAAATAGCGGTCTTTTTCCCTCCAGCATGCAGCGCAACACCTGTTTTTATTCCTTCGTGATCAGCCAGAAGAGCCCACTTATCTCATGCATCGCTGCCACAACAGCTGCCATCATACTTCTCTTCGAGTCCCCTTCATGCTTATTCGGAATAAAAACTGTTCACTTCATATACATCATGCAAACAATCGGTTCATAGAACTGCTCCGTCCTTCGCCTTTGAAGTAGTCATAATCCATCGGCAGCAATCCTTCTCAAGCTTGCTTACTTCTTAATAAATCAAAACATATAATTAAAAGTATTTCCTTCGATCTTTTTATTCAATCTCTTTTTTTTCTTATACAGGTTTAATAAGAGATGCCTTGCGCCATTACACATGAATCGCTCGTCCATCTTCATCTGGCTTCCCTACTTTAACTTGTACTCAAGAACTTGCCCCTCCAATAACCTCTGACCATCCTTCTCATTCTTCTTACTTCAAACATCGACAGGAAACTCCCTTGCACGTCATGCAAACAGTCACTACCATATTAATATGCCCATCAATATGTGGATTCACCAGACTCTTTTGAGGTGGCCCAAACTTTTAAGTGTAAGTTTAAAATCCCCGATTTAGACTTCCGTCGATGAGGCCTTTCATCCTTTAATTTATCATCAAGAGTTTGATCAAGACATGAAAGTAGAGATGAATATCTCTACGACAGCGGTGAGTATTTCTCACATGAATTTGACTCATTCTTACAAGACAAAGGTATAAAGAGAGAGGTCACAACAAGATACACTCTAGAATGAAATGAAGTGGCAGAGAGGAGGAATAGGATGATATTAGAGGCTGCATGATCAATGTTGAATGAAAAGAAACCACCAAATTACCTAAGGGTAGAGGTTGTTTCCACAGCCACATACTTGATTAATAGGCTCCCATCCAAATCCTTGGATGGAATAACACCATATGAGGCATGGAATTGTAGGAGACCCTCATAAAATTTTTGGGTGCATTGCTTATGCACATATTCCCTCACAGATTAGAGGAAAGCTTGTTCCAAAAGCTAAGAAGTGTATATTCCTTGGCTATGACCAAAATCAGAAGGGATATAGGTTATACAATCCCACTAACAAAGGTTTTACAGTTAGTAGGGATGTAGTGTTTGATGAAAATAATTCATGGTTTGAAGATGATTGCAAGAAGATCAAGTTACCTTATGATTTGGAAAGTGATTTTCCAACTCTCACTTAAGAAGATCAACAAATACTAGAAGATGTCAATTCAAAGGAAGAAGAATAGATTGACTTCAAGGATTGGAAGTCAAAATCCAAGACCAAGTCCAAGCAATTGGAAGACATTCTAGAGTCCTCCAACCAAGCACTCAAAAGATCTCAAAGGGAGAGTAAAAAACCCATAAGGTATGGCTATGACACATCATTAGTCACCAAGATACATTTTTTTTGTTCCCTCATACACTAGACAAATAGGACCTATGTAGTCCAACACCCATTTTTTAAAAGATTTTGGTGGTGGCACTGGTTGCAATGGAATTTTTTTTTACCACTAGTGGTTTCCGAGTACAGTGACATGGGTTGCATTTAAGAATGGATTCCTTTACCTATTCATATTTGGCTACCATGACCCACTACAAAGAACTTTCTTTACCCTTAAATCTACACCTAAATACCCCTTGATGGTCTAGCATGTGCTTCTTAGGTTCATATGCCTACTTCATGTTCAAGGACATAACATAGCCAAATTCTAGCTAAATCTCCATGATACAATTGCTCCAAAGAAAAATTGAATCACTTTTTGTGCATTGCCAACTTCTTTGTTGTTGATTGTGATAATTATGGGGGCATGAATCCATCTGCCTAAAAAGCCATCATGTTTTCATACTAGGTAGGGATACCTCCACCCTATTCAACTCTAGGTTATCTTTTAATCCTAGGCATTCTCGTTCGATAACTAAATAGTTCTTCTCTACTATTTAGAGTCTTTTGCTTGCATAATACACTTGTGTGTACCGATTGGCATGGCTTTCTACATTAACACACTGCCAATTGTGACATTTGAGGCTTTGGAGAATACATGGAAGGGTGGAGTCCAATCTAGGTCTTGTAAGATGGGAGCCTTGGCTAGTAGCTTTTGAATCTAGTTGTAGGATTTTGGTTCTGGTGTTTCCGAAAAACAAATCTCTTGGTGCCACATGGGCTAGTTTATTTAATAGGACCAAAATGTGGGCCATACACCACAAGTGCCTTCCATGCAATCACATCGGCCAAAAAACAATACACTCACTTTGGAAATAATTGACAATGGTGCTTACAAAATTGCCTTCATCTTGTTCAACACTACTACTATTCCTACGTTTGAAATTAGATTTCCCAATAGATTACAAAAGGAAATCTCAAATATGGATTTTGCCAAATTAAGGTTAAGTTGCACTTCTTGAAGTCTTCCAAAACAAAGTGCAAGATGTTGCAGATGTTTTCCTTTATCTGTTGACACCAAAAAATAATCGAGGAAAAACCTTCATAAAATTGGTCGGTTATCATTTGAATATCTCTTGCATACAACTTTGAAAGGTACAAGGGGTGTTCCTTAAGCCAAATGATATTATGATACAAGCATATACACCCTCGATTGTAATAAAAACGATCTTTAGGATGTAACATCTCGTCCAAGAATGCTAGTGCAAAGGGATTTGGTACAATGGAAATATTCAGCTTCCAATAATCTATACAAATTTTGAGTTGCTTTTCTTTTTGTACAATCATGATTGGAGACATCCACTTTGGATCCTCAATGGGTGTAATGAATCCCACTTTAGTAGTCTAAATATTCATTCTTTGATAAACCTTGCATAATTAGAACTCATTATGTACCTCTCTTATATATAGGGCACGACTATGGGCTTCAAATGGATCTTATGCTTGTAAATCATTAGATTTAAGCCTTGCATATCCATGTAGCTCCAAAAAAAAGAAAATCTTTGTGTTTGACCAACAGTTCAATCAATTGGTTTCGAAACTCATTTTCACATTTTGCTAAGTTGCCTTTGTTCCCCAGATTTATGTTTCTCCTGATCCTTGCTAGCATGTATACTATTATGAAAGTCCTCTTGTTCACTCTCTTTCAACAATCTCTACTCCACTTCTACCTAGGTCTCCACCATTGGATGAGTGGAAGCTACAGTAGGAATTGGTAAGTACTCTTCTAGGATAGACTATATATCCACCACGCCGATCAACCAAAGGTCCTTGTTGGCTTCTTAAAACCTTAATCCCTCGTCTTCATCGAAGCCATCGATTAAATGCATTAGTTTAGCAATGAAGGCTATCTGCTCTCGTGGATATGAGTGGATGTCTTTGAGTGCTATTTTGTATGTACTTCTCACCATATCTTAAATGTAAAGTTTGATTTTCCCAATCTTGTAGTACTTCAACTTATCTTAGCCAGAGTCTAGCCAATAATAGGTTATATTCATCTTTGGCCCTAGCGAATTCGATTACAATAAACGTCACTTTGAAAGTCATGCCCAATATTACGATTAGAATGTTTTTTAGCATTCCTAATGGCTACAATCTAGATTCATCTTCCATCCATGTAAAAAATTTAGATTTCCTCATGTTTCCTAGTCTAATATTCTACAAGCTTGTCAAGAGGCTATATTAACTCCTCACCCACCATCCACTAGTATATGACTAATTGATCTATTTTTGTAGTGTACTATAATCATTGGCAGTGCATAACAAACTTTTACTCTAGGACTTAATTATACATGTTGTGCTTCCATTGCTTTGGCATTTGTATCTAGCATTAACCCATTGTTTCTCTCAAGCTTCACCTTGAAACTAGGTATAAGTTCTAGTAGTTCACCCATGGTGAGTTGTATTATGAGTTATTGATTATGTGACAATAATTATCCTCATTGTATGATTTCTCAACCATTTAGTACTATTCAGGTTCCAAATCATGTGTCTCATGTTGAAATCTTGTTTTGAGGAAGCGAAGTCTTTCCTTTCTCCTTGGCTTTCAACCCTCATAATTCTATCATGGATCTTTTTTAGATCCTCTCATTTAATGGTGGTTCTATTTTCTATCATTGATATGCTATAGCTACTAGTCTCCTTATCCATCATTTGTACTAGGTAGGGGGCTTACATCTTTATATCTTTCCTTAGAATGGTTGGCTAATATGTTGGGATTTCACCAACCTAGTCTGAGGCTTGTTTATAAACACTATCATTTTTCCCAATTCCTAGAAATGCACATAGTTAGGCCTAATATGCCAAAATTTGAGACATAATATGCGCTATAGGGGTCCTTTGTATTGTTGTCTTTTCCGCTATCAAGATTCCTTCTTCTAGAATTAGAACTCTTTTGATTGTCATGTGATGGCCCGACTTGATCTTCTCCTCTTTCAGTCATATTATGTTCCCCCAACTTGGTAGCTACGCGATTGTGTTGATCATTGCTACTTTATAAACGTCACCTTGCATGTAATTGAAAGCCATTCCTCTTTATGGGTTTGAGTCATTGTAGATACACATTTCTACAAAGCAATCAATCATATTACATTTTGGGCAATACGATTCATTCATGGCAAAATTTGGAGTTTTCAGGTATAAATCCTATATTTAACATAGTAAACCTCTTTCATTGGATTGATTCCCTACATATTATACTACACTATAGACTATACGAGTATATAGGAGTTCTAGTTGTAGTTCAGCTCTCTCTACATGCCATCTACAACTAACACCATATCCTATAGATATGTTATCTCACCAATACAGCTGCAATTTTGGATGATATATGGGATGCAAGCCATCTAGGAACCAACAATTTAAGACTTCTACCGGGGGTGAAGAGGTTTAAGGTAGCTATCTGAAAGTGCTGATAAAATTTTGCAAAGTCTCTTACGGATTGCATTGGCTATTGTTTTGTGTATTGGAGAGAGTGATAAATTTGTGGCACTCATTTTGATCTTTTGAATTTAATCAAGAAGGATTCTTTCAAAACATTGAAGGTTGTATATTGCATGTTGTCAAAATTTGTAAGCCATTTAGTACCTTCCCTATCTAAGAATGCCTTGAGCACCATTTGCTTATGATCCTTGGCCACATCCCCATCTAGTAGCATGAAATGGTGATTGAAAAACCTCAATTTACCATCAAAATCATCATTGGATGGAGAACGTGTGAAATAATGATAGCACATTCCCTGTACCAATTTGCCACTACCATGTTCAATAGGAAAATAAAGTGGGAATTGAAGTGGGTGGAGTAGCTTCTTTGTCAAATATCCAATCACACCCTTCTATTAAACTAATTGCGTTTTCCCACTCTATATCTGCACTATAATGAAGCGACTCTGGGGAAATATTTAAGTGAAATCTATTAGAGTTCTTCAATTATTTAGAGGGAGATTTAGGAGGTGTACGATACCCTTCACCACTCCCTTCTTTTATAGGTTTTGAATCACTCATCTCTTGTACTTTCTTTGAAAGTAATAGTTGTTTTCTATTGATATATCTCAATAGTGATCTGTATTACCATACTTAGGACTATTGGAACACTTTTTTCCCTCTTTAGAAGATTTCCCCCCCAGCTTGTATATATGCCTATAACTGTAGCATTTCTTGTATCTTTGTACATTCACTTGGTAATACATTTTTTAGTATTTTGTTGTGCTCTAAGATTCTTTTTCTTCCTTGTGTTGTTTGTGTGTTGTTGCATCATACATTGAACTCCAATAATTGGTATTAGAGTAGGTCATCGCTTCATCTAGGGCACGATGGACACCCCTTCGGTCACAGTCTCCAAATCACACAAAAACTTATGTGCATACTTGAGGCAATTAGGAGTTCAAAAGAGCTTTGTTGTATGGCATCAAAATTTTGATCTAAACTCAATCCAACCTCAGAATGCACTATCATAGTAACTATGCAAGCAATTTTGTCCTTTTGTGTGAAACATATATAATATAGGTTTTGGTTCGTTAGTACAAGTGCCTCAAAGTGTGCTATTGTTGAGCGATCTCCAAGGGGACATTGTTAAAAAATATTTTTTCCACATCCACATATCTTTCTAATGCTAAACACAAACTAGGCGTTTGCTTTGGATGGTGGTAGTACAATGAAATGCTTCTTTGGGCATCATTCCACATCACCTCTAAGGTTTTGGGCATCTTCTTCTTCCTCCGATTCGTGAACCATGTCTCGCACATGAAAAATCTAAGGTAACCTAGTTCTTACTTGTACATCATGTATCCAATCTTTTCTTACCATGTTTTGAATAATGAAATGCTCTTGCATGAATTATGGGAATGAAAAAGAAGCGATTTATGGGAATGGAAGCCTTTTTCCAGGGTGGCGGATTCCTTTGCGAAATTACTTCGAATCTTGCAGGACGGAAAGCTGCGATGTATTAGAGAAACCAAGAGGCCCCCACAACCACATTGTACCAGCAGAAAGCTGACAAGAACTCTACTTTATACGCCATCACTCTTAGACGATTATATGTACTGCAACTTGTGTCTTGTCGTTCTCCGTTTTACAGCCAATTTACTGTGCGCTTGTGTCTTGTCGTTCTCCGTTTTACAGCCAATTTACTGTGCGTCGGTAGAACGTATGCGTGCATTTCTGAGTGTCCTCAAGCTATGTGCATGTCATGTAGCTCGTGTAGGGGCGACGGCTTGGCAGGTCTTTTTGAGTCACATAAATACCTTTCCGTAAGAAAGCATGCCTTTTCATCACGCAGACTTTGACTTCGGTCAAACTCTTCCTTAGCTGTTGCGTGTACTTTCATGAGCTTTGGAAAATAGATAAAGCGCCTTCATGAGGTTGGTGGTAACATCGTGATCTTTTGGTCTTCCGTGCAGTACACATGGTAAGTCTTGTGTTTGCATTGATGCTCAACAGACGCTGCAAACGACGCTGAATGAATGATCCTGTATAGATGACACCGTTGATAGAACATTTGAGTGCATATATTACCACCGTGGATGAGACCTATCCTGAAGAATGATCTGCATGGAAGCTGCGTACACGGATAAGGTACAAGCATCATGTACTCGTCACTCACAACATATCTCGACAATGTCTTCGTGAGCGTGAAGGATCCAACACATGTTTGCATGTCTGGCAATGTGCTCCGCTTACTAGCCGTAAGCATGGTCGCCATGTTGTGTGAATATAACGATGACGTCTGGGCATGCATCAATGTGAATGTTCCGACATGAGATTGAATATCTGACGAACTACATTGCTCCGCTTCCATGGAAGATCTCTTTGCAGGATACATCGTACTATCACTGATTGCCTTATATGGGCACACAGACATAAGCGCGATCTGCATGTATATTGGATGCGCTAAGGATGACTCATGGTGCGCCTTTCTGAACCATACGCTTGTGGCCATGTGGTTTCTTGCGCAGCCCCTTTCCACCATGCACATGCCTGCATCACGAACAAGTTTTACTCTCTTGAAGCTCTTCCGTAGCTTATATCAAGCAATGTGCTCTTAGGAAAAAACACAAACTGTTCCCGAGAAAACTTGCAAGCCTTCTGGTTTTATATGACGCTTCCAAGCGCTATACATCCACTGCACATCTATGGCATTGTTCTCTCGTCACCTTCGGCTGATGGACAAAAAGTAAAAAAAACGTGATTAGTCTTTTCTTGGGTAAGCATAACCATGCACTTTCAACGAGTACAACAGCTGGTTTCACGTCTCTATTCATTCATATCTTGAGGTTTCAGTCTTTCAGGC
>CM035425.1:24986413-25041413 GCA_020310875.1 Ceratopteris richardii
GAGCCACTAGGGGATGGCTGAGAAGATGGTCATGGTGGAGTCATAAAGCTAGGAGACATACTTCCGACAGGAGTAGCATTGCCCGCAAGAGTGACGCCGATAAGAGTGACGCCGATAAGAGTGATACCGATGGGAGTGAAGTCGGCAGGAGTGAGGCCGGCAAGAGTGAGGCTGGCAGGAGTGAGGCCGAGGGGAGTGCTACCAGGAGCGATCCAGTACTGTGACACAACAGCCATATATGCCGAAGGTACCTCAGATATAAACTCTAAGAACTGCTCCTCTGTCATGGAATGTGGAGTGACTGGATGATTGTCTCCCATCGTGCTCTGTAACAAAAGAACTCAAATAATTAGCATATGATAATAAAGGTAATATAGAGAAATGTTGGTGTACAAAAGTAGCAAAAAAAAATAAAAATTACTACATACAAGTGTTTGATTCAAAACTCCTCTATTCTAGCATCCTCTTGGAGATCCAATGCACAGAGAATATCTATCTCTATATTGGTGACTTCTAAATCACTTGGTATGCTAGCTTCTTCTTGATCATCATCTGTTGCTTCATCTTGTATCTCGTCTTCTTCAAGGACCTCTTCTTCTCGGACAATGATCTCTTCCTCCTTGACTATCGAATGAATCTCAGAGTTCACTACAGATGGACTTTCTTCTACATCTATGTTCTCATAAATTTATCCACTATGTGGGAAGACTTATAAAACAAATAGTCACTCTGGAACTTTTGAATCTGGTATAAAAACAACTTGCTCATCATGTTCGGGAAGTACAAATGTATCTCTTTCATCCGCCCATAATTTTGTGCAGTCAACTTGAAGCAAACCACTTTTATCCCACTATCACCCCACTATCAAAAGTAGACCTATTTTTATCGATTTGTGCAATCCGAAAGCATCGTCCATGAGACCATAGTGCACCGTATTTAGAATACTCCCAATCACATCCCTTTGCAAGTTCTTCTTCTTCTTCAGAGATATCTTCACCCGTTGCCTTTGCTTGTGAAATCGCTATATCTAGCCATCTGCTCATTGGAAAGGGTGGAAGAGGTCGAAGACTTTCTAGAAGGGGCAAAAATCGAGTGGAATGATTCCTTCAAAATTGATCTCATTCCTTTGTGTTTGTCTCCTTGGAAAGCTCATACTTTTCTAACCACCTCTACATAGGCTCAGAGTTAATGATGCAAAACTTCATTGCCTTCTCTCTGAAAGCTACATCCATTTTTCTTTGCAACCCTTTACCTTGCGGTTCATCACCTACGAGACGAACATCTTGATCAAACTCAGTTATGAATACAAGAGACTCTTGTACAAGCCATCCCTCTGCCATGCTACCCTCTGGACATGCTCTCTGTCAAACAAACCCTTTTAATGTTTTCATAAAGCACTCTAAGAAGAATATCCATCAACTATGGACAATTCCTACTATTGCAACTTTATCTACCACATGAACTAGTAAATGAAGCTGAATAGTGAGAATACTTGTGTGAAAGTATTTCTCTACCATACAAACAGCCTCGATAGCATTGAGTTTTGCACTCTCTATGCTATCTCTATTTATCTCTTTAGAAGAGATCCACCATACCAAGGAACTAATTTTATAAATGCTTCTTTGCACATCCTCCGAAAGACAATCTTTTAAAGCTATAGGGAGCACAAACTGTAAAACTTCTCCCAATCATGAGACTTGAGCCCTCCAAGATCGTCATTTCATGTGAAAGCATCCAATAGGTGTCCGAAACTCTAAAATTATTTTCTTCACTTGTTGCTCTTCCATCTTGTGAAGCACCCAAGGAGCTATTGGTAATGATACTGTTCTGTTGGGCTTAGTAATTGCCCATAACTCTTGCATATGACATTGCTCTTCTAAGTCCTCCATTTGTGCTTTGCTTTCTTTCTTTCCGATCAAAAGTCTTCAAGAGAATCTCTCCCATATTCTTAAAAATATGCATTAGGTCTACCAAATGATTGATCAATAACTCGCTCCAATAAGGGAGTTCATGAAAGATTGACAACCGTTTCATGCCAGCGATTGGAGTTTCTGAATCCCATAGTTGTTTCCAATCGTTAGCTTTCATTTGGCATTGCGCTTGTTGACCAATTTGTCCTGTCTATCCATCAGGCAAATATCTATGATGTCCTTCATAGACAGTTTTATGCAGTGCTTTGGAATAGTGTGCTTCGAGTCGTGTCCGCATAAGGGACAAGCATGGTAACCCGAAATCGAAAAACCTGAACATTCACCATAACCAGACGAATCATGCATTGTCCACATAAATATGCCTTGCACTCACATGTCTCGTCTTCTTATAGGTTGAGATATGTCACGCACAGTAATCCCATCCCATAAAATGCGCAACTCTTCCACAAGTGATGCAAGGTATACATCCATGTTTTTTACCTTATACTTACCTGGCACAGTAAGAGATAATAATAAATGACCTTTCTTTGTGGCCAACCATGGTGGGATGTTATAATTGACCAAACATATAGACCATGTGCTCCATGAAGAGTTGCATAAACCAAACGGATTTGCTGCATCCATAGCTAGGCCTAGACGTATGTTTCGAGGCTCACTAGTAAACTCGAGCCACTTTCTATCTATGTGTTTCTAAGTATCAGAGTCAGTAGGCACTCGTATTACACCATCTTTAGACCTGCTCTTTGCATGCCATGACACTAACTCAGCTATAGATTTGCATTTAAACATGTTATTAATTTGTGGAATGATAGGAAAGTGGCAAAGAACCTTTGTAAGGATTGCTTCGCCTACAAGGTCTTCTCTAAATCTATTTGCTCCACACTTTGGACATATGTGGAGATGCTCATACTCGTTCGAAAAGAGGATGCAATCATTCGGACAAGCATGAATCTTAGTGTAGTCCATTCCAATGGATTGTAAAAGTTTTTTTGCATCTCCATGTGTTGGAGTCATGTCATTGCCCTCTGGCAAAAATTGATCTTTAAGAAGCCTGCAATAAGCAATTAGAACGATATTAGTAAATAAATTTATTTTGATACAGCAATGCGAGTTTATTTCAAATCCACTTACTCGAACAATTGAGAAACACTACTATCTGACCATCCATAAATGGATAGCAGATTGAGCATAACGAGTGACGCACATAGTAGAGATATCTTTGCTCCATTGTACAGTTGTAAATGAGCTAGTCTTTGCATGTTTTCGTATTCTTCATCGGCTTCTGATCGTGGAAATTCTGTTGTGTCTGAAACTCACGACATCTTCTCCACCATCATGATCTTTGTCCATCTCATAAAATGCTTTGAACATTTCTTCCATGTGTTCATTCCATATAATGATATTACTACCTTGTACTTCTAACTCCTTTTTTTGTTCTCTTTTGTCCAGGAGAGGTTACCAGTGCAATCTCGTTTGGGTCCATCTGCTCACCTAGGGGACCATGTGAATGGTACCGTTGGTTTTGTAGTCGACTTTTATCAAAGGATCCATACTCTCTAACATGTGTAGTACAAATCCATCGTTTTCGATAAATTTGATACTTGCAGTGAGTGCAAGGACATGCCATTCTCTCCTGCAGATCCAAACTAGCCATCTGATACAGTATGGACATTTTAGAACATTTGATTTTTCTTATTAAACCTAAAACCCTAAACCTAAGAAAACCTAAGACCCTAATCCTAAGGGCCTAGACTTAAACCATGTATATGTGTATATGCATTTGTATATGCATGTGAGTGTGTGTACATATGTTAGTGTGTGTGTTTGTAATATGTTAAAATCCTAAAGTCATATTTTTTATACATATTAAAAATCCTAAAGACATATTTTCTATATATCATAAAAAGCCTAAAAAGCCTAAATCCCCATTGCTATATGTATATATATAATATTATATATATATATATATATATATATATATATATATATATATATATATATATATATATATATATATATATATATATATATATATATATATATATGTATATATATATGTGTGTGTGTGTGTATGTGTGTGTGTGTACTATATATGTGTATATGTGTGTATGCATGTATAAACAGCTTAAAAACCCTAATCCTATTTTTTATATATATTTGATTATATATTGTTTTTTTCTTAATTTTTATAAAAATATATTTATATATGTTAATATTAATCTAAAACTCTATTTTTTATATAGTTAATTATCTATATTTAGTTTGATAAAAATCTTAAAATCCTATTTTTATATAAAAAATTAAAATATATATTCATTTGATAAAAACCTTAAAATCCAATTCTTATATATTTAATAATATATATCTAATTTGATAAAAAATCTTAAAAATCCTATTTTTATATATTTAATTTATTTATTTAAAACACTAGCTCTTTTTGTATTTGTTTATTTATATAATTATCCTTATATATATATATATATATATATATATATATATATATATATATATATATATATATATATATATATATATATATATATATATATATATATATATATATATATATATATATATATATATATATATATTCAGATCTTTTTCTTTATTTTTTCCTTATATAAATTTAATTGAATTATATGTATGTAAAAACCCTTAAACCCTAATCCTAAAGACCTAGACCTAAAATATGCATATGTGTGTATGCACGTGTATATACATGTATATATGTATTATATGTGTATGTGTATATGTGTATATATGTTACGCATGTGTAAAAACCCTAAAAACCTAATCATAAAGACCTAGACCTAAAACATGTATATGTGTGTATGTATGTGTATATATATGTATATATATATATATATATATATATATATATATATATATATATATATATATATATATATATATATATATATATATATATATATATATATATATATATATGTGTGTGTGTGTGTGTGTGTGTCTGTCTGTGTGTATGTGCATATATATTTAGTTTGATAAAAAACCTTAAAATCCTACTTTTATATATTTAATTATATATATTTGATTTATTTATTTAAAAAAGTAGCTCTTTTCATATTCATTTATCTATAAAATAATCCTATTTTCTATGTATATTTATTTATATATTCAGATTTTTTTCTTAATTTTTTCTTAATTTTTTCCCTATATAAATTTAATTGAATTATATGTATGTAAAAACCCTAAAACCCTTATCCTAAAGACCTAGACCTAAAATATGTATATGTGTGTATGCATGTGTATATACATGTATATATGTATTACATGTGTATGTGTATGTGTGTATATATGTTATGCATGTGTATAAACCCTAAAACCCAAATCGTAAAGACCTTGACTAAAAACATGTATATGTGTGTTTGCATGTGTATATATATGTGTATGTGTATACATATATGTTTATGTGTACGTGTATATATAGTTAATTTGATAAAAAAACCCTACAATCCTATTTTTATATATTTAATTATATATATTTAATTTACTTATTTAAAACACTAGCTCTTTTCATATTTATTTATCTATACAATTATCCTATTATATATATATATTTATTTATATATTCAAATCTTTTTCTTTATTTTTTCCTTATATAAATTTAATTGAATTATATGTATGTAAAAACCCTAAAATCCAAATCCTAAAGACCTAGACCTAAAATATGTATATGTGTGTATGCATGTGTATATAATGTATATATGTATTATATGTTTATGTGTATGTGTGTAAAAGTTATGCATGTGTAAAAACCCTAAAACCCAAATCGTAAAGACCTAGACCTAAAACATGTATATGTGTGTATGCATGTGTATATTTATGTGTATGTGTATATGTGTATATATATATGTGTATGAGTATATGTGTATTAGTATATGTGTATGCATGTGTAGATAGCCTAAAAACCCTAATCCTATTTTTATATATTTGATGTGAAAAAACCTTAAAATCTTAATTTTATATATTTAATTATATATATTTAATTAAAACACTAGCTATTTTCATATTTGTTTATCTAACTGAAATCATATATGTGTGTATATGTGTGTATATGTGTGCATGTGTGTATATGTGTATGTATATATGCATGTGTGTATATGTGTGTGTATGTATGCATGTGTATGGATGTGAAAACAACATAAAAACCCTAATCCTATTTTTATATCTTTAATTTGCATGTGTATATGTGTGTATGTATGTATGTATGCATATGTGTATGTATGCATATGTGTATGTATGCATATGTATATGTTTGCATGTGTGTATATGTGTGTGTGTATGTATGCATGTGTGTACCTGTGTGTGTATGTATGCATGTGTGTATGTATATGTGCGTGTATGTATGCATGTGTGTATATGTGTATGTGTGCATGTGTATATGTGTGTGTATGTATGTGTGTGTATATTTGTGTGTATGTATGCATGTGTGTATATGTGTGTGTGTATGTATGCATGTGTACATGTGTGTGTGTATGTATGCGTGTGTGTATGTATGCATGTGTGTTTATGTGTGTGTATGTATGCATGCATGTGTGTATGTTTGTGAATGTATGCATGTGTGTACATGTGTGTGTATATGTATGCATGTGTGTAAATGTGTGTGTATGCATGTGTGTATATGTGTATGTGTGTATGTATGCATGTGTGTATATGTGTGTGTATGTATGTGTGTGTGTATGTATGCATGTGTGTATGTGTGTGTGTGTGTATGTATGCATGTGTGTACATGTGTGTGTGTGTATGTATGCATGTGTGTACATGTGTGTGTATGTATGCATGCATGTGTGTGTATGTATGCATGTGTGTATATGTGTATGTATGTGTGTGTATGTGTGTGCGTATGTGTGTGTATGTATGCATGTGTGTATATGTGTGTGTATGTATGCATGTGTGTACATGTGTGTGTGTATGTATGCATGTGTGTACATGTGTGTGTGTATGTATGCATGCATGTGTGCATATATGTGTATGTATGTATGCATATGTATGTGTATGCATGTGTGTGTGTATATGCATGTATGTATGTGTGTGTGTATGTATTTTTATGTCTCTCTCTCTTTATCTCTCTCTCCTTATCTCTCTCTCTCTTTATCTCTCTCTCTATCTTTCTCTTTTTCATCTCTCTTCATCTCTCTCTCTCTCTATTTTTATCTCTTTCATCTTTCTTTACTTCTTTCTCTATCTTCCTCTCTTTCATCTCTCTTTATCTCTCTCTCTCTCTCTCTCTCTCTCTTTCTCTCTCTCTCTTCCTCTCTCTCCCTCTATCAATAGAGAATAAAACAATCACTTATAGGCATGTCCCTCTTTTGGATCGTTGTCGTCAAAGCGTAATGTATGTTGTTTTTCGTCGAATTCCAAAGAATCAATGCCAAAAAACTTTGCAAAATCAAAGAAAAGAAAAATTATAAAACATAAAGCATAGAGAAAGACAAAGGGTAAGAGTTTGTGTGCCACTTACCAAGATGCGAGATCTAGAGAGAGAGAGAGAGTATGTAGAGAGAGAGAGAGATCTATGTGTGTGTGTGCACAAGACAATACAGGTCACAATTCGGTTCGTGCATGCAAGTTCGATAGAAGCAAGCAGTACTCAATGTAAAACACACACAAAATGTTGATTTTTGCTCTCGGCTTCCCAGTATGTTTAAAACACGGCTTCGGTATGGGCATCAATATAAGCATCGGTATAAGCATCCATAATTTCTAGTAAATTACCTATGCTAAAACCAACACCTATACTGGCACCTATACCAAGGCCTATACTAGCGACCACGAAGCATCCTGAGGATGCATTTTAAATGGTGATACCGACGGTCAAGTGAATGTCCGTATGCTTAAGTTCATTTTTCCAACGTTTATACCGATGCCGGGATTGATTGTGGGTATAAGCAACATCGGTATGCCCCTCATATGTTGTACTGAAATGATTCTTGCAGACATGGCTATCTGTGAAAAAACTATCATGTCTCACGTGGTATGTTAGGTCTTCTCTTATTTTGTTCTACCATACATAGCTGTTTGTGAAAAACTGTCATGTCTCAGGTGGTATGTTAGGTCTTCTCTTATTTTGTTCTCTCAGGTGGTATGTTAGGTCTTCTCTTGTTATTTTAATCTCAAACAAAAAACGATCAGAATATAAAAAACCTTTAAATTTATAAACATGTATAACAGAGATACATACATACACTTACACATACATACATACACTTACATATACATACAAATAATTACACATACATACACACACACACACACATACATGCATACACATACACATATATACATACCCACACATACACATACATACATATCCACACATACACATGCATACATACAAACATACATGCATACACACACACATATGTATATATATATATATATATATATATATATATATATATATATATATATATATATATATATATATATATATATATATATATATACTTACACATACATTTACACATACATACATTACACACACATACACATATCCACACATATTATATATAAACACACATACATACACTACAAGGAATACTGGCGCATAGCGATGGTTAACATGACACAATTTCGTCGCTATATAATTGCATAACTATCGCAACAAGTGTGGAGCGTAGAACGTCAGTTAAACGACAACAAATTTGACGTTTTTATTGACGTGTGGTGCAACGGGATATGCGATGCTCGTATTGAGCATTGCTAAAGCAACAATTAAAAAAAGCATCGCATAAGCGACACTAATTTTCATCGCATAAGCGATGCTGTTAATCATCACTTATGCGACGCTAATTTGCATCGCATAAGCGATGCTATTTATCGTTGCTTATGTGACGCTAATTGCACGGGCATTTATGATGCCTTAGCATTGCTTACACAATGGGTTTTCACCCAAAAAAAAAACTTAAGACATTGGAGGCTCTTTGATCAGCATCTACACGCATCTGATCAAAGAGCTCTCCAACATTTGCAATTGCGCTATGCTTACGAGCTGAAACAATTACTTGTAGAATTGTTGTTTTGTCTAATCTCTATCTTATTGTCTCTCATTGTCTCTCTTTCTACCTCTTTCTCTCTTTGAATTATCTCTCTCTCTTTATTGCAGGTTATTCAAAAAGCTAACCACAAAAAATATGGCTAAGTATTGTAAGTATAATTTCCATTCTGTGTATAACATTTGAATTGTGTTATTTTCATTAGTTAGCATACTCACACTTATTGATATGCACATATACACTTATACATGATAAAGATGCATGTTCACACATATACATATATACACATGCACATACACACACATATATACACACATACATGTGCACATACACTTACACATACACACACTTACACATACACATGCATATGGACAAACATTTCTACAACCACATAAAAAGACTTGCATGCATGTATCATTGCATATATACATACACATACACACATTAACATATACTTAAATACATGTATATGCACATCCACATGCATGCACATTCACATGCATGCACATGGATGCAAATGGAAATGCATCCACACACACATACATGTTTCATACATATACACATGCATATACATACACTTGTATATGTTTATACACATACACATACATATGCACATATGTATATATACACACACATACACATATATATGCACATACATACACACACATATGCACATACACACACACATGCACATACATATACATGCACATACACACATATACTTACACATATACATGCACATACATATACACACACTTACACATGCACATGCACATACACATATATACACATATACACTTACACATGCACATACATACATATACACACACATACACATGCACATGCACATACACATGCACATACACATACATACACATATACACTTACACATGCACATGCACATACATGCATATCCACATATAGATATGTACATACATTGATACACACACATATTACACAATATACATGCACATACGTACACACACATATTACACATATATACATGCACATACATACATACATATACACACATACACATGCACATGCACATACACATACATATGCATCTACACTTACACATGCACATGCAGATACATGCATATACACATATACATATGCACATACATACATGCACATATATACATAGATACATACATATACATGCATATAGACACACTTACACATATAGATATATGCCTACATGTGCATACATACATTTTATATACACACAAGCACACATAAATATGAATGATTTATATAATTAAAGTAATAAAACACATGCTTAATATAAAGAATAATAAAAATCAATAGAACAAGACTTTTCATTACTTAATACCATACACACAATTCGAAACATAATTGAAATGAACAATATATATATATATATATATATATATATATATATATATATATATATATATATATATATATATATATATATATATATATATGTATATATGTGTGTGTGTGTGTGTGTGTGTGTGTGTAAATACGTATCCAATGTCATAATCAAGAATCCTAATAATAATAATAATAATCATCATCATCCTCCTCATCCTCATCATCACGATCATCCAAATGATTTGATGTATTTGTGTGAGCACCCTGTGATGATCAAGATCGTCCCTCCTGTGCCTGTCTCTCCACCTCATCCATATCTGCCTCTCCATAATATTCCTCTATTACATTTAACAAACATAAATAAGTAAAACAATTAAAACATCAATAAAAATAAAATAATTATATAAAATTTAATATGCTCACAAATGCATCCGGATGATCTCCCATATACTCGTTCAAATGCCGATATCCAAAATGTGTAGCATACTCGATCTCATGTTTCATAGGATATGGACCATAATATTTTCGCTCCATTGAAACAAATAAAAAAGATTAGTTTCTTAGGTTTTAACTAAAATAAAAAATATACTTACAATAACACATATACTTACAAATGTAGCTACAAAACCATGATGGCCCATTTGGCCTAAGTGCGATGTGTGGCCGGACTTAACTCTCTTCTTTGCAGCAGCCTATTTATTTATTTTTTTAAATAAAGGAAGTTCGGCCTTAGCCTAATCTCTTGGACTTTAATTATAATAAAGAGAAAAAGTTACAAGTGAGTGGGACTAGTGCCCATGGGACCACCCAAATCCCACAATGCAGGGGAGGAGTATGGCAAGCTACAGGGCATTACAAATGAGGCGGATAAAATTATCATCACCCTCATGTGGGACCCATTTGGGTTTCAACTTGTTGTTTTCGAGGAGATAAATACAGTGATGTCTAAACGCTGGCGATCTCTTGACTCGGGAGATTCTTTTGCCTAGGAGAAACAAGGATTTCTCCATCGACCATTCCTTAGGAGTTTGGCCAAAATTGATAGCACAACGCTCCCTCCAAATCTTCTAAAGAGCCTCACCTCTGATGGCATTCCACAGCCTCGATGAGCAGCCGATCGCCTCACCCAACATCACTTGTTGCCAGTTGATTTGACTCGTGAGTCTCAATACTCGGGTCACGTGATGCCAGATAACACGGGACTTGGGGTAGTCGAAGAACAGGTGAGCTAAATCTTCGATGCACCGAAGGCAACGCTTGCACCATGGCGGCACACCACATATTTTGTTAGCCCTTGCATTGGTCCAGATACCTTTATGCAAGATCTGCCACATGAGAACAGACTTTTTGGCCTCAATTAGGGGGTGCCAAATAGACATGAATTTTAGCTCCCACCGAAGTTTGGTCCAAGAAAGGCACCATCTCTTGTTAAGGGTGTGGTGAACATCTAAATCCTCTTTGAAGTTGGGGATTCTGGATAGCTTTTTACCATTGCTCAATTTGAGGCCCTCCAAGCAAGTAAGATCCTGACCGCAGAGAAGGCGGGTAGTTGAGCAGTCCCATGCTAAACACCTGCTTTGAAGAAAAGTCCATTCCTCAAAGGTAACTCTAAGTCTCGGATCCAATTCTTCGAACCTAATCCACTGGCTGGTCTCTTGTTTCCAGAGTTGTTTCCATTGTTTGAACCCCTTGTTCCATAGCCGCCTTGCAGTTTGGAGGTTCCAAGACTTCACCCCCCGAATGCCACTGATCGGGAACCAAATAGAGTCATTTTGTCTTATGCCAGCCGCCCACTTCCACTCATCACTGATTCTGATGAACTGTTTGGCCTCGTTCCAATTCTTCCATAAGGAACACATGAGGCTAGAGCCTTTAGGGAAGACCGGGTGGGGGGAGAACAAAAGCGTGAGAATCCCTAAGTCCTTCCAACTAGGGTGGCCAACTAAGGTAAGGTCTTCCTTGTTTCTGAAGATCAATTTAGCCCAAGAGGACTCCCTATTGCTCCAAGCCTTGATAAGCCACTTAGCTGCCAACTTGTCAGCCAACCCAACAATATCCAAAATTCCCAAGCCCCCTGAGTCTTTAGGGCTAATGCAAGTTTCCCATTTGATTTTGGGAATCTCCCTCTTGTTGGGGTCCCCAGTCCAAAGGAAGTTTCTGCAGATTCTTTCCACTTTGGCCAAGTCTTTCTCCTTAGGTCTCCAACACGAGATAAAGTAAATAATTGTAGACAACATAAATGTGTTAACAACCATAGCACACCCTGCCAGGTTGACTTGCATACCTTTCCAATGATTCAGCTTCCTATCTAGCTTGGATAGCACCCAGTTCCAGCGTTGGTCCATTGAGATGTCGAATCCCATCGGAATGCCAAGGAGACGGAAGACTTGACCGCTAGGGATAACTTGACACCCCTGATCCACCAACAATTGGGGAGTATGTCCGCTGATTGCTCTAAAAGCAGTTTTAGCATGGTTGATTTTTGAGCTTGATGCCACACAAAAGGTGTGGAGGCACCACCAAAACACCTCAATGTTGTTTATATCGTTATGCACAAAGGCATTCATGTCATCAGCAAAAAGTCTCACAATCATTTGGCCGTGATTTAGAGGTAAGGAAAGACCCTTGAGATTGCCAGCGTCCATGTGATGCTTTAATAGGCAGCTGAGTCCATTCGAGGCGATAGCGAATAGTAATGGAGCCGGAGGGCAGCCTTGCCTAATTGATCTTTTTAAACGAATGGGCTCAGAGAGCTTACCGTTGATGTTTATTCTAGTTGAAGCATTTCCAAGAAGAGTGGAAACCATCTTCGTGAACTTTTGGCTGCATCCAAGGTCTTTCAATGACTGAAGAATAAAGTCCCATTCCAATATGTCATACGCTTTGTCGAAGTCAATCTTAATGAATACCAGATCTTGAGCAGACTCCTCAGCAAAAGCAACCTTCCCAAATATCGATAATTGCTTCAAGTATAGATCTACCTTTGATAAAACCTTTCTGGTCCTCGCACAACCATGACTTTAAATGACAAGAGATTCTGTTGGCGAATACTTTTGCAATTATCTTGTATCCTGTTTGGAGCATGGTAATCGGACGCCAGTTTTCAATTTTGTTCTTATCTCCCCGTTTGTGGATTAACTTGATGACGCCATTATTCAAGCACTCAGGGAGGACACCGAAAGAGAGAGCCTCTTGCCACACGAGGCACAACGAGGTGGCCACCTGATGTTTGAAGGACTTGAAAAACTCATTGGTAAGGCCATCCGGACCCAGACTTTTCCCATTGGGAAGGGCATCAATAACCTCGATAATTTCATTCTCGGAGATGTTAGAATCTAGTAGAGCAATCAAGTTCTGTGGGATTCTGGTTTGAGAAACCCTTGAGATGGTTGCCATGGAGTCGCGCCTGTGGGGGGAAAGAGGAGTCGAGACCCCGAGAAGATTGGTAAAGTGTTCGACGATGATAGATCTATTCTCCACTTCCGTGCAACATTCAGTTCCATTGTTATCGACCAATAGGGGGATGGATTCCCTAGCTTGTTTCCTTTTGAGGATGTTACACATCTCTTTCGTTGGTTTGTCGGCCTTCCCTGCCCACCAATCTTTGAAGAAAATTTGAAGATTTTTCCTTTGAACCTCCTCCTCTAATCTTAGTCTTCCCCTGATTTTCAAAAGACCTTGTTGGCAATGTAACTTACCTTTGTTCACCTCTTCTTCAAGCCGTGAGAGCCTCCGGTACACCGTTTCTCTTCTTTTTTTTTGGATTTCTCTTATAGCCTTTTGAGTCCTGATTAGGATTTTTCGAGTCTTTCTACTGCGCTTCTCCAACACTTAGCCGGTTCATTACAGTAAGCAAAGGCTTCCGTCCACACCTCAGAAATTTCTTGGTGGACAGAGGGGAGGGAAAACGATGTCTGACAAGCATGAAACCAAGGAGCTTTCTGGAACATGGGAATCGGTTTGAAAGACAGAGTAATCGGATAGTGGTCTGAGATAGTCAGGTCCATGTGTTGGGAAATCGAAGGAATACCCCACTGAAGGATGGTGTTCTGATCGATGTAGCATCTGTCAAGTCTTGCTTTCCTCAAAGAGTCCCCCGACTGGAGATTTGACCAAGAGAACCCCTTCATGTCTTTCACCTCGACCAGGTCGAGATGGAGCTTGATTTTATCCCATATCTCTTTCTCCTGACCGTCAATAATTTTTCCTTTGTTATTCCATCGGTCCTCAGGAAACTCAACCATGTTAAAGTCCCCACAAATCAGAACATTGTGTGAAAGGGAGTCGAGGGAAGCCCAAGTATCCATTCTATCTGCTTCACCATTAGGGGCATAAATTGAGACCACAGTGAACTGGAAAGGGAACCCGAAAGAGGCAGCAATCCAATGATGATTCCGACCTTCAAAAGTCGAGGTCACATTGCCAGACAAGGAGTGACTAATGCCGATAGAAGCACCCCCCGTCCCTCTAGGGTGAGAAGTGGAGAACCAGAGGTGGTTCGGAGAAATGCATTTAAGCCGTTTCTGGAGATCCTCTCCGTCGATTTTAATCTCTTGTAAGCAAATAAAGTCAGGGGCGAAGCACTTGTCTTTGAACCACTGGCCAAGAATCGAAGCTCTTGACGGGTCAGATAGACCCCTAACGTTTAGAGATGTGAATTTCGTTAATGATGGTTGCCCTCTTTGAGGGGAGGGACCCGATCTTTTTTCTTCTTGTGGTCTTCTTTTTTCCTCCCTACTTTTTGACTTAGGATCTTACTCTTGAGGGGGCTCTTCCAAGGCATGCCGGAAGGTTGTTTTCCTTTAAGCTTTGACTTTGGTTGCGGTAATCTTGGAAAGCATACCGGGAGGGTAGGACCAAGAGAGGAGCTTTCGCTGTCTGGGTTGTCTTCATTGCTGGTAGTGAAGCCTTCCTCTTTACTCGTGGTATAACCTTCTTGGTTGTCTTCTTTGCTGGTAGAGCACCCAAGGGTATTATCAGTGGGGTCTTCTTCAAAATGGTTGTCCCCTGGGAAGTCGACCTCATTAATCTCCTTTTCTAGGTTACAGTATATGTTATTCGAGGGGCAACTGTCGTAGTATTCCTTGTTGTTGATCTTCGAGGGCTAACTTTCCTCTTGCGTCTCACTTCAGTGAATCCTCTGAATCCATCTCAGCAACGCGAGTTCCTTCTTCTTCCTCCATTGGAGGGGGATGATCCCGAGTGTCATCTTGGGGGAGAGGGTCTAGGGTCCCATCTGGTTTAAGCTTGTTTTTATTGGTACTTTTCTTCAGGAGGCAGTCTTTGATCCTATGACCTTGATGCCCGCACCGGAAGCACGCGTTTGGCTTGTGTCCAGGTCTTACCATCTCCACAGTTTATGGAGATTTTCGAGGGAAGGACCTGGTTCAGGTCTGTTTCAACGCAGATCTGTGGATGCCATCTTGCATTGAAAGAATGTTGAGCACCATCGTAGATTAACCCCCCAACATCCTGTCTTGAGGCCATCGGGCGACCGATCGGAGAGACGATTTCACTAAGAAATCCATACAAGAAGAAAGGCAGATTGGGAAGCTCCACCCAAAGTGGGTAATGAAGAGGCTTTGATCTGTTTGGGACAAAGTCTGGGGTCCACTTAAAAAGGCAAAGGGTGGACCGGCCCACTTGCCAAGAGCCGGCTTGCAGGGCTTGCAAAGCCATCTCTTCGTTCTCAAATACTAGAAGAAGGTGATTCGCCGGCAGGAATTGACATTTGGACACAATTAGGCCGCGCGAGAACCACTCTTTGCGAAGCCAAGTTCTCACACATTAAAGAGGGGGCCTAGGGCCAAACATTTGACCGATCAGGCAAGTTTTCATCAGTTCTTCTTGCTTTGCCGCCACAGACTCCTTGCATAAAGAGACCTCTGGGGGCGCGACGTCCACTGGGACGGACTCCATCTCAAGGGGGGAGATGGACTGAGGGGGAGCCACATTGTTCATGACAAACGAGGGAATAAGGGTCGACATCTTAATGACCAAAATCCCCCCCCCCCCAACACCACTTTGAATTTTGGCTATGCGTAAATGAATCCCCCCCCAACACCAAGAGAAAAGCTTTGGCTATGCGTAAAGGAATTCCCAAAGGTATTCGAAACATCCTTGAACATCGAATCCAAAAGGTGCATTAACGTTCGCCCGAGGTTATATTGAAATTCTGTTGAATCCACGATAGACGGGTTTAAATCTGCGACAGATGGTTTTACTCAGCGTGCGAAAGAAGGCACACTACTAGATGCTCGACTGGTGTTGTACCCACGATTGACGGTTTGGTGACGCGATAGACGGAATTATGGGCCGCGATAGATGGTTAAGAACCACGAAGGGAGTGCCTCAATCTGGATAAATATGCCCGATGGATGGTTTTGCACGAGAAGTTTGCAGCGAGAAACCGGGTAACCCTCCGAGAAATAGCGGTCTTCTCTATTTGTTTCCCTTCTTTTTTCGTATCTTATGTCTCTTTTCTTTTTTCCCTACCTTTTTCTTTTTTCCTTCCCCTTTTTCTTTTTTCTTTTTTTCTTCGAATTAGGCCGGGCACTCACGACTCACGCCGCCACTTTTAGAAGATTATAATCATTCTGCACGGCATGCTTGCATTTACCTTGGGCGAATAAGTACCAAAGCAAGTCCTGGATCCACGAGGCGATAGAGACATACAGGCAGTGTTATCGCGATAGAGCCACGCAGTCCGCGATAGACAGCTCGGGGGAGGTGAACGCGATAGAGCCACGTAATCCGCGATAGACAGCTCGGGGCAGGTGAACGATAGACTGCGACGAGAAAGAGGCGCGACAGACGGTTTTCCGCCCCGCGGAAAACCGGTATTCCCACCGCGAAACGCCGCGATAGACGGTCTCCGGATTTGGTGGCGCGACAAGTGGTTTACTCCCCCGCGATAGACGGTTCCCCACGATGGAGAGCTTCGTTCGGCGATAGAGAGAAACCACTGCGATAGACAGGCTTGAAGCACCCGCGACGGACGGACCCTTGACAATGCTATGCAAAGAATCCACCAACGACTGCTTTTGTCAGCAACTCCATAAAAAACGAACACCAGCTAAACAAAACTCTCCGTCAGCAACTCCGTCGGGCGACTCCATTTGAATCAGAGTTCCTTCTCAGTCGCTTTGGAGGAGATGTTGCTGACTTTCACTGTGCTCGCCATAACTCTTTCACAATCCTATCCTTCATGCCTGAGTTTCTTAGAGATGAATGTTGTAATCTAGAGCATTGACGGTGATAAATGCTGTAGTTCGGAGTGCTGGTGGTGATGAATACTGTAGTCTGGAGTTCCATCAGTCGCAGCAATCAAGTCATGGGGGGGATCGCTCACAGCATCGTCACGTTCGCAGTGTCGTCACGTTCACAGTGTCGTCACCTGCCTGTTTATTTAAAGAAAAAAGAAATACATAAATTAAATGTAAAAAATAATAAAACATATGAGAATTATAAATATAAACTATTAATTTGTATACCTTCTGCTGAGGAAATGACTCCTGAAGACGTAGCTGTCTACGAAAAAATTGCCACATCTCAGGTGGTCTTGGTTTAGAGACTGAAACGGCTAGAGATTATCCATTGCCAGCTCGTGATCGTTCTCTAGTACAAACATATGATAGAAGAAGATATGGAGGATGGAATAGAGGACCACTTCCTTTAGATGGAGAGGTTTTTAACTTTTGGGGTGATCCCTATATGATTGCTCCATCCACTATTACTAATGTTGGTCGTGGTCTCTTTATTGTAGAGGATTTGTATGTGCCTCCGGACTCTGAAGTCACTCTTATGTCATTTTGTGGTCCTATATATGGATGGGGAGATTGGCATGGACTTGCACGTTATGTTCAAAGCATGAATACTTATGGAATATGCTTGAATGCAGCATCCCTTACTACTAGAAGGATTTCACATTGAGAAAATGAAATATTATGTATTGATGGAAGACCTTACATGCATGGAAATATAGCAGGCTTAATAAATAGTAGTCGAGGGTTACATAATATTTCAAAGACTAATTGCACATTTGAGGAGCGTGAAAATAGTCATGAATCACAATACATGAGTAAAGATGTATCAAGATACATAGTTTTCAATGCTATTACTACATTACATGTTGGTGATGAATTATTAGTGAATTATGGATGGCCTAGACCTCCAAGAGCACCTTTTAGCTAGAGAGAGAATGCAAATTTTCTATCCATATTTAATAACTTATATATTTAATATTATGTTTAAAGTTTACTTTTTATTCATTTATGGAATATTAATGATTTTTATTCATGTGTGTAGATTCCAACATATGATGTTGATGATATTCCTCCACACCATTCACAATTGCCAATAAGACCTCATTTATCAGAAGCTTTTATGAGGAGGCTACGCAAAAGTGATCCTATGGAATATGCAAGGTTGAAAGACCTATATTCAAAAGAAGATAAGGTACAAGATTTGTGCGACAATGATGAAGATGATGGCATGGCACATTTTATTGGGGATTGGTATCAAAATGACAGTGAGAGCATTGATATTTCTAAAAATGAGAAATATCTTCAAGAGGAATGTCTAAAGCATGTATATGAAGGAAGTCGTCTCACACGACTAAGTGCTAGCTTACTTATTTTCAATCTTCAAAATCGCTTTGGATGGAGTAATGTATCTGTTTCAACACTATTAAGGTGTAATTTTTAATTTTCTATATATATATATATATATATATATATATATATATATATACATGCATAGATAGACATACACATATATATATACATGAATGTATACACACATATAAACATACACACACATATATGCAGATACACATGTTATGAAAGTAAAGTCAAATTATACATACCTCTATCAAATGAAGATATTTTGTCCATCTAGCCTTTGGAATTGGCTGCCCAACCTTTAGAATCTTCCTGACACATCTACTTCTGATATTCTAGTCGACCTAATACCTGTGCTGCTAACTCTTTTATGAACTTTGCATACAACTATTAAGTATGAGTTATCTATGGAGGTATTAAGTCATTTGAAAAATAGGAGAAGTAAATTTATCTCGAATATTTTGAAGGATGGAAGAATAATTTTGAAGGATGGGCAGACATAAAGTGTCCATTCAGTGTAGGTTTTTTTTTAACCTTAGCTAAGGTAAGAACAAGAGCTTGCATTGAATGAACACTTTCTCTCCGCCCATACTTTAAAACTATTAATCCATCTTCCAAATTTTTCGAGAGAAATTTTCTTCTCCTATTTTCCAAACAACCTAATAGCTCCATAGTTAACTGATACTTAATCCTTGTAAACAAATATGTAAGTCTAGTTAGTGTGAAGAGAGATGGTGGATGCAATCCAAAGATGAGTAGGTGCTGCTACAACCAGCTTCACACCAGCCAACTGAGACTTCAGAGTTGATTAGTAGACCCTTTAAGCTTCCTAAATCCACAAAAATATCAGCCAAGTACTTTGGAACATGTATCCCAAAAGTTTAAGTCAAGACAGACTAGTTGCGAAATGACTAGCTCCCAAAACTTGCTATTTTTGGACATACACCTACTGGAAAAAATGAACAGTGCTCTCAACCTGGTATGAATTAGAAAAATTCCTTTTGGGCATAGCAAATAGACTTAGCAAGCTTCCCAATCCAAGTTAAAACACTTCAAATGATGGATTGAGCACTGAGAACAAGTTTTATCAATTTCTGGAATATGCCCACCATTTTCGGGGCTCTGTAGAGATAGACCAGTGAGCAGTAAATTGCAGATATCTTCACTATTAATCCAATGACCTTGAAAATCTATAGGTAGAAAGTAGACAGTATGCGCTATCCAACGCACATTAAATCACTGAAAACGGATCAGTAGAACTCGAGATATGACCTTCTAAAGGTACTGCTCTTAGTGAGTATAGCAGAGAACAAAACAGAGAGGTAGATGATAATAAATGTATAGATTCACATATGATTACAACCACATTGGCAATGAATCTTTGCACAATGGGAGTAGAATGATAGAGCTATGGAGTAAGCTCTTCAATCTCTACAAAATGACATGAAGTGGTCACGTACAAGGCTTGTTAATCGCCTCTTCCTTCTTGCTCCTTTTATAGCTATTCTTGGAGGGAGTTTTGAATTTGAATTCGAATGGTTCCACCTAAAAGTGATCCCCAAAGTTAGGAGATATTCCCTCAGCTCAAAAATTCGTGATTTAGGTAGTTAGAGCCACGAATTTGCTTTTACATCATGGATGAGGTAAGCCATCCTTTTCCTTTTTTCTTTTTCCATTTACAAGAGATAAAATGTACTCTTTTACAAGAGGTGTTCACATGACTACTCATGTGACTTACAAATGAGGATAATATCAAGCATATCAAGCATGTGGGCTTGGGTAAAGTGCACCAACAACTCCCCCTCAAGCCTAACATGCTTGACCTTCAAATAAGTCTTCAATTGTCCTTGATTTCCTGCAAGCCAATCATCAACTCGAATCTACTTAATTTTGTACCATCAAGAGCTTTAGGCAACATGTCGGCACATTGCATATCTGTAGAGACATAGGATAGTTGAATATCCTTGCTCATTAGCTTCTCCCTTCCATAATGGTAGTGGACTTCAATATGCTTGGTTCTAGCATGGTATACCGGATTAGCTGCTAGATGTAGTGAGCTTGTGTTGTCACCAAAAATATGAGGTGTTGAAGAATGAAGTCCAAGATCTGTGTACAAAGACTTTAACCACATGATTTCTTGAGTTGCATTAGCCAAACCTCTATATTCGGCTTCGGTAGAAGATAATGCCACGGTTGGTTGCTTCTTCGATGACCAAGAAATGATTTTTGAACCTGCAAATGATATATACCCGGATGTGCTTCTTCTATCATCTCTAGATCCGGCCCAATCTACATCCGAATAGACCTTTAGCTCAATATCTGAAGTATATGAATAAAACAAACCTTCATTCATGGTCCCCTTTAGGTACTTGAGGACTCTCTTGGCCGCTTCCATATGTGGTCTTCTCGGCTTATGCATAAACTGACTCAATATGCTAACACTATAGCATATATCCACCCTTGTGAGTGTTGAATAGTTCAAACTTCCAACCAAGCTTTGATAGCTTGTGATGTCTTCAATTGGCTCTCCTTCGTAAGCACTAAGCTTATGATTTTGTTCCATAGGTGTACCTACACACTTGGTATTTTCCATCTTGAACTTGACGAGCATGTCATGGACATACTTCCTTTGTGTGATGTATATACCTGAATCTCTATAGATCAACTCCAATCCAAGAAAATAAGTGAGTGGTCCGAGGTCACTTATTTTGAACTCCTCCTTCATTTGATCCTTTACTTGTTTGATTCCTTCAAGATCATTGCCTGTGATAATAATATCATCAACATACACACATAAATAGATCACTTCAGATCCATTCCTCTTTATGAACAAAGAGGTATCCGCCTTGCTAGCTTTGAATCCTTGGTCCTGCAAATAAGTAACCAATCTGAAATTCCAAGCTCTTGGAGCTTGCTTCAATCCATACAAAGCTTTCTTTAGTTTGCATACATAGTTAGGATGATGTGCATCCTCATATCCAAGAGGTTGTTTCATATACACTTCCTCAGAAATCCATCCATTCAAGAAAGCATTCTTTACATCAAGTTGATAGAGATTCCAATTTCTAGATGCAGCAAGACTAATGAGAACCCTAATTGTAGGCATTTTTGCAATAGGAGAGAAAGTCTCCTCATAGTCAATACCATGGGTTTGAGCAAACCCTTTAGCAACTAACCTTGCTTTGTGTCTATTTATACTTCCATCTGGATTCCTCTTGATTTTGTATATCCATCGAGATCCAATTACCTTCATAGATGGCTTGTTAGGTACAAGCTCCCAGGTGTCATTCTCCTTCAAGGCTTCCATTTCTTCATCCATTGCATCTCTCCAAGCTTTCTTGCTTTGTGCTTCTTCGAATGTGGTAGGTTCTTCATTGGTTGAATCCTTTGCAATGTAGATTGAGTGCTTCGTGACCAAAGAAGTATCATAACCAAACCTCTCTGGTTTCTTCTTCTCCCTCGAAGACCTTCTAAGTGGTTGATGTGAGCTCTCGGGTCCATATGTAGCATCCTACATCTTTGCTTTACCTTTGTTCTTCCATAGCTTTAGTCTTTCCAAGTCTTCTAGGTCAATCTCCGAATCACTTTCTTCAATCTGCTTTGGCTCCTTTGGTTGAAGTGATGGAAAATCTTCATCCAAGTCATATGGCAGCTTCACTTTCCTATCATCATCAAACCATGATTTGTTTTCATCAAAAATTACATCTCTACTCACAGAAAATCCTTTATTGGTTGGATTGTACAATCTATATCCTTTTTGGTTTTGATCATAACCAATGAATACACACTTCTCTACCTTGGGATCCAATTTCCCTCTTACTTGAGAAGGAATGTGAGCATAGGCTAAGCATCCAAAGATTTTACAATGCTCTAGACTAGGTCTCGTCCATTCCACACTTCATATGGAGTGGTTCCATCTAGTGACTTAGATGGAAGTCTATTTATGAGATATGTGGCTGTAGACACAGCCTCTGCCCATAGGTAGTTTGGCAATCCCTTTTCGTTGAGCATGGACCTTGCAGCTTCGATAATAGCTCTGTTCCTCCTCTCTCCTACACCATTGAGTTCGGGTGTATACCTTGTAGTGACTTCCCTTTTAATGTCTCTTTCATGCAAGAAGGCATCAAATTCAGAAGAGAAGTATTCTCCTCCACCATCTGATCTGAGTCTTTTCAAAGTCCTACCTGTTTGGTTTTCAACAAGAGCAATATACTTCTTAAAGCAATTAAACACTTCATCCTTGTGCTTCATGAAAACTAGAATGGTCCACATGCTACAATCATCTATGAAAGACACATAATATCTTGAGCCTGATATAGATGGCTCCTTACTTGGACCCCACACATCCGTGTGCACTAGATCCAAAGGATTTTGATACATATATCCTTTCTTATTGGAAGGTTGTCTATGAGCCTTGCTTGCTCACGCGCAAACAGAGATTACGGACACAGAAAACACACAGAGAATAGACGCAACAAGAGACGAGACACAACGCAGTATTGGGTGCAATCTCCCCCCATGCACTCTGTTTCGACAATCCACAGAGTGCATGTATTTATAGGACTTTTGATTACGTCGAAAATAGTGGTTACATGAGGGCGGCTTCGAAAAGCAGGCGTGAAACTTAAAGTTGATAACTTTTACAGAAAGCCATTGCTTTCAATAACAGAAACTGTGGTCTACAACGACCCTTATTCTAACCATTACTTTTCTAACAATAGAACCTTCTACGTAGGTTTATTTACAAGCTAAATAATAATTATTTCGGATTATTTATGTCCGCCCTTTCACGCCTTGCACGCTCCTCACGAACCTTCAGCTGCTATATCAAAAACATCAAAAACATATTAATACATTAATAATTTAACATTTTAACAATGCCTTGTTCAATAATATACAACAGAATAAAAACAGGTGTTGCGCTGCATGCTGGAGGGAAAAAGACCGCTATTTATTTGAGGAGGACACGCTGCTAAGGGTGGTGTTTTTTTTTGGCAGATGAACGGAAGAGTTATGGGGGCACGCTGATCATCTGAGAAGGGATTTTTGCTACTAATCATCATCGACATAGACATCCGATGGCAGAGAAAGGAAGATGAAGCCATGAAAGCCTTGAAATCATGCGCACAGACCCCCAATATACTCTCTATCATTACGCGCTCATGAATGAAGGGCTGATCTGCACATTCATGCATTAAGCACACACTATAGGAGAGCTAGATTTCAATCATCGTGTGATTCGGTTAGGAACGACGAAGGGGAAGTCATGATCTGAATTCATCAGAAGGGCAGGAGGAGGCGAACTTCATGTGCGGAGGTTGTGATAAAAGGAGAAGAGTCGCATCACGCTAATGTTCAGAGAAAGTTATGACAGATGGACGATAATAAGGGAGAAAGTTATTGAAACTTTGAGAAACGTCATCTTCTTCGATTTAATCTGATCTTGTAATGCCAAACAACCCACAAACGCTAGCTACGAGTGTCATCTCCAATCTTCAGTGTGTGATAAAGAAGAGATTCAGAGGACGACGATGAATTTCAACTGCACCAATCTAAAGATTCTTTTTAATCAAAAAGTTCTGTAAGAGTTTTTATTCTTATAGATTTTAAGCTGTTTCAAATAATAGTTTGTTTGTTTATACATTGCACGCATGAACTTAGTTCATTTCTGAATGATTCCTTGATGAAAAAGTAAAAACAAACTTCTGATCATACGTGAAGTTTCTTCTGACAATGACTGAACATTCATACATTCGTATTTGATAGTCTGCATTTCTGAACTTAATTGATTACCATAGTTACGCTCGACTTTGCGCAATGATATCTTGTAATTGAAAACATTCATATCTACTGTTGATGTACGAACAGAACTTTTGTTGCAACTTTGTTTTTTTCATATGCACCATGTAAGGCTTATTATGTTATAGTTTGGATAGAAAAAAGTACGCCATTAAATTTTTTTTTGAAGTTTATGCTGAGCAGACCTCTGCTCTTCCTAATTCAGACGGGTAATTTTTGAGATAGTAGATAAGGCTATTGTCTGCTGAGCGCATAAAGGTTTCTTCGCATGTGATTAATTATCCTAGGCGACACTTTTCCGATTTAAAAAATCAATAGTTTGAAAAGATTGATGTGATGACTGTTGCAGATTGATCACATTCATTTTATATGCAACTATGACTTTTTGAAGTTCACATCATGTGTGTTCATTCGCTACATTCTTGAGTTAACGTAGGGTCAGAAACTTTTGATTCCAGTGTCCTGTAATAAGGAAACGTCACTATCCGAATAAGTCGTTTTAGGAAACTATTGAGGATTGTATAGAGAAAAGGATAGAGCATTTAGTTGCAGACATTTTTCTTTTTTATCAAAATCTATTTTAAATTTGTTCTTGGATGAGATTTGTACGTGTTTTCTTTTGATCTATCTCCTTTTAAGCCTGTTGCACATCTACTAGATGACCCTTGTCATACACGTTTTTCTCATGACTGATGGTTCGTAGCTTGGTCGAAAGTTAGAACATCTGGTTAAAATATATATATATATATATTCTCTGCATACCTTAGTGTCATCATAATATATATTGCCTCTCTTGATCCATCAGTTGTGACAAGAAACTTTAGAGCTTTCATGGAAGTTTCTATGTTTGTTCCACTTGTTACCGCTCTTCCATTCGCAGTGTTTGCAAATCTAGAACATTGCAGAAATTGTATGATCAGCCTTTACTAAAACAAAATTCTTCCTCTGAAAAACTATTCTCCATTCTTGTAAACCCAAAAAACTAACTTCCGAGAGCCTCGAAGTATTTCTAATTTTCGGTTTGGACACGAAGATGAAATGTTGTTGTTTTTTTTATAACAATGCATGAAAATATGTTTTCGGATTAGATACAGAAATATCCTGACTTAGCCCTAAAAAGTTGTGTTGAAGTAATAGAGAATATATTCATCAAAAGCATCAATGCTAGTGAGGTACGTTCGTGTCAAAATGTGCATTGAGTTGCGTTCTAAATTTTATGTGATATGATGCACTCAAAAAATTATGTTCAGACTACTTAATTGTCCAATCGGAACATAAACTTTTTTTTATCAGCAAATCATGCGAGTTCATTCATGATGCTCATTAAAGACGATGTTGATTTACACTCGTGATATGGAGTTTAAGTGAAGGATCTGATGAGAAACATCTCTGATGTATGTTATGTCAACTTGTGAATTTGTGTATTCGGCCTTGCGCCTTGGACCACTCATCTTTATCTTTTGAGTGAATGTGAAGCGCAGACTCTGCCTATTTAACAAAATGTATATGCATGTTGAAAATTGATATAGTCTGATCGTTAAAAACGTGAGAGTTCCAAAATATTTATGTTACTATAGTTTATGTTTATTACTATAACCTTTACATTCTACATTTCTATATCTTTGAAACTAGTTGCACTATTACTTGAGCTTATCTTATTTTTCAAAGGGTTAATGATGATATGCCTTTGATATACAAAACTCACAATACGTATTTCTAGAATTGTTTGTCATAGTCTAGTTCTATGTATACGATTTGAAGATTAAGCTTAAACTGGTGATGTCAATTTCCGTTTTGTTTTGTATTTGGAATTCTTGATACGAACAATGAACTAAGACAAGTATTCTTTCTTTTTTAGTTGATTAATATCACTTAATTGAATAATGAATGATAGTCATAAATGCAATGGATAATGAAATTAAGCTAATCACATCTTTGTGAGTTTGTATATCTATGAATCTTCATTCCACTTCACCTGAGCTTGCTCCAAGCACCCGGCATGCGCCGTTAGCGAGGCGACTGAATTGATCCGCCAGTTGTCACCATTCGCTATGACATTTGAACCGGACGTGAAACAACGGCCCGGCAATCTCAGGTGATGTATGTTTAAATTTCTGTTTAGAAATAAGCATGTTCTTACATGTCAAAACCAAAAACATAAAACAATATGATATGACGGGAGTTTATTATCTTTCTCCTTTATAAAAAAAGATATGATATGATGGGAGTTTATTGTCTTTCTCCTTATCAAAAAAGATATGAAATGATGGGAGTTTATTATCTTTCTCCCTTATCAAAAAAGATATGAAATGATGGGAGTTTATTATCTTTCTCCTTATCAAAAAAGATATGATATGATGGGAGTTTATTATCTTTCTCCCTTATAAAAAAAAAAGATATGATATGATGAAATTTGTGACATGATGAAGATGAATCTGAGAGAATATATGAATTTATGTTTTTAAGATAAATGATAATGAAGATTACTTGTTTTGTATCTTCTGTTTTATGATTACTTACAGGAATTGACAATGGGTTATGAAATTGCAGGATAAATGATAATGAAGATTACTTGTTTTGTATCTTCTCCTTTATGATTACTTACAGGAATTGACGATGCGTTATGAAATTGATGGTTTGTCAATACTATGAAGAATTTGAAGAGAAGTTGAAGAAGAATTCTATGTCGATCAGGTGAAACAATTCTAAACATGATTCATGTTTTAAGTTTTGTTTTTCCTTGCATTTCATTATATGATATGTACATTCTTCAAATAGGTTAAAAAACTTCTTAAAATTATGAAAAGTAGAATTTACACTGAAGTAAAAACGTGCTTGAAGAGAAGATAGGGATTAGAGACCTATAGCTGTCATATGAATAGTTGAAGGAACCCTTAACTTGCAACTCCTAGTAGAAGTAAAGTTGTTTTATATAGGTAAGCTTCCTTAAATCTGACCCATTTTACTAAAGAGATCCTAGTTCCTGCTTTAGCTTACCTCTAGATCCTTTGCTCTGATTAGGGGTTAAGCCTTTCCCCTTCATAAAAAAAGTTGCGAAGAAAAATTGAAAGCAGTACATTAATGGTTGCTGCATATGAAAAGAGGAAAAGTGACAAAAAGAAAAATTATGATGAGAAAAATTATGATGAAAGAAAAATCAAATGATTTCAATGAATCAGTTGTGCTCTTGAAATCACTTCTGAATTGAAAAGCGGGCTATATAAGGCAGATGTATGCTAGAGGAGAATTAGTTTTTTGTATCTTAATGGTAAGTGGCTAGGAGATGAGGATAGAAGGCCTATATAACATATGTGTTACTAGTGAACAGAGTTACTAGAAGAGTTAGTACGAACACTATTTGAATGACTTCTATAGCTTCTTTCTAAAACCTGTTTTCCAACTCATGCATTGAACGAAAAGGTTGAAATTCAAGCTTACATAATTTTATAAGTTATCTTTGCTATGAGAAGATGTACGAATGATAGAAGCATTTTTTATAGATTATTTGTATTTGAGTCATGAATAATTTTCAAAAGAATTTGATATTGCCTTCTCTGATCTGCAGGTTTGGCCCATCGAGGATGATGTGCAGGTTTGGTGGGGGTGGATGTCGTAGAGATATTCATCTCTACTTTCATGTCTTGATCAAACTCTTGATGATAAATTAAAGGATGAAAGGCCTCATCGACCGAAGTCTAAATCGGGGATTTTAAACTTACACTTAAAAGTTTGGGCCACCTCAAAAGAGTGTGGTGAATCCACATATTGATGGGCATATTAATATGGTAGTGATTGTTTGCATGACGCGGAAGGGAGTTTCCTGTCGATGTTTGAAGTAAGAAGAATGAGAAGGATGGTCAGAGGTTATCGGAGGGGCAAGTTCTTGAGTACAAGTTAAAGTAGCGAAGCCAGATGAAGATGGACAAGCGATTCATGTGTAATGGCGCAAGGCATCTCTTATTAGACCTGTATAAGAAAAAAAAAAGAGATTGAATAAAAAGATCAAAGGAAATACTTTTAATTATATGATTTGATTTATTAAGAAGTAAGCAAGCTTGAGAAGGATTGCTGCCGATGGATTATGACTACTTCAAAGGCGAAGGACGGAGCAGTTCCATGAACCGATTGTTTGCATGATGTATCTGAAATGAACAGTTTTTATTCCGAATAAGCATGAAGGGGACTCGAAGACAAGTATGATGGCGGCTGTTGTGGCAGCGATGCATGAGATAAGTGGGCTCTTCTGGCAGATCACGAAGGAATAAAAACAGGTGTTGCGCTGCATGCTGAAGGGAAAAAGACCGCCATTTATGTGAGGAGGAGACGCTCCTAAGGGTGGTGTGTTTTTGCGACAGATGAACGGAAGAGTTATGGGGGCACGCTGATCATGTGAGAAGGGATTTTTGCTACTAATCATCATCGACAGAGACATCCGATGGCAGAGAAAGGAAGATGAAGCCATGAAAGCCTTGAAATCATGCGCACAGACCCCCAATATACTCTCTATCATTACACACTCATGAATGAAGGGCTCATTTGTGAATTCATGCATTAAGCACACACTATAGGAGAGCTAGATTTCAATCATCGTGTGATTTGGTTAGGAATGACGAAGGGGAAGTCATGATCTTAATTCATCAGAAGGGCAGGAGGAGGCAAACTTCATGTGCGGAGGTTGTGATAAAAGGAGAAGAGTCCCATCACGCTAATGTTCAGAGAAAGTTATGACAGATGGACGATAATAAGGGAGAAAGTTATTGAAACTTTGAGAAACGTCATCTTCTTCGATTTAATCTGATCTTGTAATGCCAAACAACCCACAGACGCTAGCTACGAGTGTCATCTCCAATCTTCAGCGTGTGATAAAGAAGAGATTCAGAGGACGACGATGAATTTCAACTGCGCCAATCTAAAGATTCTTTTTAATCAAAAAGTTCTGTAAGAGTTTTTATTCTTATAGATTTTAAGCTGTTTCAAATAATAGTTTGTTTGTGTATACATCGCACGCATGAACTTAGTTCATTTCTGAATGATTCCTTGATGAAAAAGTAAAAACAAACTTCTGATCATACGTGAAGTTTCTTCTGACAATGACTGAACATTCATACATTCATACTTGATAGTCTGCATTTCTGAACTTAACTGATTACCATAGTTACGCTTGACTTTGCGCAATGATATCTTGTAATTGAAAACATTCATATCTACTGTTGATGTACGAACAGAACTTTTGTTGCAACTTTGGTTTTTTCATATGCACCATGTAACGCTTATTATGTTATAGTTTCGATAGAAAAAAGTACGCCATTAAATTTTTTTTTGAAGTTTATGCTGAGCAGACCTCTGCTCTTCCTAATTCAGACGGGTAATTTTTGAGATAGTAGATAAGGCTATTGTCTGCTGAGCGCATAAAGGTTTCTTCGCATGTAATTAATTATCCTAGGCGACACTTTTTTGATTTAAAAAATCAATAGTTTGAAAAGCTTGATGTGATGACTGTTGCAGATTGATCACATTCATTTTATGTGCAACTATGACTTTGTGAAGTTCACATCATGTGTGTTCATTTGCTACATTCTTGAGTTAACGCAGAGTCAGAAACTTTTGATTCCAGTGTTTTGTAATAAGGAAACGTCACTATCCGAATAAGTCGTTTTAGAAAACTATTGAGGATTGTATAGAGAAAAGGATAGAGCATTTAGTTGCAGACATTTTTCTTTTTTATCGAAATCTATTTTAAATTTGTTCTTGGATGAGATTTGTACGTGTTTTCTTTTGCTCTATCTCCTTTTAAGCATGTTGCGCATCTCCAAGATGACCCTTGTCATACACGTTTTTCTCATGACTGATGGTTTGTAGCTTGGTCGAAAGTTAGAACATCTGGTTAATATATATATATATATATATATATATATATATATATATATATATATATATATATATTTTTTTTTTTTTTTTCTCTGCATACCTTAGTGTCATCATAATATATATTGCCTCTGTTGATCCATCAGTTGTGACAAGAAACGTTAGAACTTTCATGGAAGTTTCTAGGTTTGTTCCAGTTGTTACTGCTCTTCCATTCTCAGTGTTTCCAAATCTAGAACATTGCAGAAATTGTATGATCAGCCTTTACTAAAACAAAATTCTTCCTCTGAAAAACTATTCTCCATTCTTGTAAACCCAAAAAACTGACTTCCGAGAACCTCGAAGTATTTCTGATTTTCGGTTTGGACACGAAGATGAAATGTTGTCGTTTTTTTAATAACAATGCATGAACATATGTTTTCAGATCAAATACAGAAATATCCCGACTTAGCCCTAAAAAGTTGTGTTGAAGTAATAGAGAATATATTCATCAAAAGCATCAATGCTAGTGAGGTACATTCGTGTCAAAATGTGCATTGAGTTGCGTTCAAAATTTTATGTGATATGATGCACTCAAAAAATTATGTTGAGACTACTTAATTGTCCAATCGGAACATAAACTATTTTTTATCAGCAAATCATGCGAGTTCATTCATGATGCTCATTAAAGACGATGTTGATTTACACTCGTGATATGGAGTTTAAGTGAAGGATCTGATGAGAAACATCTCTGATGTATGTTATGTCAACTTGTGAATTTGTGTATTCGGCCTTGCGCCTTGGACCACTCATCTTTATCTTTTGAGTGAATGTGAAGCGTAGACTCTGCCTATTTAACAAAATGTATGTGCATGTTGAAAAATTGATATAGTCTGATCGTTAAAAACGTGAGAGTTCCAAAATATTTATGTTACTATAGTTTATGTTTATTACTATAACCTTTACATTCTACATTTCTATGTCTTTGAAACTAGTTGCACTATTACTTGAGCTTATCTTATTTTTCAAAGGGTTAACGATGATATGCCTTTGATATACAAAACTCACAATACGTATTTCTAGAATTGTTTGTCGTACTCTAGTTCTATGTATACGATTTGAAGGCTAAGCTTAAACTGGTGATGTCAATTTCCATTTTGTTTTGTATTTGGAATTCTTAAGACGAACAATGAACTAAGACAAGTATTCTTTCTTTTTTAGTTGATTAATATCACTTAATTCAATAATGAATGATAGTCATAAATGCAATAGATAATGAAATTAAGCTAATCACATCTTCGTGAGTTTGTATATCTATGAATCTTCATTCCACTTCACCTGAGCTTGCTCCAAGCACCCGGCATGTGCCGTTAGCGAGGCGACTGAATTGATCCGCCAGTCGTCACCATTCGCTCCGACATTTGAACTCGACGTGAAACAACGGCCCAGCAATCTCACGTGATGTATGTTTAAATTTCTGTTTAGAAATAAGCATGTTCTTACAGGTCAAAACCAAAAACATAAAACAATATGATATGACGGGAGTTTATTATCTTTCTCCTTTATAGAAAAAGATATGATATGATGGGAGTTTATTATCTTTCTCCCTTATCAAAAAAGATATGAAATGGTGGGAGTTTATTATCTTTCTCCCTTATCAAAAAAGATATGAAATGATGGGAGTTTATTATCTTTCTCCCTTATCAAAAAAGATATGATATGATGGGAGTTTATTATCTTTCTCCCTTATAAAAAAAAAAAGATATGATATGATGAAATTTGTGACATGATGAAGATGAATCTGATAGAATATATGAATTTATATTTGTAAGATAAATGATAAAGAAGATTACTTGTTTTGTATCTTCTGTTTTATGATTACTTACAGGAATTGACGATGGGTTATGAAATTGCAGGATAAATGATAATGAAGATTACTTGTTTTGTATCTTCTGCTTTATGATTACTTACAAGAATTGACGATGCGTTATGAAATTGATGGTTTGTCAATACTATGAAGAATTTGAAGAGAAGTTGAAGAAGAATTCTATGTCGATCAGGTGAAACAGTTCTAAACCTGATTCATGTTTTAAGTTTTGTTTTTCCTTGCATTTCATGATATGATATGTACATTCTTCAGATAGGTTAAAAAACTTCTTAAAATTATGACAAGTAGAATTTACACTGAAGTAGGAACGTGCTTGAAGAGAAGATAGGGATTAGAGACCTATGGCTGTCATATGAATAGTTGAAGGAACCCTTATCTTGCAACTCCTAGTAGAAATAAAGTTGTTTTATATAGGTAAGCTTCCTTAAATCTGACCCATTTTACTAAAGAGATCCTAGTTCCCGCTTTAGCTTACCTCTAGATCCTTTGCTCTGATTAGGGGTTAAGCCTTTCCCCTTCATCAAAAAAGTTGCGAAGAAAAATTGAAAGCAGTACATTAATGGTTGCTGCATATGAAAAGAGGAAAAGTGACAAAAAGAAAAATTATGATGAAAGAAAAATCAATTGATTTCAATGAATCAGTTGTGGTCTTGAAATCACTTCTGAATTGAAAAGTGGGCTATATAAGGCGGATGTATGCTAGAGGAGAATTAGTTTTTTGTATCTTAATGGTAAGTGGCTAGGAGATGAGGATAGAAGGCCTATATAACATATGCGTTACTTGTGAACAGAGTTACTAGAAGAGTTAGTACGAACACTATTTGAATGACTTCTATAGCTTCTTTCTAAAACCTGTTTTCCAACTCATGCATTGAACGAAAAGGTTGAAATTCAAGCTTACATAATTTTATAAGTTTTCTTTGCTATCAGAAGATGTACGAATGATAGAAGCATTCTTTATAGATTATTTGCATTTGAGTCATGAATAATTTTCAAAAGAATTTGATATTGCCTTCTCTGATCTGCAGGTTTGGCCCATCGAGGATGATGTGCAGGTTTGGTGGGGGTGGATGTCGTAGAGATATTCATCTCTACTTTCATGTCTTGATCAAACTCTTGATGATAAATTAAAGGATGAAAGGCCTCATTGACGGAAGTCTAAATCGGGGATTTTAAACTTACACTTAAAATTTTGGGCCACCTCAAAAGAGTGTGGTGAATCCACATATTGATGGGCATATTAATATGGTAGTGACTGTTTGCATGACACGGAAGGGAGTTTCCTATCAATGTTTGAAGTAAGAAGAATGAGAAGGATGGTCAGAGGTTATCGGAGGGGCAAGTTCTTGAGTACAAGTTAAAGTAGGGAAGCCAGATGAAGATGGACGAGCGATTCATGTGTAATGGCGCAAGGCATCTCTTATTAGACCTGTATAAGAAAAAAAAAACAGATTGAATAAAAAGATCTAAGGAAATACTTTTAATTATATGATTTCATTTATTAAGAAGTAAGCAAGCTTGAGAAGGATTGCTGCTGATGGATTATGACTACTTGAAAGACGAAGGACGGAGCAGTTCTATGAACCGATTGTTTGCATGATGTATCTGAAGTGAACAGTTTTTATTCCGAATAAGCATGAAGGGGACTCGAAGAGAAGTATGATGGAGGCTGTTGTGGCAGCGATGCATGAGATAAGTGGGCTCTTCTGGCAGATCACGAAGGAATAAAAACAGGTGTTGCACTGCATGCTGGAGGGAAAAAGACCGCTATTTATCTAAGGAGGAGACGCTGCTAAGGGTGGTGTGTTTTTTCGACAGATGAACGGAAGAGTTATGGGGGCACGCTGATCATCTCAGAAGGGATTTTTTCTACTAATCATCATCGACAAAGACATCCGATGGCAGAGAAAGGAAGATGAAGCCATGAAAGCCTTGAAATCATGCGCACAGACGCCCAATATACTCTCTATCATTACGCGCTCATGAATGGAGGGCTGATCTGCGCATTCATGCATTAAGCACACACTATAGGAGAGCTAGATTTCAATCATCGTGTGATTTGGTTAGGAACGAAGGGGAAGTCATGATCTGAATTCATCAAAAGGGCAGGAGGAGGCGAACTTCATGTGGGGAGGTTGTGATAAAAGGAGAAGAGTCCCATCATGCTAATGTTCAGAGAAAGTTATGAGAGATGGACGATAATAAGGGAGAAAGTTATTAAAACTTTGAGAAACGTCATCTTCTTCGATTTAATCTGATCTTGTTATGCCAAACAACCCACAAACGCTAGCTACGAGTGTCATCTCCAATCTTCAGCGTGTGATAAAGAAGAGGTTCAGAGGACGACGATGAATTTCAACCATGCCAATCTAAAGATTCTTTTTAATCAAAAAGTTTTGTAAGAGTTTTTATTCTTATAGATTTTAAGTTGTTTCAAATAATAGTTTGTTTGTTTATACATCGCACGCATGAACTTAGTTCATTTCTGAATGATTCCTTGATGAAAAAGTAAAAACAAACTTCTGATCATACGTGAAGTTTCTTCTGACAATGACTGAACATTCATACATTCATACTTGATAGTCTGCATTTCTGAACTTAACTGATTACCATAGTTACGCTCGACTTTGCGCAATGATATCTTGTAATTGAAAACATTCATATCTACTGTTGATGTACGAACAGAACTTTTGTTGCAACTTTGTTTTTTTCATATGCACCATGTAACGCTTATTATGTTATAGTTTGGAAAGAAAAATGTATGCCATTAAATTTTTTTTTGAAGTTTATGCTGAGCAGACCTCTGCTCTTCCTAATTTAGACGGTTAATTTTTGAGATAGTAGATAAGGCTATTGTCTGCTGAGCGCATAAAGGTTTCTTCGCATGTGATTAATTATCCTCAGGCGACACTTTTGCGATTTAAAAAATCAATAGTTTGAAAAGATTGATGTGATGACTGTTGCAGATTGATCACATTCATTTTATATGCAACTATGACTTTGTGAAGTTCACATCATGTGTGTTCATTCGCTACATTCTTGAGTTAACGCAGTGTCAGAAACTTTTCATTCCAGTGTTCTGTAATAAGGAAACATCACTACCCGAATAAGTTGTTTTAGAAAACTATTGAGGATTGTATAGAGAAAAGGATAGAGCATTTAGTTGCAGACATTTTTCTTTTTTATCGAAATCTATTTTAAATTTGTTCTTGGATGAGATTTGTACGTGTTTTCTTTTGCTCTATCTCCTTTTAAGCATGTTGCGCATCTGCTAGATGACCCTTGTCATACACGTTTTTCTCATGACTGATGGTTCGTAGCTTGGTCCAAAGTTAGAACATTTGGTTTAAATATATATATATATATATATATATATATATATATATATATATATATATATATATATATATATATATATATATATATATATATATATATATATATATATATTCTCTACATACCTTAGTGTCATCATAATATATATTGCCTCTCTTGATCCATTAGTTGTGACAAGAAACTTTAGAACTTTCATGGAAGTTTCTATGTTTGTTCCAGTTGTTACTGCTCTTCCATTCACAGTGTTTGCAAATCTAGAACATTGCAGAAATTGTATGATCAGCCTTTACTAAAACAAAATTCTTCCTCTGACAAACTATTCTTCATTCTTGTAAACCCAAAAAACTGACTTCCGAGAACCTCGAAGTATTTTTGATTTTCGGTTTGGACACGAAGATGAAATGTTGTCGTTTTTTTTATAACAATGCATGAACATATGTTTTCGGATCAGATACAGAAATATCCTGACTTAGCCCTAAAATGTTGTGTTGAAGTAACAGAGAATATATTCATCAAAAGCATCAATGATAGTGAGGTACGTTCGTGTCAAAATGTGCATTGAGTTGCGTTAAAAATTTTATGTGATATGATGCACTCAAAAAATTATGTTCAGACTACTAAATTGTCCAATCGGAACATAAAGTATTTTTTATCAGCAAATCATGCGAGTTCATTCATGATGCTCATTAAAGACGATGTTGATTTACACTCGTGATATGGAGTTTAAGTGAAGGATCTAATGAGAAACATCTCTGATGTATGTTATGTCAACTTGTGAATTTGTGTATTCGGCCTTGGGCCTTGGACCACTCATCTTTATCTTTTGAGTGAATGTGAAGCGCAGACTCTGCCTATTTAACAAAATGTATGTGCATGTTGAAAAATTGATATAGTCTGATCGTTAAAAACGTGAGAGTTCCAAAATATTTATGTTACTATAGTTTATGTTTATTACTATAACTTTTAGATTCTACATTTCTATGTCTTTGAAACTAGTTGCACTATTACTTGAGCTTATCTTATTTTTCAAAGGGTTAACGATCATATGCCTTTGATATACAAAACTCACAATACGTATTTCTAGAATTGTTTGTCGTACTCTAGTTCTATGTATACGATTTGAAGATTAAGCTTAAACTGGTGATGTCAATTTCCGTTTTGTTTTGTATTTGGAATTCTTAATACGAACAATGAACTAAGACAAGTATTCTTTCTTTTTTAGTTGATTAATATCACTTAATTGAATAATGAATGATAGTCATAAATGTAATGGATAATGAAATTAAGCTAATCACATCTTCGTGAGTTTGTATATCTATGAATCTTCATTCCACTTCACCTGAGCTTGCTCCAAGCACCCGGCATGCGCCATTAGTGAGGCGACTAAATTGATCTGCCAGTCATCACCATTCGCTCCGACATTTGAACCCGACGTGAAACAACGGCCTGGCAATCTCAGGTGATGTATGTTTAAATTTCTATTTAGAAATAAGCATATTCTTACAGGTCAAAACCAAAAACATAAAACAATATGATATGACGGGAGTTTATTATCTTTCTCCTTTATAGAAAAAGATATGATATGATGGGAGTTTATTATCTTTCCTTCTTATCAAAAAAGATATGAAATGGTGGGAGTTTATTATCTTTCTCCCTTATCAAAAAAGATATGAAATGATGGGAGTTTATTATCTTTCTCCCTTATCAAAAAAGATATGATATGATGGGAGTTTATTATCTTTCTCCCTTATAAAAAAAAAGATATGATATGATGAAATTTGTGACATGATGAAGATGAATCTGATAGAATATATGAATTTATATTTGTAAGATAAATGATAATGAAGATTACTTGTTTTGTATCTTCTGTTTTATGATTACTTACAAGAATTGACAATGGGTTATGAAATTGCAGGATAAATGATAATGAAGATTACTTGTTTTGTATCTTGTCCTTTATGATTACTTACAGGAATTGACGATGCGTTATGAAATTGATGGTTTGCCAATACTATGAAGAATTTGAAGAGAAGTTGAAGAAGAATTCTATGTCGATCAGGTGAAACAGTTCTAAACCTGATTCATGTTTTAAGTTTTGTTTTTCCTTGCATTTCATGATATGATATGTACATTCTTCAGATAGGTTAAAAAACTTCTTAAAATTATGAAAAGTAGAATTTACACTGAAGTAGGAACGTGCTTGAAGAGAAGATAGGTATTAGAGACCTATGGCTGTCATATGAATAGTTGAAGGAACCCTTAACTTGCAACTCCTAGTAGAAGTAAAGTTGTTTTATATAGGTAAGCTTCCTTAAATCTGACCCATTTTACTAAAGAGATCCTAGTTCCCGCTTTATCTTACCTCTAGATCCTTTGCTCTGATTAGGGGTTAAGCCTTTCCCCTTCATCAAAAAAGTTGCGAAGAAAAATGGAAAGCAGTACATTAATGGTTGCTGCATATGAAAAGAGGAAAAGTGACAAAAAGAAAAATTATGATGAGAGAAATTATGATGAAAGAAAAATCAAATGATTTCAATGAATCAGTTGTGGTCTTGAAACCAATTCTGAATTGAAAAGTGGGCTATATAAGGTGGATGTATGCTAGAGGAGAATTAGTTTTTTGTATCTTAATGGTAAGTGGCTAGGAGATGAGGATAGAAGGCCTATATAACATATGCGTTATTTGTGAACAGAGTTACTAGAAGAGTTAGTACGAACACTATTTGAATGACTTCTATAGCTTCTTTCTAAAACCTATTTTCCAACTCATGCATTGAACGAAAAGGTTGAAATTCAAGCTTACATAATTTTATAAGTTTATATTGCTATCAGAAGATGTACGAATGATAGAAGCATTTTTTATAGATTATTTGCATTTGAGTCATGAATACTTTTCAAAAGAATTTGATATTGCCTTCTCTGATCTGCAGGTTTGGCCCATCGAGGATGATGTGCAGGTTTGGTGGGGGTGGATGTCGTAGAGATATTCATCTCTACTTTCATGTCTTGATCAAACTCTTGATGATAAATTAAAGGATGAAAGGCCTCATCGACGGAAGTCTAAATCGGGGATTTTAAACTTACACTTAAAAGTTTGGGCCACCTCAAAAGAGTGTGGTGAATCCACATATTGATGGGCATATTAATATGGTAGTGACTATTTGCATGACGCGGAAGGGAGTTTCTTGTCGATGTTTGAAGTAAGAAGAGTGAGAAGGATGGTCAGAGGTTATCGGAGGGGCAACTTCTTGAGTACAAGTTAAAGTAGGGAAGCCAGATGAAGATGGACGAGCGATTCATGTGTAATGGCGCAAGGCATCTCTTATTAGACCTGTATAAGAAAAAAAAAAGATTGAATAAAAAGATCGAAGGAAATACTTTTAATTATATGATTTCATTTATTAAGAAGTAAGCAAGCTTGAGAAGGATTGCTGCCGATGGATTATGACTACCTCAAAGGCGAAGGACAGAGCAGTTCTATGAACCGATTATTTGCATGATGTATCTGAAGTGAACAGTTTTTATTCCGAATAAGCATGAAGGGGACTCGAAGAGAAGTATGATGGCTTCTGTTGTGGCAGCGATGCATGAGATAAGTGGGCTCTTCTGGCAGATCACGAAGGAATAAAAACAGGTGTTGCGCTGCATGCTGGAGGGAAAAAGACTGCTATTTATCTGAGGAGGAGACGCTGCTAAGGGTGGTGTGTTTTTTCGGCAAATGAACGGAAGAGTTATGGGGGCAGGCTGATCATCTGAGAAGGGATTTTTGCTACTAATCATCATCGACAGAGACATCCGATGGCAGAGAAAGGAAGATGAAGCCATGAAAGCCTTGAAATCATGCGCACAGACCCCCAATATACTCTCTATCATTACGTGCACATGAATGAAGGGCTGATCTGCGCATTCATGCATTAAGCACACACTATAGGAGAGCTAGATTTCAATCATCGTGTGATTTGGTTAGGAACGACGAAGGGGAAGTCATGATCTGAATTCATCAGAAGGACAGGAGGAGGCGAACTTCATGTGCCAAGGTTGTGATAAAAGGAGAAGAGTCCCATCACGCTAATGTTCAGAGAAAGTTATGACGAATGGACGATAATAAGGGAGAAAGTTATTGAAACTTTGAGAAACGTCATCTTCTTCGATTTAATCTGATCTTGTAATTCCAAACAACCCACAGACGCTAGCAACGAGTGTCATCTCCAATCTTCAGCATGTGATAAAGAAGAGATTCAGAGGACGACGATGAATTTCAACTGCGCCAATCTAAAGATTCTTTTTAATCAAAAAGTTTTGTAAGAGTTTTTATTCTTATAGATTTTAAGCTGTTTCAAATAATAGTTTGTTTGTTTATACATTGCACACATGAACTTAGTTCATTTCTGAATGATTCCTTGATGAAAAAGTAAAAACAAACTTCTGATCATACGTGAAGTTTCTTCTGACAATGACTGAACATTCATACATTCATACTTGATAGTTTGCATTTCTGAACTTAACTGATTACCATAGTTACGCTCGACTTTGCGCAATGATATCAATAGTGTGAAAAGATTGATGTGATGACTGTTGCAGATTGAGCACATTCATTTTATATGCAACCATGACTTTGTGAAGTTCACATGATGTGTGTTCATTCGCTACATTCTTGAGTTAACGCAGAGTCAGAAACTTTTCATTCCAGTGTTCTATAATAAGGAAACGTCACTATCCGAATAAGTCGTTTTAGAAAACTATTGAGGATTGTATAGAGAAAAGGATAGAGCATTTAGTTGCAGACATTTTTCTTTTTTATCGAAATCTATTTTAAATTTGTTCTTGGATGAGATTTGTACATGTTTTCTTTTGCTCTATCTCCTTTTACGCATGTTGCACATCTGCTAGATGACCCTTGTCATACACGTTTTTCTCATGACTGATGGTTCGTAGCTTGGTCGAAAGTTAGAACATCTGTTTTTTTTTTTAAATATATATATATATATATATATATATATATATATATATATATATATATATATATATATATATATATATATATATATATATATATATATATATATATATATATATATATATATATTATCTACATACCTTAGTGTCATCATAATATATATTGCCTCTGTTGATCCATAGTTGTGACAAGAAACTTTAGAACTTTCATGGAAGTTTCTATGTTTGTTCCAGTTGTTACTGCTCTTCCATTCGCAGTGTTTGCAAATCTAGAACATTGCAGAAATTGTATGATCAGCCTTTACTAAAACAAAATTCTTCCTCTGAAAAACTATTCTCCATTCTTGTAAACCCAAAAAACTGACTTCCGAGAACCTCGAAGTATTTCTCATTTTTGGTTTGGACACGAAGATGAAATGTTGTCATTTTTTTTATAACAATGCATGAACATATGTTTTCGGATCAGATACAGAAATATCCCGACTTAGCCCTAAAAAGTTTTGCTGAAGTAATAGAGAATATATTCATCAAAAGCATCAATGCTAGTGAGGTACGTTCGTGTCAAAATGTGCATTGAGTTGCGTTCTAAATTTTATGTGATATGATGCACTCAAAAAATTATGTTCAGACTACTTAATTGTCAAATCGGAACATAAACTATTTTTTATCATCAAATCATGCGAGTTCATTCATGATGCTCATTAAAGACGATGTTGATTTACACTTGTGATATGGAGTTTAAGTGAAGGATCTGATGAGAAACATCTCTGATGTATGTTATGTCAACTTGTGACTTTGTATATTCGGCCTTGCGCCTTGGACCACTCATCTTTATCTTTTGAGTGAATGTGAAGCACAGACTTTGCCTATTTAACAAAATGTATGTGCATGTTGAAAAATTGATATAGTCTGATCATTAAAAACGTGAGAGTTCCAAAATATTTATGTTACTATAGTTTATGTTTATTACTATAACCTTTACATTCTACATTTATATTTCTTTGAAACTCGTTGCACTATTACTTGAGCTTATCTTATTTTTCAAAGGGTTAACGATGATATGCCTTTGATATACAAAACTCACAATATGTATTTCTATAATTGTTTGTCGTACTCTAGTTCTATGTATACGATTTGAAGATTAAGCTTAAACTGTTGATGTCAATTTCTGTTTTGTTTTGTATTTGGAATTCTTAATACAAACAATGAACTAAGACAAGTATTCTTTCTTTTTTAGTTGATTAATATCACTTAATTGAATAATGAATGATAGTCAAGCTAATCAAATCTTCGTGAGTTTGTATATCTATGAATCTTCATTCCACTTCACATGAGCTTGCTCCAAGCATCCGGCGTGCACCGTTAGCGAGGCGACTTAATTGATCCTCCAGTCGTCACCATTCGCTCTGACATTTGAACCCGACGTGAAACAACGGCCCGGCAATCTCAGGTGATGTGTGTTTAAATTTCTGTTTAGAAATAAGCATGTTCTTACAAGTGAAAACCAAAAACATAAAACAATATGATATGACGGGAGTTTATTATCTTTCTCCTTTATAGAAAAAGATATGATATGATGGGAGTTTATTATCTTTCTCCCTTATCAAAAAAGATATGAAATGATGGGAGTTTATTATCTTTCTCCCTTATTAAAGAAGATATGAAATGATGGGAGTTTATTATCTTTCTCCCTTATCAAAAAAGATATGATATGATGGGAGTTTATTATCTTTCTCCCTTATCAAAAAAAAAGATATGATATGATGAAATTTGTGACATGATGAAGATGAATCTGATAGAATATATGAATTTATATTTGTAAGATAAATGATAATGAAGATTACTTGTTTTGTATCTTCTGTTTTATGATTACTTACAGGAATTGACGATGGGTTATGAAATTGTAGGATAAATGATAATGAGGATTACTTGTTTTGTATCTTCTCCTTTATGATTACTTACAGGAATTGACGATGCATTATGAAATTGATGGTTTGCCAATACTATGAAGAATTTGAAGAGAAGTTGAAGAAGAATTCTATGTCGATCAGGTGAAACAGTTCTAAACCTGATTCATGTTTTAAGTTTTGTTTTTCCTTGCATTTCATGATATGATATGTACATTCTTCAGATAGGTTAAAAAACTTCTTAAAATTATGAAAAGTAGAATTTACACTGAAGTAGGAACATGCTTGAAGAGAAGATAGATATTAGAGACCTATGGCTGTCATATGAATAGTTGAAGGAACCCTTAGCTTGCAACTCCTAGTAGAAGTAAAGTTGTTTTATATAGGTAAGCTTCCTTAAATCTGACCCATTTTACTAAAGAGATCCTAGTTCCCGCTTTAGATTACCTCTAGATCCTTTGCTCTGATTAGGGGTTAAGCCTTTCCCCTTCATCAAAAAAGTTGCGAAGAAAAATTGAAAGCAATACGGTAATGGTTGCTGCATATGAAAAGAGGAAAAGTGACAAAAAGAAAAATTATGATGAGAAAAATTATGATGAAAGAAAAATCAAATGATTTCAATGAATCAGTTGTGGTCTTGAAATCACTTCTGAATTGAAAAGCGGGCTATATAAGGCGGATGTATGCTAGAGGAGAATTAGTTTTTTGTATCTTAATGGTAAGTGGCTAGGAGATGAGGATAGAAGGCCTATATAACATATGTGTTACTTGTGAACAGAGTTACTAGAAGAGTTAGTACGAACACTATTTGAATGACTTCTATAGCTTCTTTCTAAAACCTGTTTTCCAACTCATGCATTGAACGAAAAGGCTGAAATTCAAGCTTACATAATTTTATAAGTTTTCTTTGCTATCAGAAGATGTACGAATGATAGAAGCATTTTTTATAGATTATTTGCATTTGAGTCATGAATAATATTCAAAAGAATTTGATATTGCCTTCTCTGATCTGCAGGTTTGGCCCATCGAGGATGATGTGCAGGTTTGGTGGGGGTGGATGTCGTAGAGATATTCATCTCTACTTTCATGTCTTGATCAAACTCTTGATGATAAATTAAAGGATGAAATTCCTCATCGACGGAAGTCTAAATCGGGGATTTTAAACTTACACTTAAAAGTTTGGGCCACCTCAAAAGAGTGTGGTGAATCCACATATTGATGGGCATATTAATATGGTAGTGACTGTGTGCATGACGCGGAAGGGAGTTTCCTGTTGATGTTTGAAGTAAGAAGAATGAGAAGGATGGTCAGAGGTTATCAGAGGGGCAACTTCATGAGTACAAGTTAAAGTAGGGAAGCCAGATGAAGATGGACGAGCGATTCATGTGTAATGACGCAAGGCATCTCTTATTAGACCTGTATTAAAAAAAAAAAAGAGATTGAATAAAAAGATCGAAGGAAATACTTTTAATTATATGATTTCATTTATTAAGAAGTAAGCAAGCTTGAGAAGGATTGCTGCTGATGGATTATGACTACTTCAAAGGTGAAGGATGGAGCAGTTCTATGAACTGATTGTTTGCATGATGTATCTGAAGTGAACAGTTTTTATTCCGAATAAGCATGAAGGGGACTCGAAGAGAAGTATGATGGCAGCTGTTGTGGCAGTGATGCATGAGATAAGTGGGCTCTTCTGGCAGATCACAAAGGAATAAAAATAGGTGTTGCGCTGCATGCTGGAGGGAGAAAGACTGCTATTTATCTGAGGAGGAGACGGTGCTAAGGGTGGTGTGTTTTTTTGGCAGATGAACGCAAGAGTTATGGGGGCACGCTGATCATCTGAGAAGGGATTTTCGCTACTAATCATCATCGACAGAGACATCCGATGGCAGAGAAAGGAAGATGAAGCCATGAAAGCCTTGAAATCATGCGCAAAGACCCCCAATATACTCTCTATCATTACGTGCTCATGAATGAAGGGCTGATCTGTGCATGCATGCATTAAGCACACACTATAGGAGAGCTAGATTTCAATCATCGTGTGATTTGGTTAGGAACGACGAAGGGGAAGTCATGATCTGAATTCATCAGAAGGGCAGGAGGAGGCGAACTTCATGTGCCGAGGTTGTGATAAAAGGAGAAGAGTCCCATCACGCTAATGTTCAGAGAAAGTTATGACAGCTGGACGATAATAAGAGAGAAAGTTATTGAAACTTTGAGAAACGTCATCTTCTTCGATTTAATCTGATCTTGTAATGCCAAACAACCCACACACGCTAGCTACGAGTGTCATCTCCAATCTTTAGCGTGTGATAAAGAAGAGATTCAGAGGATGACGATGAATTTCAACTGCGCCAATCTAAAGATTCTTTTTAATCAAAAAGTTCTGTAAGAGTTTTTATTCTTATAGATTTTAAGTTGTTTCAAATAATAGTTTGTTTGTTTATACATCGCACGCATGAACTTAGTTCATTTCTGAATGATTCCTTGATGAAAAAGTAAAAACAAACTTCTGATCATACGTGAAGTTTCTTCTGACAATGACTGAACATTCATACATTCATACTTGATAGTCTACATTTCTGAACTTAACTGATTACCATAGTTACGCTCGACTTTGCTCAATGATATCTTGTAATTGAAAACATTCATATCTACTGTTGATGTAGGAACAGAACTTTTGTTGCAACTTTGTTTTTTTCATATGCACCATGTAACGCTTATTATGTTATAGTTTGGATAGAAAAAAGTACGCCATTAAATTTTTTTTTGAAGTTTATGCTGATCAGACCTCTGCTCTTCCTAATTCAGATGGGTAATTTTTGAGATAGTAGATAAGGCTATTGTCTGCTGAGCGCATAAAGGTTTCTTCGCATGTGATTAATTATCATAGGCGACACTTTTCCGATTTTAAAAATCAATAGTTTGAAAAGATTGATGTGATGACTGTTGCAGATTGATCACATTCATTTTATATGCAACTATGTCTTTGTGAATTTCACATCATGTGTGTTCATTCGCTACATTCTTGAGTTAATGCAGAGTCAGAAACTTTTGAGTCCAGTGTTCTGTAATAAGGAAACGTCACTATCCGAATAAGTCATTTTAGAAAACTATTGAGGATTGTATAGAGAAAAGGATAGAGCATTTAGTTGCAAACATTTTTCTTTTTTATCAAAATCTATTTTAAATTTGTTCTTGGGTGAGATTTGTACGTGTTTTCTTTTGCTCTATCTCCTTTTAAGCATGTTGCGCATCTGCTAGATGACCCTTGTCATACACGTTTTTCTCATGACTGATGGTTCGTAGCTTGGTCGAAAGTTAGAACATCTGGTTTAAATATATATATATATATATATATATATATATATATATATTCTCTGCATACCTTAGTGTCATCATAATATATATTGCCTCTGTTGATCCATCAGTTGTGACAACAAACTTTAGAACTTTCATGGAAGTTTCTATGTTTGTTCCAGTTGTTACTGCTCTTCCATTCGTAGTGTTTGCAAATCTAGAACATTGCAGAAATTGTATGATCAGCCTTTACTAAAACAAAATTCTTCCTTTGAGAAACTATTCTCCATTCTTGTAAACCCAAAAAACTGACTTCCGAGAACCTCGAAGTATTTCTAATTTTCGGTTTGGACACGAAGATGAAATGTTGTCGTTTTTTTTATAACAATGCATGAACATATGTTTTCGGATCAGATACAGAAATATCTCGACTTAGCCCTAAAAAGTTGAGTTGAAGTAATAGAGAATATATTCATCAAAAGCATCAATGCTAGTGAGGTACGTTAGTGTCAAAATGTGCATTGAGTTGCGTTCTAAATTTTATGTGATATGATGCACTCAAAAAATTATGTTCAGACTACTTAATTGTCCAATCGGAACATAAACTATTTTTTATCAGCAAATTATGCGAGTTCATTCATGATGCTCATTAAAGATGCTGTTGATTTACACTCCTGATATGGAGTTTAAGTGAAGGATCTGATGAGAAACATCTCTGATGTATGTTATGTCAACTTGTGAATTTGTGTATTCGGCCTTGCGCCTTGGATCACTCATCTTTATCTTTTGAGTGAATGTGAAGCGCAGACTCTGCCTATTTAACAAAATGTATGTGCATGTTGAAAAATTGATATAGTCTGATCGTTAAAAACGTGAGAGTTCCAAAATATTTAGGTTACTATACTTTATGTTTATTACTACAACCTTTACATTCTACATTTCTATATCTTTGAAACTAGTTGCACTATTACTTGAGCTTATCTTATGTTTCAAAGGGTTAACGATGATATGCCTTTGATATACAAAACTCACAATACGTATTTCTAGAATTGTTTGTCGTACTCTAGTTCTATGTATACGATTTGAAGATTAAGCTTAAACTGGTGATGTCAATTTCCTTTTTGTTTTGTATTTGGAATTCTTAATACGAACAATGAACTAAGACAAGTATTCTTTCTTTTTTAGTTGATTAATATCACTTAATTGAATAATGAATGATAGTCATAAATGCAATGGATAATGAAATTAAGCTAATCACATCTTCGTGAGTTTCTATATCTATGAATCTTCATTCCACGCGTGCGCCCTTAGCGAGGCGACTGAATTGATCCGCCAGTCGTCACCATTCGCTCCGACACCGCCTCCATCAGATATGATCCTCTTCAATCTACTTGTTTGGTTCTCCACCAATGCCAAATACTTTTTGAAACAAGCAAATACTTCATCTTTATGCTTCATGAAGTAAAGAATTGTCCATCTATTGTAATCATCTATAAATGAAACATAGTACCTTGAACGTGAGATTGATGGCTCTCTTCTAGGACCCCACACATCAGTGTGTACAAGCTCCAAGTAGTCTTACATATACCCTTTCCTACTGAATGGTTGCTTGTGAGCTTTTCCAAATTGGGATGCTCCGCATTTATATATCATGGATTGCTTGGACACATTTGGAATGCCAAACACACTCTGATTCCTACATATTTGCTTTAGTGTTTTTTCACCTATATGACCTAGCCTTTTATGCCATATCTCTAGTTCAGATAGGGTTTGATCCTTGTAGTTTAAGAGTGCAATATTTTTGGTATCTTCAACTTCAAATGTAAAGAGTCTACTAGATTTCTCACCTTTTTCAATCGTCTTGAAACCTTTTTGAGGGTCTTCCACATATGCTCCATGCCTTGTGAATCTGACTTGTAAGCCTTTCTCAACAATCTGCCCAGCAGTGATTATATTTTTTGTTATGGTTGCCACATATAAAACCTTACTTAAGAGGTTCATGTTACCATCAAAAGCCTTGACATTTCCAATTTTCTTAACATAGTTTCTAGTTTCATCATGTGTCTACACTTCATGCTTGCCTTTAGGTTCTTTAAGATTAGATAGCAATGCTACATTTCGAGCCACATGATTGGAACATACAGAATCAACATAGAAAATGTGTTCATCATCTTTACCTTGCTTGGATGTCATGTTCATGATCAATAATCAATCATCTTGGTCTTCTGTGTAGTTGTTATAATCTTTTCTACCTTTGAAGCCTCCTTAATAGTTGTCGGTGTAGCCTTGATTGTAGTGGCGATGGTAGTTACTTCCTCCATTAATTAACTTGCCTCTGGATTGTCCATAACTTCCTCTATGGAAGCCTCTTCCCCTCGAATTCCTTGTGTTTTGAAACATTCTTCTGAGGTGTGATTGGTCAGACCACATATATTGCAGGGTTAAGTGTTTTAAGATCTCCCCCCGCCTTGCTTTCCTCCTCTGCCCCTTCCTCTAGTACCTCTTCCTTTACTCGTGAAGTTCATTGGAGAGGTACTAGTCTCTTCTTCATTCTTTTTGCCTTTACCTTTATCCTTACTCTTATTTCTATTTGTATAAAGGGCAGAAGATTGATTACCTCTAGACTTCTCTCCATTCTTGTTGAGATTTGTCTCATGGGTGAAGAGTTGCCCCATCAAGGTGTTGAGGTCAAGTATTTTCATATCCATATAAGGTCCATGGTTGTGGTGAAAGCCTCCCACTTATCATCAGATTTGATGCCATTTATGATTTGCCTTACTATATATTCTTCTTCTATCTCTTCTCCAATGCTTGCAAGCTGGTTAGCTACATCCTTCATCTTGGTCACATAGTCAGCTAAACTTTGCTTTGGTTGCTTTTTCAAGGTTGTAAACTCCATCTATAGCTGGTTCTTCGTAGCCCTTGTATTTGATGAGAAGTATGAAGAAAGTACTTCCCAAGTCTCTTGGGAGGTTTTGCAATTCCTAATGTGAGGTAATAAGAAATAAAATATTGAGTTAAGTAGATAAGGCCTAGCAAGAGCATCCTTTGCACACCATGTAGTTAGCCTTTCTTGTTCTTCCCTTGTAGGTCGGTGTTTGCTCCTAAATGTTGGCATTTCTTCATCTCATCAGATATATCCATATAAGCTTCTTCCTTGGAGGTAGGTTTGCATCCTTAGTGACCATGCTGAATAGTTTCTCCTATCCAATTTATCAATGAATGATGGAAAACCATCTCCCATCTTGCTTTGATGTTGCTCTGATACCACTCTTGGAGGAGATGGTGGATAGTCTTCAGAGATGAAGTGGTGTTGCAAAACCGTGCTTCACACTAGCCAAGAACAAGTGGTGGAGAGTGTAGTAGGCCCCTTTACCTTCCTAATGATCACAAATAATCACTTATGTGCTTTGGAACATGATCCACTAATCAATGGATAAAAAAAAATCATTAGGAAGTTGATCCAAGATTATAGACTTGCTATTTTAGTCTCTGCACATGTTCAGTAGAATGAACATTGCTCTCAACATTCTAGCAATTAGGAAAATTCCTTTTGCTGGTATCTAATTAACTTAGATAGCTACCAACCATGAGTTATTTTGATAAAAACGATGTACTACACACTAAGAATGATGCTTAGCAAGTTACAAGACTTGCCCGACATTTTTGGGGTGCTCCAAACTATAGACCTAAGAGTAATGATATGAATATATCTCACGATTAAGTGAACCAATAACAATGAAACTTTGTAGCTATGAAGTAGACAATATGTTGATTCTATAGCACTATAAAACACTTCAAATGATCATCCATGCACTGAGGACAAGCTCTAAGAAGTTCACTATTTTGAGATGGTCATAACAAAGAAGTGAAGTAGAGATATGATCAATGTATATGTATTAAATCACATATTAATACAATGACATTGGCAATGTTCAATTTCATAATGTGAGGGTACTGAAGTGGCTATGAGATGAGCACACTAATCACTTAAGTCCCTCTCAAGATGATCTCAAAATTGGGCTCTTTTATATCTCTCCTTGATCGCGAGTCTTTTTATCCTCTTTTATAGTTGAAGTTGGAGCCAAGCTTTGAATTCAAATTCAAATGCTCACCTAAAAGTGACTTTTACATGGATAAAAGTAGTTTGACATTTATAAGGTAATAATCATACGTGACTATATGGAATACATGCTAATTAGCCAAGTATTTAGGCTTGGATTCCCTTGCACCAACACTAGTAGTTGAGCCATGTAGACCTCTTTAGAGATCCATCCATTCAAAAATGCATTTTTAACATCTAATTGGTAGAAGTTCCAGTTCTTTGGAGCAACAATACTTACTAAAGCTCTAATAATTGGCATCTTTGCCACAAGTGAGAAGGTCTCCTCATAATCCACTCCATGGGTTTGAGCAAACCCCTTTGCTACTAGTGTTGCTTTATACCTATATATTGTACCATCTAAATTCTTTTTCACTTTGTAAATCCATCTAGAACCTATTACCTTCATGAATGGTTTTTTGGGAACCAAATCCCAAGTACTATTCTCTTGAAGTGCTTCAATTTCTTCCTACATAGCTTTTTTTCATTCTTCCTTCTTGTTGGCTTCTTCAAATGAAGAAGGTTCTTCTGACATAGAATCTTTAGCCATGTATATAGAATGCTTGGTGACTACTGATGTGTCATAGCCATACATTTTAGGTTTCTTGCTTTCCCTTTGAGATATTCTAAGTGCTTGATTGGATGACTCTGGAATGTCTTCCAATTTCTTTATCTTTCCTTTGCTCTTGGACTTCCAAGCTTTGATTTCTTCAAGACTAATTCGTTCCTCATCTTTTGAGTTGACATTCTTTGATGTGTAGGGTTCTTCTTTGGTTAGATTTGGAAAATCATTTTCTGAAATCATAGGGTAGCTTTATTTTCCTGCAATCATCTTCAAACCATGAGTTATTTTCATTAAACACCACATCCCTACTAACTGTAAATCCTTTGTTAGTGGGATTATATAACCTATATCCTTTTTTATTCTGATCATAGCCAATGAATATGCATCTTTCAGCTTCTGGATCAAGCTTTCCTCTAATCTCTGAGGGTATATGTGCATAAGCAATGCATCCAAAGATCTTGTAATGATCTAAAGAAGTTCTTCTCCTATTCCATGCCCCATAAGGTGTCATTCTATCTAGAGACTTGGAAGGAAGCCTATTGATTTGGTAAGTGTCTATGGAAACAACCTCTGCCCATAAGTAATTTGGAAGTTTTTTCTCATTCAAGATTGATCTTGCAGCCTCTACTATTAGTCTATTTTTTTCTCTGCCACTCCATTCTATTCAGGAGTGTACCTTGTTGTAATCTCTCTCTTTATGCCTTTGTCTTGTAACAAGGAATCAAAATCATGTGAGAAATACTCACCACCTCCATCAGATCTGAGCCTCTTCAAGCTTCTACGTGTTTGATTCTCAACCAATGCCAAATACTTCTTGAAACAAGTGAAGAATTCATCTTTATGATTCATAAAATAAAGTATTGTCCATCTACTATAGTCATCTATGAATGAAACATAATAACTTGACCCTGAAATTGATGGCTCTCTGCTAGGACCCCACACATTTGTGTGCACAAGCTCCAAGTAGTCTTCATACATGTATCTCTTTTGTTGAATGGTTGCCTATGTGATTTGACAAATTGGCATGCTCCACATTTGTAAATCATGTGTTGCTTAGACACATTTGGAATGCCAAGCACACTTTGATCCCTGCATATTTGCTTCAATGTTCTTTCACCTATATGATTTAGACTCTTATGCCATATCTCAAATTCAAATAAGGTTTGATCATTATAATTGAAGAGTGCAATATTCCTTGTATCTTCAACTTCAATTGTAAAAAGGCTACAAGATTTCTCACCTTTTGCAATCTTTTTGAAGCCTTGTTGAGGGTCCTCCACATATCCTCCATGCCCTTGTGAATCTAACATGTAAACCCTTCTCTGCAATCTGTCCATCACTGATTAGATTCTTGGTTATTGTTGGTACATATAATACCGTGCTTAGAAGATTCATGTTACCATCAGATGCTTTAACATTTCCAATTTGCTTTAGTGAGTGCCTTGTGTCATCACCTGTTTGGACTCCATGCTTTCCTTTGGGTTCTTTAAGATGAGACAACAATGCTATATTGCCTACTACATGGTTGGAACAACCAGAATCAATATAGAATATGTACTCATCATATTTACCTTGCTTGGTTATCATATTCATGAGTAGTAGAGAATCCTCTTGATCATCTCTGTAGTTGTTATAGTATCTTCTTCCTTTGAAGCCTCCTTGGTAGTTGTTGTTGTAGCCTTGGTTGTAATTATGATGTGAGTTGCTTCCTCCATTATTGAACTTTCCTCTTGATTGTCCATAACCTCCTCTATGGAAGCCTCTTCCTCTCTCATTTATTGTGTTCTTGAAGCATTCATCTATCGTATGATTGTTCAAGCCACAAATGTTGCAAGGTGAAGAGTTGTATGATCTCCCACTGCCTTGCTTTGATCCTCTACCCCTTCCTCTAGTACCTCTTCCTCTACTTGTGAAGTTCACTTGAGAGGTACTAGTTTCCTCTTCATTCCTTTTACCTTTTCCTTTATCTTTAATTTTATGTTTATCTGTGTAAAGGGCAGAAGATTGATTACCTCTAGAAGTATCTCCATCCTTGTTGAGCTTTTTCTCATGTGTGAAGAGTTGTCCCATTAATGTATTGAGGTCAAGTATCTACATGTCCATATATAGGTCCATTGTTGTGGTAAAGGATTCCCATTTGTCATCAACCTTGATGCCATTTATGATCTACCTTACTATCTGCTCCTCTTCTATTTCTTCTCTAGTACTCCCAAGTTGATCAGCTACATCCTTCATCTTGGTCACATAGTCAGCTACACTGTTTTGGTTGCTTCTTCAAGGTTGTGAGCTCCATCCAAAGTTGGTTCTTCCTAGCCCTTGTATTTGATGAGAAGTATGAAGATAGTACTTCCCAAGTCTCTTGGGAGGTCTTGCAATTCCTAATATGTGGTAATAAGAAATCAAATACTGAGTTTAGTATATAAGACCTGGATAGAGCATCCTTTGCACACCATGTAGCGAGTCTCTCTTGCTCTTCTCTTTTAGGTTGATGTTTGCTTCTCAGAGTTGGCATTTCTTCATCTCTAGATATGTATCCATACAAGCTTCTTCCTTGGAGGTAAGCCTTCATCCTTAGGGACCAAGCTAGATAGTTACCCCTATCCAATTTGTCAATGAATGATGGAAACCCATCTCCCATTTTACCTTACTGTTGCTTTGATACCACTGTTGGAGGAGATGGTGGACACTTTCTAGAGATGAGTTGGTGTTGCAATTTCTTGCTTCACAGCAGCCAAAATTGAGTTGAGGAGTGAAAAACAGACCTCTTGATCTTTCCATGAAGCACAAATAATCACCCTAGTACTTTGGAATATGATCTTCAAATCATTGGATCAAAACAGATGGGTAGGAAGTTCAACTATGAACCAAAACTTGTTATTTTGGTCACTACACCTACTCAAAGAAATGAACAATACTCCATCTCTACTAACAATTGAATAAAATGATTTTGGGCATATCTAATTAACTTGGATAGATAACTTTTGCTTGTGGATAGCATATTAGAATCAAAGCCATTGATTCTTTATGTAAAACAGAGGATTCTAGTATTGTTGCTTCTTTCAAGCAACTATCACGTGCTAGCTCAAAAGATATGAATTTTATAGATGGCGAACTTGGTTACGTGGGAACTGTTGTTGGTATCTACAAAATATCATTTCATACATTCAACAGGTAGAAAAAAGTTTATATTTTTTATGATAGAGTTTATTATTTTTTAAAGCACCTAATAATGGATTTTTGTTTTTATATATTTTGATAGGTCATTTTGAAGGTTGACTGGTTTCGAGTTGATTATAAAGTTAGTAATTCCACATTGAGAAAGGAATTATCTAGGTTTTGGGCAATTGATTCTTCCAAGGTAATGCGATCTACTAGAGAACCATATATTCTTCCTAGGCATATTGAACAAGCAGTTTTTTATAAAAACCAAGATGCTCATCCTTGGTCGCAAGTCATTCATGTTCAACCTAGAGTTAGGTCATTGTTTGAACAATTTGTTGGTAGAGAGATCGAAGAAAGTCCTCTTGATGATTCACCATCAGATACTGCTACATCAACATCTGAAAGAGAAATTAGAATCATTATACATGATAATGATACTAATCTTTTTTATGAAGAGGATAATACTCTACATGTTGATTCTACTGATGATGAAGAGAAATTACCAAAAATCAATATTAATCCATCTATAAATGATGTCATTCATGAGAACACAGATTTAACAATAGAAGAAATAAAATGAAATCAATAAGGATAATGAAGATGAGACTATATGTCTTACCAAAATGATGGCAATAATGAAAACATATGAGCAGATTAGATAGTAAATCCTACTCTAGTTATCGATCAATAACTTGAATCATTTGAATGGATATCAGATAATAGATTCTTCTCTATTCAACTACAATATCGATGAATCCTACTAGAGAGATGAAATCATGTTCTTTTGAGTTAGAACATGAAGCTTGGGGGTATACCTAATCATTTTATATATAGCTTTATCTTTGAGGAGCAAATTTTTGTCATGTATGTATGCATATGTGTGTGTATTCATGTGTATTATATGTATACATGTGTTAGTATGCACATATATGTGTTTCATATATATGTATATGTGTGCATGTGTGTTATATATGTATACATGTGTTAGTATGCACACGTGTATATATGCATATGCATTTGTGTAATATATGCAAGTGTGTTTACAATTGTGTATGCATGTATAAGTATACATGTGTGGATGTAGGCATGTATATGTGATGTGTACATGTATATATGTATATGTGTCTATGTGTAAATGTGTACATGTAAATATGTATGCATGTATATATATACATGTGTGCATATAGGCATGTATGTGTGATGCATAATGTATCTACTCCATTTTATAT